>JASDQU010738932.1:26170-45840 GCA_032191745.1 Picea mariana
ATGAAAAAATATATAGTGTCGATCTGCGTACATGAGAATACAAGGAAAGGTGGAGACAGAATAAAAATTTGAATATATTTCGCAATTTCATGCTCACTAATTCTTACCTTTATTTTTTCGTCACGTAAAGTCCATTCAATTGCAGCTTTGGCCACCGTATGGATGGACGGCCAATAAAAAAAAAAAGTGTTATTGGAGTAGTTGAGCCACTTCTGATTCCATGCCATTAACTATGGTGGGAGACATCCTGGAATACCAAGCGGACAAAATATGGGTGCACTGTACAGAATAGGTGTCAAACTATTATTATTTTAGGATCCAAAAAGCAATGTACTTAATTGTATATCATCCAGAGGAGGACAGGAAGGCCACTGACTTGTACAAAGCTCCATAATGCAGTGTTCAATTTGGAATTTACATAATTGAATTTTTTCTCTTTATTGGTATAACATAGTTGGTGAGAAGTGGGCACATTCTCTCTGTAAGGGGAGAGAGATTATGAATTCAAGTCTTGTATTTTTGGGTTGCTGTTTAGCACCTTTACCATCCACAAACTTAAAGAAGTATTGGTGAGTTTCCTACTATTTTTTTTGGTGATTTTTTTTTTCCAAGTATAAATTAATTTGGTGTCCAATATCAATATAACCGATTTCACATGCAATTATAAAACATAATAACATTAATAAAATAATAAAAAAAATCCAATTAAATTTACAAACATTATTTCCATAATCAATTTCCTCTACATAATTTATACATTAAATAAAATCCATACACTAAAATATAAATTCACTTACATTAAACAAAATTTATAAAATTTACATTAAATAAAATCCATACATTAAACACAAATTATAAAAATAAACAATCCAAAACGTATAAAACTAAATTAAAACATAAACCCACTTACATTAATTTTTTTAATAAAATTAACCAATCCAAAACATATAAACAAAATTTATAAAAATAACCAATCCAAAACATAGAAGAATAAATATGTTTTGCCAAATATTTAGCCACCAAACTAGTTGGAATGGAGTGATTTACTTTTTGATGGTGTAGGAATAGATTTTATGTAAATCCCACCATTAAATACGATTCACATTGTAATATCCTTAGGATGAACTTAAGTTATATATATATATATATATATATATATATATATATATATCAAACTGTTTATGTGATTTAGGTCATTAAGCTTAAATATATGTAATATGTAATTACATTAGTTTTTATTAATAAAATACATCACAAGTATGACGAAAGGGTATGGGGTAGGACTCCACTAGAGGGAAAGGGGGTTAAGTTATGGGTTAGACCTTAGTTGGCTTATGATCCTTTTCCTTGGTGAAGTCATAGCCCCAGCTCGGGGGTGACTTGCTATTGAGAGTGTATGAACAATAGAGTCTACAACTAGAAGGAACGTCTAAGGTCTACACGTAGTTGGTGATTTATAACAAAAGATACATGCTCTTTTATGTGTGTTTACATGTTCAAGTTTAATGTGTGTATGTTTATGTTATTTATGTTTGTTGAAATTGTACATAACTATGTATGGTTGTACATGGTTATTGTTAGTTTTGCATAATTGTTGCATATGCAGGGTATGTCAGGTAATAAATATTAATTGTTAGTTAATTTACGCAGTAATGGTTATGATATTCTAGTGCAAGGCTTAAATGGTTGTGCGCACTCATAAATAATTGTCGTGCACACTAGAAAATAGTTCCACGTGCACAAATGGAAAATAGATGTCGCGTGCAACACAAGGAGCAAGACTTCTGAGTTGTTAATGAAAAATGTTACACAAATGATTCAAAAATCAATTAAAACTAAATATCTATCATGATTTATTTCCAAGAAAACTCTTCCAATCATCTCAAACAACCTTTAATCAACCATGAGATTTTGTTGTCCTACCATGCAAAGATTAATATTATGGTATGTTATTGTGCTTTGGAAACTTTGAATGACACCTTGTTCATATACAATCAATGTTATCTCTCAAGCAATTGCAATAAATTGCCCGAAAGGGAAAACAATAGATTGATAATACCTACCTTCAACTAACGCATGAGCAATACGAGGTATGTGAAAACCCTTTTCTAGGAAAAAGATTGTCAATATTTCATTTATTTAAATGATGTAATATGTTGAATAATGTAATAGTGAGGAGCATACAAGTGGATGGGTAATGAGTTTTCAAGTTATCCAATCTCTTCATTCACTCTACATTTATTCTAAGTTCATAATTTCAACCCATGCAACCCTTCTAACCTATACAAACTCGCAAATCTCTCAACATTTAAGTTTATTTATGTGTAAATAATGACAATTACCAAAACATACATATCCTTAGAAGCAAGATAATAATGGAAAAATAAGTAATGGCAATTACCAAGTCAAAACATACATGTTCTTGGAAAATTGAGATAAAAATGGAAAAATAATCTCTCCAAAACAATATAGCATTGTCTTTGCATGATGAAACATCTCTTCACCCAACGATGATTTACTTTGGACGTATCATTAAAAAAGAGGTAATATTTCCAATAAACATAGGAAATGTGCTATAATCTACAAAAGAGAAAACTGGCATAGAATATTTTATCCATAGATTACTTTCTGCACATAGTAAATGTGCTATAATCTACAAAAGAGAAAAGTGGCATAGAATATTTCATCCATAGATTACTTTCTTCTTATTCCATGAGATTTTTGTATTCTTGGATTTAATATTATTTTTACATTTTTCATAATATAAAACAAAATATGGTTCATAATAATAATGATTAAAGAACACACTTCTTAAACATAAGTAAATAAGTATATGGTTAAATAGTCCACCATTCTATAGTTGGACCTTGACTTTGGGTTTTATATTAGAATATTTACAATGTGTTACACCTCATATTGTATTGTGATTTTTATCACATTGATGGAAATTTGCAGTTATTATTTTGGAGCATTGGACTGATTTGGGAGATTCATCTTCATGGAGCTTCTTCTCTTCATGGCATTGGATTATTTGATGAATGTATTTGGTTTGGGTAGTCTCACTTCTCCTTGGTTGGATGATTGTGCTTTCCTTGTTGATCACCCATAGGTTGCTTATTTGTTGGTAGCTTGGAGCATGTTATCTCATTATAGTGTAGTTATGGTATATTTGTTTATCTTGGATGTGTTACATCTTGTTCTTGGATGATGGGTCTATCCCTCCAGGGGGTTAAAATATGGTGTTAGGAGGTACATGTTTCATGATGATATCAAAATTTCCTAGTGACTAGGTGTGTTGATGCTATAATGTTGGTTTGTCACTAGGAGGGGTATTCTACATGGTCCTCTCGTGTTGATGTGTGGTCAGAACATACTTGATGATTGGATGGGTTAGTGATCCATGGAATCAAATTTAGCTCAAAAATAAAAGTGCTCAGAATCGTTTCAAATCGGACATGTGAATAGGCCTCATCGTTACGAATCCAATGCAACTTGAACATGATCAAACAAGCATCGTATGAGCAAGATATCACGTTCTATCTATTTTTCCAAACATACAAAATTTCGCTGACTGTGCAGTCCATACAGTCTATACAGTGCTTACATGGCATATGACCATACAGGTCATATGGTCATACAGTGACGTGGTAGATGCATTGGCATGCTGACTAGGTAGATGATGGATGACAGGTGGACGAATAATATTTTGACATGTGGCATATTATTGGGCTAATGGTATGGTGCCACGTGGCCCAGTTGTGGGCTGCCACATGGCACCCCTCCATTGGTTTGTAGTGGAAAAAGTTTGGACTCCACAGGAGTTGAACCCGCGACCTCCAAGTGTGGGGGAATATTTTTGGCAGGGCCGAGCTACCAGCCTGCCCACATTAGTTCTTACAACATAATGTTTGATTTAACTATTTAAACTTATATTTATGTTATTTCGGCGGATAAAAGGGATGGGGCCTAGCCCCAGCCTCCGAATCAAACACCCCAATAACCACACCATATGACTTGGTGTGCACGGAGACTCCAGTGTATAGTTCGAGTTTAAAAGCACCGGTCTAGCCCCTATGCTACCCCATGTAACCTTTACATATGACCTCCATTCAAACTTAGCGTGCAGATTTTTCACAACAAAGGAGTGAGCCCCTGGTCACAGGTATCACTCCATATGACCACACACCTTCGCGGAGGGAGCTAGTCGATGGGCACACCAAAAGGGTAATTTGTTGGCCATATGGGGTCATACGACCAAGTTCTTCACCAGAGTTTGGGTGCCAACGCACTAACGGTCCTACATTTTTTCCTGATTTGTGGAACCGCTACGGGTGCTGGGTTTTGGTGTGGAAAACAGACAAAGGCTAGGTTAGTCTATCACAGGTGCGTTTTGGCGAGCAAGTACAACAAGCTTAAATATATGTAATATGTAATTACACTAGTTTTTATTAATAAAATACATCACAAGTATGAAGAAAAGGTATGGGGTAGGACTCCACTAGAGGGAAAGGGGGCTAAGTTATGGGGCTTAAGCTAAGAAATAAATAATATTATTTTTAAGTCATAAGTTTTATGTTACAATTTTATCATAAGTTCCTAAATTATTAAGTGGAGTCAAAGGCATTTCCTAGATTGGCAAGTGTTAAGATAGGAACATGCAATATAATGTGGGGAAATTGTGGTAATTTATCATCATTCATCATTCTTCCAATCTTTCACTCACCCTTACATCCATCATTCTTACGTTTGTTGGAGTGTAATTTGAAGTTGGTTACCCTATAAATCCTAGGTGGCTTAGGTTAAAGAAGGAGGTTGTCGAGCCTGCAGAGCCATTCTCTCCAAGTGAGAGAGTTGTTGGGAGTATTTTTCCCCATGTATAGGCTAGTGGGTGTTGTAATTCCTTGAGAAACCTTGTGTTTCAAGTGCTACAGAGCTCTGAGACTTCTTGGCCAACTTGTTGTTGAAGCCCAAGAAGGGAAGTGGGATAGACCGAAAGTTTGTTGAGTAGAAAAGAGAAGGGGGTACATTTTCTTGGGTAAGACATGCTATGGGGAATGAAAGGTTGTGAGATGGGAATTGTTGTTGGAGTGTGTGTATGAGCCTGTGTTGTTTTATTTTGTGGGTTAGACTTTAGTTGGCTTATGAGCCTTTTTCCTGGTGGAGTCATAGCCCCAACTCGGGGGTGACCTACTATTGAGTGTATGAACATCATAGTTTACAATTGGGAGGAACGTATGAGGTCTACATGAAGTTGGTGATTTATAGCAAAAGATACATACTCTTTTATGTGTGTTTACATGTTGTTTATCGTGTGTATGTTTATGTTATTTATGTTTGTTGAAATTGTACATAATTATGCATGATAGTGCATGATTGTTGTTAATTTTGCATAATTGTTGCATATGCAGGGCATAGCAGTTAATAAATATTAATTGTTAGTTCATTTCAGCAGCAATGGTCATGAGATTCTAGTGCGAGGCTTAAATGGTTGTGCACCCTAAAAAATAATTGTAGTGTGTGATGGAAAATAGTTCTGCGTGCACAAATGGGAAATAGATGCCATGTGCAACAGAAGGATAGTTGAGCATGCAATTTGTTTTATGAGATATTTTCCTTTGTTAGAATTGATATCAGAAGAAAAAAATACAAGTGGCATGACTCAACTTGAAGCTCAATACATGGAGCAATATTTTTGAATTGTTGTTAATGGAAAGCGTTACACAAATTATCAAAAATCAAATTCAATCATTTCAAACAACCTTTAATCAACCACAACCTTTTGTTGTCCTACCATGCAAAGAAGAATATTATGAGCTTTTGTTGTCCTACCATGCAAAGAAGAATATTATGGTATGTTATTGTGCTTTGGAAACTTTGAATGGCACCTTGATCATATGCAATCAATGATTATCTTAGATTGAGAATACCTACTTTCAACTAACCATGAGCAGTACGAGGTCCGTGGAAACCCTTTTCTAGGAACAAGATTGTCAATATTTCATTTATTTAAATGATGTAATATGTTGAATAATGTACTACTGAGTAGCATACAAGTGGGTGAGTAATGGGTTTTGTTATCCAATCTCTTCATTCACTCTACATTTATTCTACATTCATAATTTCAACCCATGCAACCCTTCTAACCTATAAAAACTCGCAAATCTCTCAACATTTAAATTTATTTATGTGTAAATAATGACAATTACCAAAACATACATGTCCTTAAAAGAAAAATAATAATGGAAAAATAAATAACTACAAATACCAAGCCAAAACATACATGTTCTTGGAAAATTGAGATAGAAAGGGAAAAATAATCTCTTCAAAACAATATACACATTGTTGTCTTTGCATGATGCAAACATCTCTTCACCCAACTATAATAAATTTTACTTTGGACGTATCATTAAAATAGATAATATTTTCAATAAACATCTCTTCACCCAACTATAATAAATTTTACTTTGGACGTATCATTAAAATAGATAATATTTTCAATAAACATGGGATGTTGCAAATTTCTCAACATTTAAGTTTATTTATGTGTAAATAATGACAATTACCAAAACATACATGTCCTTAGAAGCAAAATGCATGATGCAAAATCTCTTTACCCAACGATGATAATATTTTCAATAAACATGGGATGATGCAAATCTCTCAACATTTAAGTTTATTGATGTAAATAATAACAATTACCAAAACATACATGTCCTGAGAAGCAAAATAATAATGGAAAAATAAGTAATGGGAATTACCAAGCCAAAACATACATGTTCTTGGAAAATTGAGATAGAAATGGAAAAATAATCTTTTCAAAACAATATATACATTGTCTTTGCATGATGCAAACATCTTTTCACCCAACGATGATAAATTTTACTTTGGACATATCATTAAAATAGGTAATATTTTCAATAAACATGGGAAAGGTGCTATAATCTAAAAAAAAAAGACAAGTGGAATAGAATATTTCATCTATAGATTATTCTTCTTTTTATTCCATGGGATTTTTGTATTATTGGATTTTATAATATTTTTACATTTTTCATAATATAAAACAAACTATGGTTCATAATGATGATTAAAGAACATACATCTTAAACATAAGTAAATAAGTATATGGCTAAATAGTCCACCATTCTATTGTTGGACCTTGACTTTGGGTTTTATATTAAGAATATTTACAATGTGTTACACTTCATATTGTATGTGGTTTCATATTGTGATTTTCATCATATTGGTGAAGATTTGCAGTTGGTATTTTGGAGCATTGGACTGATTTGGGGGATTCATCTTCATGGAGCTCCTTCTCTTCATGGCATTGGATTATTTGATGAATGTCTTTGGTTCGGGTAGTCTCACTTCTCCTTGGTTGGATGATTGTGCTTTCCTTGTTGATCACTCATATGTTTCTTATTTGTTGGTAGCTTGGAGCATGCTATCTCATTATAGTGTAGTTATGGTATATTTGTTTATTTTGGATGTGCTATATATTGTTCTTGGATGATGGGTCTATACCCCCAAGGGGTTAGAATATGGTATTAGGAGGTACATGTTTCATGATGTTGTCGAAATTTCCTAATGACTAGGTGTGTTGATGCTATAATGTTGCTTTGTCACTAGGAGAGGTATTCTACATGGTCTCAAGTTGATGTGTGGTCATAACATACTTGATGATTGGATGGGTTAGCATTTCTATTGTCCATTTATCTTGTTATGTTGATGTGGTTAGATGGTGGAAGTGTTGTGGTTGTGCACTTTGTCCTGATGGGATTTCCCTAGGTGATATGCCTTGACATTGCAACATTTGATGGATATATCCTAGGTAGAATGTGTTTAGTGATGTTAATACTCTCATGGATGTACCTTTTCCTAAATTGGAGTTAGAGTAGGGGGATACTACACACATATTTTATTATCAAACATTTTCCTAAGGTTTAATGAGGTATTACTCATGTTATAGTCCTTTGGTGGTGTGCCCTAGGTTTAAACCTAAGTGAATTTTCTATTTTATCATTATGTTGTTATCATGATGATGTTTTCTAGGAGAAACATCTTGTTTCCATGTTGAAACACTTGCTGGAGTGTGCCCCCTCTCATTTACACACATGTTCATGTCGATTCAATCAATTAGTGATTATTGGGAGGTTGCACTATGGTTTTATTTGCACATTAAAATTTGTGAACATGTGTTGAGGTTGATTTAACCATTTAATGGTTAGATTAATTCATTTTATTGTTGAAATATTGTAAATGCAAAAAGTATTCTATTTATTATTGATGTATTATTCATTAGATCAATCCCATTTTGTGGATTGATTATGTCGGGCATTGTAAATGACCAAATCCCCTTTTGTGTATTGGTCAAACCCTAATTGTAATATGCAAATTGAGAAGTGGTTCTAACCACCCAGAAAGACAAGTCAGCCCTACTAGTGAAGAGACACCTCCTTTCATCGCTTGCCAGTTTGTTCACTCACTCATTCGATCATCTAAAGCGCAATTTTGGTAGCTGCAGTTGGAGAAGAAGGAAGAGAGAGAGAGGCGCATTACTTGGGAGAGGATATTCTCTAGTGTTTGGTTTATTGTCTTGGGATTGTATTTTCTATCTATATTAAGGAATTTTTTGATGGGTTCTCTTCCCCATGAGGGTTTCCCAGGATAAATGTTATGTATCTTGTGATTGTGTTTCTCTCAGTGATCCTATCTATGCTATGGTTATATAGTAAATTGAAATGTAACCTAATAATAGCTTAAACTTTAACATGGTATCAAATCTAAGTTGAAGAGAGCATCTTTCACAGGAAAAAGAAAAACGTCATTGTTGTCGTACAAGAAAATTAGGGCTTTTTATTAAAGGCGAATTTCAACCCAAAGATCATCTAGAAAAGTGCTCCCTAGCCTAAGGAACTCATTGGTACCTTCAGCGCACCTTTTCGGTGGATAGAACTACCGGAAAGTGAAACCCTAGTTTTCACCAGTACCAAAAGTACCATAAAACCAGAAGTACCAGGAAACCAGAAATACCAAAAAACTAGAAGCACTAGTCCAGAAATTTGCTAGTCAAGTTTGAAGGGGAAAAAAATTGTTTTTTTGAAATCTAACCACACCAGATTACTCGCCTCAGCCAAGTGCACCTCCTGGTAAGTTCAAAATTCAATTCTGACCATTTTCATTTTTTGGTCATTTTCCTAGCTCCAAGTAAAATATGTCTTTAAGAACTAACCTTGTTGACAAGCTAGAAGGTGTGGAAAACTTTCGTGCCTAGAAGTATAGGATTGCACTCATTCTTAAAGAGAATGAACTAGCAAGAATTCATTAAAGATAATGTACCAGAACCCGTCGATGTTGCAGCTAAAGAAAAACACCAAAAAGACACAGTTAGGGCCAATAGAATCATTGTAGATTCTATCAAAGATCACTCGATTCCTCAAGTGGCCTAAAAGAAGACTCCAAAATAAATGTTTGAAGCCCTAACCCAATTATATGAAGGAAGGAACATCAATCGGAAGATGAATCTAAGAACTCAACTCAAGAATACAAGGATGCAAAAAGGAGAAACAATTCAGGAATATTTCTCTAGAATATCACAATTCAAAGAACAACTAGAAGCTAACTCCGTAAGAGTTCCAGATAATAAGAAAGATGTTTCAAAGATCAGATGCTACAACTGTCAAAATTTGAGACTCTTTTCCTATGAATGTCCTCAAGGAAAAGGGAAAAGAAAGCATCAAGCACATGTGGTAGAGGAAGAGGAATCTCCTCCCTCTAAGAAAGCTTTAGTAGAAATTGAGAAATATGTACTTTAAGTTGAAGATAATTGATCTGAAGAAAGATAGCAAATGGTGGAGTCTATGGAGCCTCCCCACACAAAAACAAAAGATAAGTATTCATGTTTATTTTTAGTATCTTGTTTACTTTAATACTTTATCATTACAAGTTAGATTTTTGTGAGAATGTTAATTAACCTCGTTTTATTTCAGTGTCTATGAATACTTATAAAAGAAGAGGATAAAGAAAGAGATAAAATATTTATTTCAGGTATGATCACTCATGAGAGTGAAAAAGGTAAGTGTCTAGCTATGATAGTAAGGGAAAATTTGGTAATTTCATAGCTAGAGTGAAAAAGAGTTTGAAAGTCTTACTCATGATTAGGGTTTCAGATGTGTACATGGTTGAACAAGTTTTTCTTAAGAAAAGATGTGTACTACTCTGATAGAAATCATGATATTGTTTTATTTGATTACTGCTTATTGTTACTGACTGATTTCTTAAGTGATATATCTCAGAAAGCATACTGTAAGTAAGTTTACAGGTCTCAGAATAAATAAATTATGCCTTGACTTGCAGAAGTTAGACAACATAAGAAGGACTTATGATATGGCGGCAGTCAGTAAAGACCAAATAGTATCCAATATTTATATAGGAGCAGGAGGCTCCTAAAGATGCAAAATAGAAATGTTCGAGATGAAGAGAAAGATGGATACTCAGATATAGTTGATGAGATGTAGGTAACTGTAGGTTGTTCCACTACCGTTCTTATAGATCCAGAGGGAGCAAGTTGATCTAGTATGAAGTTAGAAGGAAAGAAATGTTTGAATTCAAGAAGGCACCCAGGATATTACAGAAGAAAACGTCAAGGATGATGATTAGGAGCTCTTAGTTTGGTGCAGTTAGGAAAGAAGATGGATGGTGCCCAGATATTTTGATCAAGATGAAAGTTATCCAGTAGATGGATGGTGCCTAACAGGTGGGTAGCATGGTATTATACCATGGAAAGATTTTTGGACCACAAGAGATTTTTTTTCCAAATCCCATAGCTAGACCTTCGTAGAAAAGAGAAGAGACCTTCGTAGGGAAGGAATGAGAAATCCCACGGGTAGACCTTCATAGAGAAGGAAGAGAACTTCATTGAGAAGGAAGAGACATTCGTAGAGAAGGGGAATGAGAAATTTGCCAAGATTGGCCTCTGTCCAAGTGTTGATTTTTGAATACTCTAGGGACATGCTAGAATACCCTTGTAGAGAGGGGTGTGACCACCCTCGTAGAGAGGAGTGTGGATGTTTCTCCAAGGGGCAACATGAAGATACTCTCCTCTGGCCAAAGATTGAGTAGCCTAGAACACAAACCTTGACCATGTGGAATGGTTAGTTGGCTCTTGAGGTTTGTGTCGTGATCCTGCGTGGATCATAGAAAGGGAGTCTAGTCTTGTCCAGGCTAGCATTTTAGGTTCTCTAGTTCATGTGGGATGACTAGGACTGAAGCTATCGTAGTAGTCCTCCCTAGTGGATGGGTGAGATAGATGAATACAAGAGAAGGGAGAACATAAAAGGAATGGAAAAACTCATAGAATATCTTCTGTGTGAAGACGATAAGATATCTTCTTTGTGAAGATAAGAAAGAGTATCTTTTGCGTAAAGATGAAAGAAATAAAGAGTATCTTCTATGTAAAGATAAAGAGAACAAAACTTTCGATGATTTATAGATATTCCAGTCGTGATTCCAGATAACCAAGTGGATTATATTGATGCCTCCTGTTATCTAGTTGATGTTGTTACCCAGTTGATGATGTTGATGATGTTACCCAGTTGATGATGTTACCCAGTTGATGATGTTATCCAGTGGATGTTGTTACCCTTTTAATGGTGTTATCCAATTGATGTTGTTACCCAGTTGATGTTGTTGCCCTCTCTCTCTCCTGATGATGTTGTAGAATACCCTTCTTGTTAAGGGGGAGTGTTGAAATATTGTAACTGAAAAGAGTATTCTATTTATTATTGATGTATTATTCATTAGATCAATCCCTTTTGTGGATTTATCATGCCGAGCATTGTAAATGACCAAATCCCCTTTTGCGGATTGGTGAAAACCTAATTGTAATATGAAAATTAAGAAGTCACCCCCCAAGCAAATTAAAGTGGTTCTAACCACCCAGAAAGACAAGTCGATCCCGCCAGTGAAGAGACACCTCCTTTCAACACTTTCCAGTTTGTATAAATAAAGGAATACAACCACTTATTTTTTCACTCACTTATTCAATCATCCAGAAAGCAAGTTTGGTAGCTGCAGTTGGAGAAGAAGGAAGAGAGAGAGGCACATTAATTGGGAGAGGATATTCTCTAGTGTTTGGTTTATTGTCTTGGCATTGTATTGGCTATCTATATTAAGGAAGTTTTTGATGGTTTTTCTTCCCCATGAGGATTTCCCAGGAGAAATGTTGTGTATCTTGTGATTTTGTTTCTCTTAGTGATCCTATCTATGCTATGGTTATCTAGTAAATTGAAATGTAACCTAATAATAGATTAAACTTTAACATTTATTACCTTAGAGTTTAATAGCTTGAGTGCCCTACTTCACCTAGTAGTTGTTCACACATTGATGGGTTATTTAGAGGTCATTTGAGGCTTTATTATGGAGTTATCCTCTCTTGGGCATAGTTTCCAAGGTTGACATGGTTATTTTATTGTTGGAGAGGTTGGAACACTTCTCTAGGGAACACTTTCTCTTGTGTACATGGTTTGGTGAAAGTTGTTGACGGTATTGGAAACAATGCATGGTTTTGTCATGGACATTGATGAATTCTAACCACCTTGGCACTTCTTCGTAGGGTGCACTTCACATGGATATATTTTATTATCTATTGGTTGGTTGAGGTAGTTACATGATGCAATTGTTTAAGGCATACCTCTTATAGGTGGTATCTCATCTTTATTGCATGGATGTTTTAGCTACACATATCATCTTTTGACCTTCATTGGAAAGTGCCCTTACCTCTTTGAATTGACACATATATTATTTTATTTGAGGTGGTTATGAATGGTCTTTATTGGAAGGAATATGGCATACTTGGAGGGATAGACATGTTTCCTTCACATGCTCTTGCTTCATTCTCTTACTATATTTGGAGCACATTCTTGGAGGGAGAACTTGTGGAGACACTTCTTTCTATTATTGGAGGTATATATTTTATTATTTCATGGATTTTTGGCATGGTCAAAACCCTAATTTTCCCTTAACTCCTTGGATTTTTCTTGCCGGAGATGGTCCTCTTTCTATTTTTAGGTTTGACTACTTCATTTCTTATGGAGTGCTCCATCTACTTGGTATCTTACACATTCATCCATGGAGTTGGTTGCATCGGGATTCACACATGTGGATTGGTTACATGAATGTTTTGGACCACTTTCTATTTTTTGAGGTTGGTTATGGAGCATTTTTCTAGGAGGATTATTTTTTTGTTATTTTTCTCATGCACCTTGGACGGTGTACTTTGTGAGCTTTTCTATGTGGACCCTTGAACATATCCTCCTAGGTTGAACATTATTTAATTATATTTTGCATACATACATATAGGATGGAAAATTCATGTGGACATATTATGTGTTTACCTAGTTCTCATGCATATTCTTAGATGCCCTCTCTTGGTGCAATCTTTTTCCTATTTTTGGAGGGGGGCAAGTTCTCCTTGAAAGGCTTGTGTCCACATGTTGTAACATGGTTGACCATGGATTGAGGAGGGATATAACTATTCCAAATACACACACACACACACACACACACACACACACACACACACACACACACACACACACATATAATTGTCGTGGATTTAGTTACCAAATAATGATTTGTTATTGTATGAGAAAACAAACTCACACTATAAATATGAGCTCTCTCTCCATTGCAATGGTTTTTGAGAATTTGGAGAATTAAGGAGATCTCCCCTTGGAATTCATTTGTACATCATATGTTTGGATATTTACTGTAACATCACTATTTTTAATCCTCTTTTTAATGATGTATAATGTAAATATGATATATGGTTGTGGGCCAAGCGATGCAATATGTAAACATTGTATATAAAAAATAACAAAATAAAATGTGATGCCGATTGTAGATAGGCATGGATTGATTCATGGGGGTTTAGTTTCCATAAGAGAGGAGGGGTCTAAAGGGGTTTTATTCACGTGTCTTAAATCCTAGGCCATTTCCTAAAATTATTATTTTGAGCAAACCTTCTAATTTTTCCCTTGAGCATATAAGAGCCCAATCAATGAATACATGTAAGAGAGTGGGTGTGAAAACTCACATCCCATAGTTATTGTGAGCATGGGGTTGAAGTACAATCAACATTGGGGAGTGTGAGACTCAACTTGATTGGGTAATAAGGAAATTCAAATTGCTATTGTGGGCAGTTTTTACATGCAAATTTTGGGACAACAAGATGATGTTGAGTGTTAGAATTGGAGGATAGACATAATAACTCTTACGAGAAATTTGTGGGCGCTGTAAAATGCATGAAGAAAAAAGTTGTTAGGTCTATAGAGTGATTTTTGTTTTGCAGACAAATGATTTGTTGCTGAGAGTTTCATGTTGCAGTTGTAATTCCCTAGAGTCCTTAGTAAGAGAAATTCCTAGAAAACATGTGCTATATCCCTTAAGGGAAGTGGGGATAGCCTAAGGGACTATGTAGTAGAGAAGGGAATCCCATTCCTCGGGTTGTGTAGGTTGCAGAGAAGAGATATGGTGGATTAGGATGGATGTAGGAAACTAACTTGTTGTAAGTGGACAATAGACACCATTTCTTGTGGATTCCTAACCCTAGCTTGGGGGTGACTTGTTGTTGAGATTTGGAGCAACAAGTCTATGGTTGGGTGGAACGTCTGTCCTCTGTAGCTGGTTGCACATTTGGTTTAAAAGATAATTTTCATCTCTGTTCAATGTTTTTATTTATGGGTTTATATATTGTTGTGCATAAACTTTGTGTTTTGGGTAATTACATGTTGATATGTGTATGTTTAATTAGGTGCATTCATGTTTATTGAAATTGTTGTTAGATGCATGGGCGTTTTAGTCTGTTACATGCATTTTAATTAATGGTATCAGAAAATTAAAATTTTATTATTATAGGTTAGTATTGGGGGGTGCTACAGAGTGGTATCAGAGCCTCTGATTCAACACCAGACCTGTATGGGCCAAAAAATATTGTGAATTCTGTAAATTCGTTGTTGAAGAGTTTTCATCTACAATGGATTGGGGAAGTTGTAGAACCAGAGTGAAATTTCCAAATTTTATGAGAAAATTTAGGTCAAATTGCACTCATAGTGGTTGAAGAGATGATTAATGGCATCAATATGTAGGTTGCAGAGTTAAATTTGGCTTGAGAGGTCAAATTTCCGTTTTAATGGTGATTAAAGAGTTTGGAGAATCAATGGCCCAAATGTTTTAGACATTAAGAATCAACGATCGAGATTCATTTGCAGGATTGGATAATTTTGATGAAGTTTGGAAAGTTTTATAAATCAACGATTGAGATCACTTTAATATTGAAAATCAATGACCTAGTTTCATCCTAGGTTTGGTCAAAATTTCCAAATTTCAAGATTCGAGGAAATTCATGGTTAAAAGTTGGTTCATCGAAGAAAATCGTCGATGGACAATAACAATGTCTTATGGCCGATAGATTTCAGGTTTGGAAAATTTTGGCGAAGTCCGAAAAAAAGTGAAAGGGAATCGTCGATGGCAGATATAGCTCGGGTTTGGAAAACTTTGGTGAATTCCAAACAAAAGTGAAAGGGAATATCCTACCACTGATGGTCGATGTCCGATGGATGATAGAGGTCGGGTTTAAATTTTTTTGGTGAGGTTTGGAAAAAAAGTGAAAGGGAATTGCCAATGGTTGATAGAGTTTGGGTTTAGAAAATTTTAGAGAAGTTTGAATAAAAGTGAAAGGGAATCGTCGATGGTTGATGGCCGATGAAGGGTTTTAGAGATCATAGAAGAAGGAAGATAAGGAAATATAAAGAGAAACAAAATAAAGAGGAGAGGATCATAAAGGGAAGGAGAAAACAAACAATTTATAAAAAAAAGTCCAAAGCCAAAAACTTGTTTTGTCCATAACAAGAGCATTTCAACTCAGAATTGGATGAAATTTTAGGTGTGTTTCCATAGTAATGAGGGCCACAAGAATTCCATTGAGGGCCACTGTCTAATTATGCTGAATTTTTTTGAAAAATGCAATTAATGACTTTTGAAGATTAGTTGTGCTTAGTAATTAGGGCCTAGAAAAAGGTGCAAATTTGATAGGGAGTCCAAAAATCAGGCTTGAAGATACCCATTTGAGATCCTAGCAAAATTCAGAAGGGGTTGGTGTGGGGATACCCAAACAAGACAAAATCCACTATTGTTGGGTGTGTTTCGGGGATTTTTGAAATCTTTGGAGGAGTAAAAGGGATCCTAGATCAAAAATATGGAAAACGTTATTTAATTGACTTTTTATCTATACATCAATCCAGAAAACCTTGTTTTGAGGTTGTTTTTCCTAGTTTCACTCCATTTGGGGCATAGCCAATTTTGGATAAAATTTCTAGGTATGGAGAAATTGCAAAAGCATAAAGTCATCAATTCTTAATTTGTATAGAATTTAACTGGAGCATCGTATTCCAAATGATAAAGTTGATGTGTATTAAATATAATAAATTATATCTATGCTTGATATAAAAAAAAATCTGATTCATGATTGATTTTCTTCTACAGGTGGTAAAAATGATTTCTCAAATAAGTTGCAATAGTGAAAACATAGCACAAATGACTAGAAAAATACAAAATTTAGAAGGCTGTAAATTTTAGCTCAGAACTTGGAATGAGGCATGAGTGTAGTCGTTGGAAAGATAATTCAGAGGAAAATGTATCTAAAAAATCGAAATTAGATTCCAATACATCTATATCTTTCACAAATTCATCTAAAGCATGACCTGTAATCTAATTAATGGATTATTTTATAATATACAAGATTCTAAGGACAATAGTTGCATGCACATTTCATGCAAAATTAGAAGTACAAGAAAGTAGATTTGGTTCCTATATGAGAACTACATATATGGAATATTCTCAAGAATCTTACAACCATGAGGATGAGCTCATAAGTCTACATGTTAGCATGGGAAATGCAGATACCAAGTCCAATGGACATAGGGGCAAAGTTGATCATGTAGAGATGGATGATATTGCGAGGATCTTGCAAAAAGAAGTGTAGATATATAGGGAAGACAATGAAATGATGATGAGGGCTGAGGAGGAGCTGCTACAAAGTTTGAATATGCTACAGAAACAAGTTAATAAAGATTCTAGCACAAAACAAACGACCAGTGCAAGGCAAGTAGAAGTATCTATATCTCATGATAGGAGGGATGGCCATGAGGGATATATACAATCAAGGATTATTATCATGAAGAATCATCATCATCGTCATCATCATCATCATCATCATAATCATTCACCAGGGAACTCAACCAAAAGAGAGCGTGCATATTCAAGTTTGGAGAGCATTCCAAGTGTGTCCCTTATTCAAAGATAGAGGAGTAGGTTTGAGGTAGATAATTTGAAAGGATATATTAGGAATATTAATCCTCCTAATTTTGATGGTGATAATAAGAAACATGAACATTTGGAAGCATGGATTTTGGGAATGATAAAATATTTCCAATTGCACAATTATTCATTAAATATAGAAGCCATAATTACAACCTACCATCTTCAAGGAAAATCATCTATGTGGTGGGATCATCTCAAGCACGTTAAGAATATTGATGAAAAGATAATTTCATGGAAGCAATTCAAGAGATATTTGCAGCAACAATACTCATTGGAGAATTATTATGACATGAAGATGAAATAGTTCTTTGAACTCAAGCTTGGAAGCACGATAATGGAGGATCATGAGAGGAGGTTCTTTGAATTACTGAAGTATGTTGGCTTCATGAAGGATGAGAAGGTTAAAATTCAAATATTTTTGAGTGGGATACCTTCTTTATACAATGATAAGATACATTATGACAAACACAAGACATTGGAATAGACCACAAGGAAGGAAACCCAAGACATTGGAATAGACCACAAGGAAAACAAAGTACCTTTATGATCATAATAGAGGAAGACCCACTTTCCAAAAGGCTTGGGATGACAAGAAGAAATAAAAGATGGAGCAAATAAAGAAATTTTTTAAGCCACCATTTTATAGAAATAGCTATCAAGTATATCAAGAAGGGAAGTTGGCACAAAATGAACCCAATATGACATATTCATTTGGGAAAAATCCAATACAACATCCTATAAAATGTTGGGGATGTGAGGAAGACCACTTGTATAAGTATTTCCCTTCCAAATGAGAAAATATGTGGATTGTTCACAATATTAAGGAGGATGATACAGTTGAGGAAATGGGAAGAATAATTCCAAGGATGTATGCATGCTTGGACAACAAGTAAGCAGAGTACCAATCTCCCATGATTGAAGTAGAAGGTAAAATTGATAATCAACCCGTAGCCATTTTAATTGATTTTGGAGCTATCCATAATTACATAAATCTTAATCTTGTTGAAGTATTTTGTTTGCAAAGAAGCAAACATGAGAAATCTTGGTTGGTTCAACTAGACATGGGAGCTAAGAGTGGGATTATTGAGTTGGTTAAAGGTTTTCCAATGGACATGAATGGACTCAACAAAAATGTGTATTTGAACATCATACCTTTGGGTTCATATGACTATTTGATTGGTATGGATTGGTTGGACAAGCCTCATGCTATCCTGTATTTCTACAACAAGGAATTCACCTGTCTTGATGAGGAAGGGAAACAATGAAAAGTACAAGATATTCTGAGGCTTATATCTATTAGAGAAATTTCAGCCATGTAGTTAAAGAAGAGTTTCAGGAAAGGATGAAATATTTATGAAGCCCACATGGAAGAGGTAGCCAAAGATAAAATTCCAAGTGTTGAAGGCCATCCAGTCTTGAAATATTTTGAGGATGTATTTGGGGATATGTCATGGTTTCTACCAAAGAGAGACATTGATTTCTCCATTGATTTGGTCCCAGGAGCTTCCCCTGTTTTAAAGACTCCTTATAGGATGGGCACACCAACATTGAAGGAATTGTAGATGTATCTTGAAGAAATTTTGAATAAGGGGTATATATGCCCAAGTGTGTCACCTTGGGGTGCCCTAGTGCTCTTTATGAAAAATAAGGATGGAAACTTAAGGCCGTGCATTGATTTCAAAAGACTGAATAAGGTTACCATAAAGAACAAATATATTTTTCAAAGGATTGTGATCTATTTGATCAACTGAAAGGTGCATGGATATTTTCCAAGATTGACTTAATTTCAGGCTATCATCAAGTGAGAATAAAAGAATAAGATATCAACAAGACAACATTCAGGACAAGATATGGACATTAAGAGTTTGTGGTGGTTCCATTTGGGATATCAAATGCACCATTCGTCTTCACGTGTCTGATGAATGGAGTGTTCATGGAATATTTGGACAAGTTTGTAATTGTTTTTCTTAGATGATATACTCATTTACTAAAGGCCAAAGGAGGAGAATAAGAAACATTTAAGGATGGTGCTACAAGTATTGAGGGAACACTAGTTGTACGATGTTGTAGTCTAGGGGAAAGTACAAGAAGGTTTCCAATAGATCCTTACATAGAGAATTACACACTACAACATTATAAGAGCACACAGACATATAGAAGAACATACACAAGTGGAGGTGAACCATCAATATATTTTATTATATATGAGTCCAGAACAACTTCTGTAATTCCATTACATGCTAGTGTATATATATGTGTGATATGCAGTTACTCATCAGTCGCATTCCTTAACC
>JASDQU010738932.1:45890-60710 GCA_032191745.1 Picea mariana
TTTGGTTTATTGTCTTAGCATTGTATTGGCTATCTGTATTAAGGAAGTTTTTGATGGGTTTTCTTCCCCATGAGGATTTCCCAGAAGAAATGTTGTGTATCTTTTGATTTTGTTTCTCTTAGTGATCCTATCTATGCTATGGTTATCTAGTAAATTGAAATGTAACCTAATAATAGATTAAACTTTAACATTTATTACCTTAGAGTTTAATATTTTGAGTGCCCTACTTCACCTGGTAGTTGTTCACACATTGATGGGTTATTTAGAGGTCATTTGAGGCTTTATTATGGAGTTCTCCTCTCTTGGGCATAGTTTCCAAGGTTGACATGGTTATTTTATTGTTGGAGAGGTTGGAACACTTCTCTAGGGAACACTTTCTCTTGTGTACATGGTTTGGTGAAAGTTGTTGATGGTATTGGAAACAATGCATGGTTTTGTCATGGACATTGATGAATTCTAACCACCTTGGCACTTCTTCATAGGGTGCACTTCACATGGATATATTTTAATATCTATTGGTTGGTTGAGGTAGTTACATGGCACAATTGTTTAAGGCATACCTCTTATAGGTGGTATCTCATCTTTATTGCATGGATGTTTTAGCTACACATATCATCTTTTGACCTTCATTGGAAAGTGCCCTTACCTCTTTGAATTGACACATATATTATTTTATTTGAGGTGGTTATGAATGGTCTTTATTGGAAGGAATATGGCATACTTAGAGGGATAGACATGTTGCCTTCACATGCTCTTGCTTCATCCTCTTACTATATTTGCAGCACATTCTTGGAGGGAGAACTTGTGGAGACACTTCTTTCTATTATTGGAGGTATATATTTTATTATTTCATGGATTTTTGGCATGGTCAAAACCCTAATTTTCCCTTAACTCCTTGGATTTTTCTTGTTGGAGATGGTCCTCTTTCTATTTTTAGGTTTGACTACTTCATTTCTTATGGAGCGCTCCATCTACTTGGTATCTTACACATTCATCCATGGAGTTGGTTGCATCGGGATTCACACATGTGGATTGGTTACTTGAATGTTTTGGACCACTTTCTATTTTTTGAGGTTGGTTATGGAGCATTTTCCTAGGATGATTATTTTTTTGTTATTTTTCTCATGCACCTTGGACGGTGTACTTTGTGAGCTCTTCTATGTGGATCCTTGAACATATCCTCCTAGGTTGAACATTATTTAATTATATTTTGCATACATACATATTGGATGGAAAATTCATGTGGACATCTTATGTGTTTACCTAGTTCTCATGCATATTCTTAGATGCCCTCTCTTGGTGCAATCTTTTTCCTATTTTTGGCGGGGGGCGAGTTCTCCCTGAAAGGCTTGTGTCCACATGTTGTGACATGGTTGACTATGGATTGAGGAGGGATATAACTATTCCAAATACACACACACACACACACACACACACACACACACACACACACACACACACATAGAATTGTCATGGATTTAGTTACCAAATAATGATTTGTTATTGTATGAGAAAACAAACTCACACTATAAATATGAGCTCTCTCTCCATTGCAATGGTTGTTGAGAATTTGGATAATTAAGGAGATCTCCCCTTGGAATTCATTTGTACATCATATGCTTGGATATTTACTGTAACATCACTATTTTTAATCCTCTTTTCAATGATGTATAATGTAAATATGATATATGGTTGTGGGCCAAGCGATGCAATATGTAAACATTGTATATAAAAAATAATAAAATAAAATGTGATGCTGATTGTAGATAGGCATGGATTGATTCATGGGGGTTTAGTTTCCACAAGAGAGAAGGGGTCTAAAGGTGTTTTATTCATGTGTCTTAAATCCTAGGCCATTTCGTAAAATTATTATTTTGAGCAAACCTTCTAATTTTTCCCTTGAGCATATAAGAGCCCAATCAATGAATACATGTAAGAGAGTGGGTGTGAAAACTCACATCCCATAGTTATTGGGAGCATGGGGTTGAAGTACAATCAACATTGGGGAGTGTGAGAGTCAACTTGATTGGGTAATAAGAAAATTCGAATTTCTATTGTGGGCAGTTTTTACATGCAAATTTTGGGACAACAAGATGATGTTGAGTGCTGGAATTGGAGGATAGACATAATAACTCTTACGCGCAATTTGTGCGTGTTGTAAAATGCATGAAGAAAAAATTTGTTAGGTCTATAGAGTGATTTTTGTTTTGCAGACAAATGATTTGTTGCTGAGAGTTTCATGTTGCAGTTGTAATTCCCTAGAGTCCTCAGTAAGAGAAATTCCTAGAAAACATGTGCTATATCCCTTAAGGGAAGTGGGGATAGCCTAAGGGACTATGTAGTAGAGAAGGGAATCCCATTCCTTGGGTTGTGTAGGTTGCAGGGAAGAGATATGGTGGATTAGGACGGATGTAGGAAACTAACTTGTTGTAAGTGGACAATAGACACCATTTCTTGTGGATTCCTAACCCTATCTTGGGGTGACTTGTTGTTGAGATTTGGAGCAACAAGTCTATGGTTGAGTGGAACGTTTGTCCTCTGTAGTTGGTTGCACATTTGGTTTAAAAGATAATTTTCATCTCTGTTCAATGTTTTTATTTATGGGTTTATATATTGTTGTGCATAAACTTTGTGTTTTGGGTGATTACATGTTGATATGTGTATGCTTAATTAGGTGCATTAATGTTTATTGAAGTTGTTGTTAGATGCATGGGAGTTTTATCCTATTACATGCATTTTAATTAATGGTATCAGAAAATTAAAATTTTATTATTATGGGTTAGTATTGGGGGGAGCTACAGAGTGGTATCAGAGCCTCCGATTCAACACCAGACCTGTATGGGCCAAAAAATATTGTGAATTCTGTAAATTCGTTGTTGAAGAGTTTTCATCTACAATGGATTGGGGAAGTTGTAGAACCATAGTGAAATTCCCAAATTTTATGAGAAAATTTAGTTCAAATTGCACTCATAGCGGTTGAAGAGATGATTAATGGCATCAATATGTAGGTTGCAGAGTTAAATTTGGCTTGAGAGGTCAAATTTTCGTTTTAATGGTGATTAAAGAGTTTGGAGAATCAATGGACCAAATTTTTTAGACATTAAGAATCAACGATCGAGATTCATTTGCAAGATTGGATAATTTTGACGAAGCTTGGAAAGTTTTATAAATCAACGACTAAGATCACTTTAATCTTGAAAATCAATGACCTAGTTTCGTCCTAGGTTTGGTAAAAATTTCCAACTTTCAAGATTCGAGGAAATTCATGGTTAAAAGTTGGTTCATCGAAGAAAATCGTCGATGGACAATAACAATGTCTTATGGCCGATAGATTTCAGGTTTGGAAAATTTTGGCGAAGTCCGAAAACAAGTGAAAGGGAATTGTCGATGGAGGATATAGCTCGGCTTTGGAAAACTTTGGTGAATTCCAAACAAAAGTGAAAGGGAATATCCTACCGCTGATGGTCGATGTCTGATGGACGGTAGAGGTCAGGTTTAAATTTTTTTGGTGAAGTTTGGAAAAAAGTGAAAGGGAATTGCCAATGGTTGATAGAGTTTGGGTTCAAAACAATTTGGAGAAGTTTGAATAAAAGTGAAAGGGAATAATCGATGGTTGATGGCCGATGAAGGGTTTTAGAGATCATCGAAGAAGGAAGATAAGGAAATATAAAGAGAAAGAAAATAAAGAGGAGAGGATCATAAAGGGAAGGAGAAAACAAACAATTTATAAAAAAAGTCCAGAGCCAAAAACTTGTTTTGTCCATAATAGGAGTATTTCGACTCAGATGGATGAAATTTTAGGTGTGTTTCCACAGTAATGAGGGCCACAAGAATTCCATTGAGGGGCACTATCTAGTTATGCTGAATTTTTTTGAAAAATGCAATTAATGACTTTTGAAGATTAGTTGTTCTTAGTAATCAGGGCCTAGAAAAAGGTGCAAATTTTATAGGGAGTCCAAAAATCAGGCACGAAGATACCCATTTGAGATCCTAGCGAAATTCAGAAGAGTTTGGTGTGGGGATACCCAAACAAGACAGAATCCACTATTGTTGGGTGTGTTTTAGGGATTTTTGAAATCTTTGGAGGAGTAAAAGGGATCCTAGATCAAAAATATGGAAAACGTTATTTAATCGACTTTTTACCTATACATCAATCTAGACAACTTTGTTTTGAGGTTGTTTTTCCCAGTTTCGCTCCATTTGGGGCATAGCCAATTTTGGATAAAATTTATAGGTATGGAGAAATTGCAAAAGCATAAAGTCATCAATTCTTAATTTGTATAGAATTTAACTAAAGCATCGTATTCCAAATGATAAAGTTGATGTGTATTAAATATAATAAATTATATCTATGCTTGATATAAAAAAAAATCTGATTCATGATTGATTTTCTTCTACAGGTGGTAAAAATGATTTCTCAAATAAGTTGCAATAGTGAAAACATAGCACAAATGAGTAGAAAAATACAAAATTTAGAAGGTTGTAAATTTTAGCTCAGAACTTGGAATGAGGTATGAGTGTGGTTGTTGGAAAGATAATTCAGAGGAAAATGTATCTGAAAAATCGAAATTAGATTCCAATACATCTATATCTTTCACAAATTCATCTAAAGCATGACCTGAAATCTAATTAATGGATTATTTTACAATATACAGGATTCTAAGGATAATAGTTGCATGCACATTTCATGCAAAATTAGAAGTACAAGAAAGTAGATTTGGTTCCTATATGAGAACTATATATATGGAATATTCTCAACGGTCTTACAACCATGAGGATGAGCTCATAAGTCTACATGTTAGCATGGGAAATGCAAAGACCAAGTCCAATGGACATAGGGGCAAAGTGGATCATGTAGAGATGGATGATATTACGAGGATATTGCAAAAAGAAGTGTAGATATATAGGGAAAACAATGAAATGATGATGAGGGCTGAGGAGGAGCTACTACAAAGTTTGAATATGCTATAGAAACAAGTTAATAAAGATTATAGCACAAAACAAACGACTAATGCAAGGAAAGTAGAAGTATCTATATCTCATGATAGGAGGGATGGCCATGAGGGATATACAATCAAGGAGTGTTATCATGAAGAATCATCATCATCGTCGTCGTCATCATCATCATCATCATCATCATCATAATCATTCACCGGGAAACTCAACCAAAAGAGAGCGTGCATATTCAAGTTTGGAGGGCATTCCAAGTGTGTCCCTTATTCGAAGATAGAGGAGTAGGTTTGAGGTAGATAATTTGAAAGGATATATTAGGAATATTAAGCCTCCTAATTTTGATGGTGATAATAAGAAACATGAACATTTGGAAGCATGGATTTTGGGAATGATAAAATATTTCCAACTGCGCAATTATTCATCAAATATAGAAGCCATAATTACAACCTACCATCTTCAAGGAAAATCATCTATGTGGTGGGATCATCTCAAGCATGTTAAGAATATTGATGAAAAGACAATTTCATGGAATCAATTCAAGAGATATTTCCAGCAACAATACTCATTGGAGAAATATTATGACAAGAAGATGAAAGAGTTCTTTGAACTCAAGCTTGGAAGCGTGATAATGGAGGATCATGAGAGGAGGTTCTTTGAATTACTGAAGTATGTTGGCTTCATGAAGGATGAGAAGGTTAAAATTCAAATATTTTTGAGTGGGATACCTTCTTTATACAATGATAAGATACATTATGACAAACCTAAGACATTGGAATAGACCACAAGGAAAGAAACCCAAGACATTGGAATAGACCACAAGGAAATCAAAGTACCTTTATGATCATAATAGAGGAAGACCCACTTTCCAAAAGGCTTGGGATGACAAGAAAAAATGAAAGATGGAGCAAATAAAGAAATTTTTTCAGCCACCATTTTATAGAAATAGCTATCAAGTATATCAGGAAGGGAAGTTGGCACAAAA
Source organism: Picea mariana (assembly GCA_032191745.1). Taxonomy (NCBI): domain Eukaryota; kingdom Viridiplantae; phylum Streptophyta; class Pinopsida; order Pinales; family Pinaceae; genus Picea; species Picea mariana. The sequence goes on from JASDQU010738932.1 coordinate 51,826, forward strand.
TGAACCCAATATGACATATTCATTTGGGAAAAATCCAATACAACATCCTATAAAATGTTGGGGATGTGAGGAACATCACTTGTATAAGTATTTCCCTTCCAAATGAGAAAATATGAGGATTGTTCACAATATTAAGAAGGATGATACAATTGAGGAAATGGGAAGAATAATTCCAAGGATGTATGCATGCTTGGACAACAAGTAAGCAGAGTACCAATCTCCCATGATTGAAGTAGAAGGTAAAATTGATAATCAACCTGTAGCCATTTTAATTGACTTTGGAGCTATCCATAATTACATAAATCTTAATCTTGTTGAAATATTTTGTTTGCAAAGAAGCAAACATGAGAAATCTGGTTCAGCTAGACATGGGAGCTAAGAGCAGGATTATTGAGTTGGTTAACAGTTTTCCAATGGACATGAATGGACTCAACACAAATGTATATTTGAACATCATACCTTTGGGTTCATATGACTATTTGATTGGTATGGATTGGTTGGACAAGCCTCATGTTATCCTGGATTTCTACAACAAGGAATTCACCTATCTTGATGAGGAAGGGAAACAATTAATTGTACAAGAGATTCCGAGGCTTATATCTATTAGAAAACTTTTAGCCATGTAGTTAAAGAAGAGTTTCAGGAAAGGATGAAATATTTATGCAGCCCACATGGAAGAGGTAGCCAAAGATAAAATGCCAAGTGTTGAAGGCCATCTATTCTTGAAATATTTTGAGGATGTATTTGGGGATATGTCAGGGTTTCCACCAAAAAGAGACATTGATTTCTCCATTGATTTGGTCCCAGGAGATTCCCCTGTTTTAAAGACTCCTTATAGGATGGGCACACCAACATTGAAGGAATTGTAGATGTCTCTTGAAGAAATTTTGAATAAGGGGTATATATGCCCAAGTGTGTCACCTTGGGGTGCCCCAATGCTCTTTATGAAAAATAAGGATGGAAACTTAAGGCTGTGCATTGATTTCAAAAGACTGAATAAGGTTACCATAAAGAACAAATATATTTTTCAAAGGATTGTGATCTATTTGATCAACTGAAAGGTGCATGGATATTTTCCAAGATTGACTTAATTTCATGCTATCATCAAGTGAGAATAAAAGAATAAGATATCAACAAGACAACATTTAGGACAAGATATGGACATTATGAGTTTGTGGTGGTTCTATTTGGGATATCAAATGCACCATTCGTCTTCACATGTCTGATGAATGGAGTGTTCATGGAATATTTGGACAAGTTTGGAATTGTTTTCTTAGATGATATACTCATTTACTCAAGGCCAGAGGAGGAGAATAAGAAACATTTAAGGATGGTCTTACAAGTATTGAGGGAACACCAGTTGTACGATGTTGTAGTCTAGGGGAAAGTACAAGAAGGTTTCCAATAGATCCTTACACAGAGAATTACACACTGCAACATTATATATAAGAGCACATAGACATATAGAAGAACATACACAAGTACAAGTGAACCATCAATATATTTTATTATATATGAGTCCAGAACAACTTCTGTATTTCCATTACATGCTAGTGTATATATATGTGTGATATGCAGTTACTCGTTGGTCGCATTCCTTAACCAGTAGGTCGGTGCTAACTATCTGTTTGACTAACTTCCTAACCAACTACTACAGTCGACTTGGCTAGTCGTATGACAGGTCTAGTCAGTGGGGCCAACTAGCCCCTACAACACCCCCCTCCTCAATTACTTGCTTGTTGCGAGTAAGAGGGGAGTGTGACAAAATGTATTTTTTTTCTATTATGTCCTCTTTGAGGTTATTACAAAATGAGAGAAAAGAAGAAGAAGAAAAGAGAGGATATTGAAGATGGATCATGGTGTGAATTTTCTGCTTCATAGATTTCCTTATGGTTACATTGGCTACTCTTTTGTATCTTAATGGGCCTCCCACTAGTGTATTGTTACACTGACTGGTAGGGTTGTTTCATCATTTCCAAGGTTCTACAATCCCTGTCTTCATGTCTAACTGACTTACAAAAGTTACAAAATGTACTCTTCAGAAATTTCTGGTATTTCTGTATCAGGGGGAAGTGATAAGGATCATGCCCATGTGTTTTTAAAATCTCACACCATGGTCCTCCTAAAGCCAAAGGGTTTGGCATACCCACTCCAAAACACTGTGAAAATAATGGACACTCATTCTTGTGATGACCTTCTTTCCTGCGCATTGTACATTAGACATCTTCTCTTTTCTCCTTTCCTTTGTTATGATTTAACTAGAATGTTAAGTTCTTCATATCTTGCTTCATCTCTTCCACAACTGGATATGCATGTTTGTATCAGTTTTCCTCTAGTTGTAAGGATGCTTGCAGGGCCTCACCCTGACTTTGGAATTTTTGTTGTCTTAAAGGATACTTCAAGTGTGGCAACAAAGAGTTAACAAACAAATGCCTATGATGTGTATCATTAATAGTGCACTTTAACTTACCTTTTAACCTATTGAATTTTTGGTCCACTTCTCAGACTGATTCTTCTGGTTTCTACTTGATCTCTATCATTTCATTCATAAATTGGTCTTCTGAACTTGGCTTCTGGAATTCATTTATTAACTACCTCTTCACATATGCTACAGTTGTAGGTGTCCCTGTTGGGTTATTTGTTGAGAGACCCATGTGCCAATCTAATGCGCGGTCTCAAAAAGTGATTTCCAACTGCACAACCTTTGTATCCTCGTCTGTAATTTTCTTTTCTTCCCATATATTCTCACAGATGAACAAATGTTTTTCTGGATCATCTAACCCATCCCCTTGGAACTCTCATAACCTAATTGTTGGATCTTGACCTGCCGTTGCGAAATTTGCTGAACTACCACCTCTGCGCGGTGTAGAAAATTGACTCCTACTTCTGCTACTGGACCTACGTCTTAAAAAAATTATTCTACCACTAATTACTTGTTGGTTAACTGCCTTTTCTTCTTCAGTTGTGTTAGTCGCACACGGGGTTGTGGGTTCCACATTAATTCAGGAATGGAATGGAGAGCCTTCTTCTACACTGAACCTAAGACCTTTGGCTTTCTTTTCATACGTAGCACGTAAGATATCCTCAATATTCCCTATGGCACGAAGATCCTCTACCTCTTCTTCATCGCTATCCAAGTGCTCTCGCTCAGTTACTGCCCTCTTCTTATTATTCATCTTATACTGGTAGGGTCGTCCGCTACGTGTCACACCTGCATTCCTTATGATTTTCCTAGTTTTTTCATCATCCATCATGATGGGGTCCATTGCTTCCTCCTTCTGGCTACTCTTTAGAGCCTTCTCCATTTCTCATATCTTCCTTAGTGCTTTCCCCAACTCCCCCATGTGCGTATAGTGACATAACTATCTGATTCCATGGTCATCGTGCCTTTATCATATAATAAGATTTTGATTGACGTGTAAAGAGACCTAATATACCTTCCTCTAGGTCCCTTTGAGAAATATTTCCTTGCAACAGTGTGTGACTTCATTGTATCTATTGCAAACTCAATGATAAACCTTGCAATAATGCTCTCTAACCAGAAATCCAATGCGGGTGTGAATTTATTATTAACTCTTTCCAAACGCACAATATTTTCAGCATCCACACTACTCGCCTAATCCGGTTAGTCGGATGGGTATCCTTCAGCCTTAACAACCATTCTTGTAATAACTCTGGAAAGAAACAAAAATATTATTTATGCAAATCAATAAACACATACCTCTGCAGGTACTGGCGCGGTGTATACCTGGAACCCTTATTGTCTTTCTGCATGAACTCCAACTGCTTTGTCTCTAACCATATTTCAATCTCTTGCTTCGTAGGATGCCATGGCCTGAACATCCCTTACTACATCTTCTTCACGAAACCCTTTCCTGGCTCTCCTTTTGAACTTGTAGCCAACAACATAACCATTTGTTGTACTTATGGGCTGACCCAAGTTTTACCTTAGTTCTCCAACAAAACCCTTATCACCATTGACCCTTCTGGCAAACCAGAAGGCTACACTGTGTGCAGAGTGCACATCGTAGTCTCACCCGAGATGGTTTATGGGGGACTGCAGGATGCATATGTCTATAGTCGTGGAAGGAGTTTGGGGGATTTCCTTCCTTACTTCTTCTTTCTACTTAACCATGCATTCTATTATTCTATTCATTAGGTCCATTCCTTTATTCATTCATTCATTCACTTGCATAGTTAATCTAGTGCATGTTATAAGTAAATAATCCATTCATCTACCTAACCATGAAGAAATAATAACACATTCAAACACATTGCACACATGGTTTTACAGTGGTTCACCCCCCCTGGGGTTACATCCACAAAGATCTTCTGCTTCTTTTCTTATTCATTCAAAAGTGATGCACACATTACATCATAGTAAAGAGTAGTCAGGCGGACCAAAATCGCACCAAGCTCCACAGCTTGCAACCTGACCCTCAGTTACTTTGACCACATCAGAGCTCTACAACTCTTGAAACAAACTACAACTCCCAAAAACTCCAAAACAGGTTCTCCCAAAACAGACAAGATACTTCTACGGATCAATAGGTGTCTATGGTAATCATCGATGCCCCTCTAATCTCCCTCATACCCCTTATTTATATTACAAAAATGGGTTAGAAACCCTTATAATACATCCTAAAACCCTAACCTGAACTAGGCTAGGTTTGTTCACATTTGCGCCAGATTTCCGCAAATCCTATCGCACACGTTGTTTTTCCTCAAAATGTGGTGCGTTGTTCTACCTCACTTGCTGCGTTGTTATCCAAACATGTTTTCTCCAACACACACACACACACACACACACACATAAAGAAGTCTTGCAAATGCATAGAGGGAACAACACCTCGAGGTGAAACTTTTTTATCTTAAAAAAAAATGAGAAAATGCTTGCACCTCTAAGGGATTTGAATATTTAATACATTTAAAAAACTAAAATTAATATATAGAAGTAATTCAAATATGATTAAAAAAAGTGTTTCATATAAGTAAGAGGTTAAATTGAACCATATAGTCTTATATATGGCATGTTAGATATTACTAAAAAACATATGATTCCAAGGAAAATACTCTAATGAATGACCATAAGAATATTAAACCATAAAAACCAATAATGACTATCCTCCATAAACAACCAAATTATAATATATTTTACCACTTTAAAGTAAGTGGATATTAAATATTATATTTGAAGAGGATAAGAGGATGATACAATGTAATAAGTATGATGTAAAACCTATTTGACAAAATATTCTATTCAATGACGGTGACACAATCTAACAAGTATGATGTAACACATATTTGAAAAATGGATGGATTCTCATTCGATGTATATTTCAAATGACTTTTGTACACGTGGCGTTTGTAAATTTTTTTATCTGGAGTTTCACTTTTATCAAAATATTCTATTCGATGACGGTGACACAATCTAACAAGTATGATGTAACACATATTTGAAAAATGGATGGATTCTCATTCGATGTATATTTCAAATGATTTTTGCACACGTGGCGTTTGTAAATTTTTTAATCTAGAGTTTCACTTTTATCAAAACATGTGCATGACAATATCAAAATGACGTTCGTGCACTTCTCAGATTTTATTCACAAATGACGTTCTTGCACTTCTCATACTTTTATTCACAATGGAAGGATGAGGTTGACTAAACATGGACGTTTATTAACACTATAAAATAATCCTTTAACTAAATGGATAAAATTATATTCACTTCACTGTTATTTATCTTTTAAAATAAAACGTGCGAACGTGTCTACAAGCTGAATCGGCACAGCTAAAGTTCGAGATCTTTTTCCCCTTTTCAGGATCAGATCACATGCACTATATATTCCTTCTTTTTCAAGATTTTAATGAGTGAATATTTTGATATGGGTTAAAGTTTAATTAAAATGTTTTATTGTTTTATTATAAAACTTTACACCTTGAAGTCAATGACGTGACAGAAGTAATTTTAAAAATGATAAAATTAAGTGAAGAACTTTAAAAGTATTTAAATCGATCAAGTGACAAAAATACAAATCTAACAATAAAATATTTATCAATTACAAATCTACAACTAGCTACAATCCCATCAAAAAATAGAATGTTTAAATATTTAAATTAACACTTAAACAAAACAAAATATCTCTCGAATCTTTTCGCATCTTATGCGAAGTGATCAACGGTAAAATCTGGATGCGACAAAAACGGTATGTCTCGAATCGTTTCCCATCGTATGTGAAGTGGTCTTAGTATTTAATGGCAATGGTTTTGTGAAAATATCAGCCGTCAACAGTAAAATCTGGATGCGATAACAATGGTATAAATTCATCCATTATGAAAATATACTAGCACAGCAGCTAAATCGCTGCTGGTGAACGCCGAAAAAGGTTTATGGTTACGGTTGATACGATAAAATAAAGAATATGAAATTATTGAAAAATCTGAGAATATGAAATTCTTTTAGATTATTGAAAAATCTGAAATAATGAATTGTAATTATACTGTTGCTATAATTAAATGTGGTTTAAATGTAAATTTAATACTGTAACATGATAAAAAGTTAACAGTGAAGTAAATTTGTAATTTTAATTAAGTTTGTTAATCATTTGAACGTGGTTAATTAGATGATCACATAGTGATTTCTTAACCATATTAAGTAAATGTTAAAAAGTAAACAGGTTAACAGAAACTTTTAAAAATGCTAGAAAGTTATTAACATGAGATCTAGTTCATTGATTTGAAAGGACGACTAAGAATATGCTAGCATCTTCAATTGATAACTATAGGATTAAAATTTATGGTTAAAAAATCATTAAATATACATGTTGTCAATAGATATACTCCTTTTTCCTCAAAACCTATAACGATTCAACTAGATAAAATTAAATGTTTATTTTAAATCATACAATTTATAACTTTTCATTTCACTAATATATTCAAAATAATATTTTTCCCTTGTTATTGAATTTATACCTTTTTAAGTATAGATACCAACATATTAGCATCACATCCAAACACTTTACAATTATCAACAAATAATTTCTTATCACCAAATTTCCTTTGGATCATTTCCCTTTTAATGTTTTATATTATAAATAATTAAATTCTTTAATAGAAAAATAAATTTTAATGTAATAGAAAAAGAAAAATTAAAGTGGAAAGGTTTTTTTTTTTTTTTCAAAATTAAATTTTTATTTTGAAAAAAAAAATCTTATATTAAATAAAGATTCCATCATCTAAAAACATATTCCTAAATATACTATATATATTCATATTATGTAATATCTTAAGAAAATTTTTACACTTATATTCTTTGTTTTCTATCTTAACAACCTGTACACAACATTATCAAAATGATGTGTTTGCACTCCTCATTTCCAACTAGAAGAGAAAACCTCGTTGTTGCTTGCTTGTCTTTCTGGGCTTCTCTGGCTCCTTCCTTCCTTTCCTCAGGTGATCACTTTTTTCTTGGTTGCCCTCTTGGTTCTTTTGTGATCCTGATCCCAAGGTAAGTGTAAGAGGTCCTTTGAAACCGCCACCTGGTAGGCCTTTTGTATGAGGGGGTTGCATTTCCTCCCCCTTTGGTGACGATTCTGGTCAGTTGAGACCGAATCCCTTTTCTTTATAACTTTTCATTTCACTAACATATTCAAAGTAATATTTTTCCCCTTGTTATTGAATTTATACCTTTTTCATTATAGATACCAACATGTTGACATCACATCAAATAAAATCTTATCACCAAATTTCTTTTGGATCATTTTCCTTTTAATGTTTAATATTATAGATAATTAAATTCTTTAATGAAAAAAAAATAGAGTGAAAAGGAAAATGGTTAATCTATGTTACTTTTTAAATATGCATAAATATAGTAAAAAAAATATTCTCTTTCCTCAAAACTTATAATGATTCTAATTTTATTTTCTTTCCTCAAAACTTATAATGATTCAAAAATTAGAGTAAAAAGGAAAATGATTCTAACTTCCGGCTTATGGCTGCTGGCCGGAAGGAGTGGCCAGGGGGAGATAAGGTGTAGCGCCCAGCGTGAAGTGTTAGCACCCATTAACCAAAATAAAAACCCATTGCATCCAAGTTTACAACAGACAAGAGAGAAGGAAGTACCCGTTCAATACATACCCCGTTTTAGCCATACCCGAAATAAAAACATACCTCGGGAAGGTACTATGTGCAGTGAGTGGACGGCTTAAGTGAAGTGAAGTTAATGGTGGCCTCTATGTGAGTTAATCTATTATATTTATTAAATATGTATAAATATTATTAAAATATATTCTCTTTTCTCAAAACTTATAATGATTCAACTCTATAGATTTAAATGCTTATTTTAATATCATACAATTTATAACTTTTCATTTCATTAATATATTCCAAATAATATTTTTCTCCTTGTTATTGAATTTATCCCAACATATTGACATCACATCCAAACACTTTAAAATTTTCAACAAATAATTTCTTATCACCAAATTTCCTTTAGATCATTTTCCTTTTAATATTTTATATTATACATAATTAAATTCATCATTTTCTTTTTAATGTTTTATATTATAAATAATTAAATTCTTTAAATATGAAAAGAAAAAATTAAAATAAATTTTTTTTTTTAAAATTAATTTTTTATTTATAAAAAAAATCTAATATTAAATAAAAATTATATATAGAGAGAGATAGAGATAGATATATAATCTTATTTTACAATAATCAAACTTTTACACTTATAACCTTTGTTTTCTATCTTAACAAAACCTTTACACAACATTATGAAAATGATGTGCTTGCACTTCTCATTTCCAACCAGACGAGAAAACATCGATTTATTTTATTCATATTTTAAGGATGAGGTTGAGTAACAAGTACGTTTAGCA
>JASDQU010738932.1:60771-71507 GCA_032191745.1 Picea mariana
GAGAAAAGAAGAAGAAGAAAAGAGAGGATGTTGAAGACGGATCATGGTGTGAATTTTCTGCTTCATAGATTTCCTAATGGTTACATTGGTTTCTCTTTTGTATCTTGATGGGCCTCCCACTAGTGTACTGTTACGCTGACTGGTAGGGTTGTTTCATCATTTCCAAGGTTCTACAATCCTTGTCTTCATGTCCAACTGACTTACAAAAGTTACAAAATGTACTCTTTAGAAATGTCTGGTATTTCTGTATCAAGGGGAAGTGATAGGGATCATGCCCATGTGTTTTTAAAATCTCACACCCTGGTCCTCCTGAAGCCAAAGGGTTTGGCATACCCACTCCAAAATACTGTGAAAATAATGGACACTCATTCTTATGATGAGCTTCTTTCCTTCACATTGTACACTAGACATATTCTCTTTTCTCCTTTCCTTTGTTATGATTTAAATGGAATGTTAAGTTCTTCAGATCTTGCTTCATCTCTTCCACAATTGGATATGCATGTTTGTATCAGTTTTCCTCTAGCTGTAAGGATGCTTGCAGGGCCTAACCCTGACTTTGGACTTTTTGTTGTCTCAAAAAATACTTCAAGTGTAGCAACAAAGAGTTAACAAACAAATTCCTATGATGTGTATCATTAATAGTGTACTTTAACTTACCTTTTAACCTATTGAATTTTTGGTCCACTTCTCAGATTGATTCTTCTGGTTTCTACTTGATCTTTATCATTTCATTCATAAACTGGTCTTCTGAACTTGGCTTCTGGAATTCATTTATTAACTACCTCTTCACATATGCTACAGTTGTAGGTGTCCTTGTTGGCTTATTTGTTGAGAGACCCATGTGCCAATCTAATGCACGGTCTCGAAAAGTGATTTCCAACTGCACAACCTTTGTATCCTCATCTATAATTTTCTTTGCTTCCCATATATTCTCACAGATGAACAAATGTTTTTCTGGATCATCTAACCCGTCCCCTTGGAACTCTCGTAACCTAATTGTTGGATCTTGTCCTGCTATTGTGAAATTTTTTGAACTACCACCTCTGCGCGGTGTAGAAAATTGACTGCTACTTGTTGAACTTGCACTTCTGCTACTGGACCCACGTCTTGAAAAAAATATTCTACCACTAATTACTTGTTGGTTAACTACCTTTTCTTCTTCAGTTGTGTTAGTCGCACATGGGGTTGTGGGTTCCACACTAATTCAGGAATGGAATGGAGAGCCTTCTTCTGCGCTGGACCCAAGACCTTTGGCTTTCCTTTCATTTGTGGCATGTAAGATATCCTCAATCTTCCCCGTGGCACGAAGATCCTCCACCTTTTCTTCATCGCTATCCAGGTGCTCTCTCTTAGTTACTTCCCTCTTCTTATTATTCATCTTATACTGGTAGGGTCGTCCGCTACGCGTCACACCTGCATTCCTTATGATTTTCCTAGTTTTTTCATCATCCATAATGATGGGGTCCATTGCTTCCTCCTTCTGGCTACTCTTTAGAGACTTCTCCATTTCTCAGATCTTCCTTAGTGCTTTCCCCCAACTCCCCCATGTGCGTATAGTGACATAACTATATGATTCCATGGTCATCATGCCTTTATCATGTAATAAGATTTTGATTGACGTGTAAAGAAACCTAATATACCTTCCTTTGGGTCCCTTCAAGAAATATTTCTCTGCAACAGTGTATGACTTCATTGTATCTACTGCAAACTCAATGATAAACCCTGCAATAATGCTCTCTAACCAGAAATCCACTATGGGTGTGAATTTATTGTTAACTCTTTCCAACCGTGCGATATTTTTAGCAGTCTACACTACTCACCTAATCCGGTTAGTCGTATGGGTATCCTTCAACCTTAATAACCATTCTTGTAATAACTCTGGAAAGAAACAAAAATATTCTTTATGCAAATCAATAAACACATACCTCTGCAGGTACTGGCGCAGTGTATACCTAGAACCCTTATTGTCTTTCTGCATGAACTCCAACTGGTTTGTCTCTAACCATATTTCAATCTCTTTCTTCGTAGGATGCCATGGCTTGAACATCCCTTACTACATCTTCTTCACCAAACCCTTTCCTGGCTCTCCTTTTGAAATTCTAGCCGACAACATAACCATTTGTTGTACTTATGGGCTGACCCAAGTTTTACCTTTTTTTCTCCAACAAAACCCTTATTTCCATTGGCCCTTCTAGCAAACCAGAAGGCTACACTACGCACATAGTGCACATCATAGTCTCACCCGAGATGGTTTATGGGGGACTGCAGGATGCATATGTCTATAGTCGTGGAAGGATTTTGGGGGATGTCCTTCCTTACTTCTTCTTTCTACTTAACCATGCATTCTATTATCCTATTCATTAGGTCCATTCCTTTATTCATCCATTCATTCACTTGCATATTTAATCTAGTGCACGTTATAAGTAAATAATCCATTCATCTATCTAACCATGAAGAAATAATAACAAATTCAAACACATTGCACACATGGTTTTACAGTGGTTCACCTCCCCTGAGGTTACATCCATAAAGATCTTTTGCTTCTTTTCTTATTCATTCAAAAGTGATGCACGCATTACATCATAGTAAAGAGTAGTGAGGCGGACCAAAATCGCACCAAGCTCCACAGCTTGCAACCTGACCCTCAGTTACTTTGACCACATCAAAGCTCTACAACTCTTGAAACAAACTACAACTCCCAAAAACTCCAAAACAGGTTCTCCCAAAACAGACAAGATACTTCTATGGATCAATAGGTGTCTATGGTAATCATTGATGCCCCTCTAATCTCCCTCATACCCCTTATTTATATTACAAAAATGGGTTAGAAACCCTTACAATACATCCCAAAACCCTAACCCGAACTAGGCTAGGTTTGTTCACATTTGTGCTAGATTTCCGCAAATCCTATTGAACACGTTATTTTTTCTCAAAATGTGGTGTGTTGTTCTGCCTCACTTGTTGCGTTGTTATCCAAACATGCCTTCTCCAACACACACACACACACACACACACACACACACACACATAAAGAAGTGGTGCAAATGCATAGAGGGAACAACACCTCAAGGTGAAACTTTTTTATCTTGAAAAAAAATGAGGAAATGCTTGCACCTCTAAGGGATTTGAATATTTAATACATTTAAAAAACTAAAATTAATATATAGAAGTAATTCAAATATGATTAAAAAAAAGTGTTTCATATAAGTAAGAGGTTAAATTGAACCATATAATCTTATATATGGCATGTTAGATGTTACTAGAAAACATATGATTCCAATAAAAATACTCTAATGAATGACCTTATATGGCATGTTAGATGTTACTAGAAAACATATGATTCCAATAAAAATACTTTAATGAATGACCATAAGAAATGGCATGATTTTCCTTGAATGATCTTAATGAGTGAACTCATATTAAACCATAAAAACCAATAATGACTATCCTCCATAAACAACAAAATTATAATATATTTTACCACTTTAAAGTAAGTGGATATTAAATATTATATTTGAAGAGGATGATACAATGTAATAAGTATGATGTAACACCTATTTGACAAAATATTCTATTCGATGACGGTGACACAATCTAACAAGTATGATGTAACACATATTTGAAAACTGGATGGATTCTCATTCGATGTATATTTCAAATGACTTTTGCACACGTGGCGTTTGTAATTTTTTTTTATCTAGAGTTTCACTTTTATCAAAACATGTGCATGACAATATCAAAATGACGTTCGTGCACTTCTCAGATTTTATTCACAAATGACGTTCTTGCACTCCTCATACTTTTATTCACAATGGAAGGATGAGGTTGACTAAACATGGACGTGTATTAACACTATAAAATAATCCTTTAACTAAATGGATAAAATTATATTCACTTCACTGTTATTTATCTTTTAAAATAAAACGTGCGAACGTGTCTACAAGCTGAATCGGCACAGCTAAAGTTCGAGATCTTTTTCCCTTTTCCAGGATCAGATCACATGCACTATATATTCCTTCTTTTTCAAGATTTTAATGAGTGAATATTTTGATATGGGTTAAAGTTTAATTAAAATGTTTTATTGTTTTATTATAAAACTTTTCACCTTCAAGTCAATGACGTGACAGAAGTAATTTTAAAAATGATAAAATTGAGTGAAGAACTTTAAAAGTATTTAAATCGATCAAGTGACAAAAATACAAATCTAACAATAAAATATTTATCAATTACAAATCTACAACTAGCTACAATCCCATCAAAAAATAGAATCTTTAAATATTTAAATTAACACTTAAACAAAACAAAATATCTCTCGAATCTTTTCGCATCTTATGCGAAGTGATCAACGGTAAAATCTGGATGCGACAAAAACGGTATGTCTCGAATCGATTAACATCTGATGTGAAGTGGTCTTAGTATTTAATGGCAATGGTTTTGTGAAAATATCAGCCGTCAACAGTAAAATCTAGATGCTACAACAATGGTATAAATTCATCCATTATGAAAATATACTAGCACAGTAGTTAAATCGCAGTAGTTAAATCGCTGCTGGTGAACGTCGAAAAAGGTTTATGGTTGGTTGGTACGATGAAACAAAGAATATGAAATTATCGAAAAATATGAAATAATGGATTGTAATTATGCTGTTGCTATAATTAAATGTGGCTTAAATGTAAATTTAATACTGTAATATGATAAAAAGTTAACAGTGAAATAAATTTGTAATTTTAATTAAGTTTGTTAATCATTTGAACGTGGTAATTAGATGGTCACATAGTGATTTCTTAATTATATTAAGTAAATGTTAAAAAGTAAACAAGTTAACAGGACCTTTATTTTTTGTCGCCACCTTATAAACGGCTAATCAAGAGAAACGGCTAATCAAGGGAAACAAAGTAATTCCATACCATTAATTTTATGGTGGAAGACATCATGGAATACTTACCAGACAAAATATGGGTGCACTGGACAGAACGGTACCAAACTATTATTATTGTTTTACAATAATCAAACTTTTACACTTATAACCTTTGTTTTCTATCTTAACAAAACCTTTACACAACATTATGAAAATGATGTGCTTGCACTTCTCATTTCCAACCAGACGAGAAAACATCGATTTATTTTATTCATATTTTAAGAATGAGGTTGAGTAACAAGTACGTTTAGCAATAACCTAACGCATAATTCTATTCTTTGTTGCTTAAATTAAAGCTTATATCTGGAAGCTGAATAGGCATAGCCAAAGTTAAACATCTTTTTCATTATCACATCACACTGATAAATGATCTTAAATTGTGATGTTTGCTTTTGACATAATGTCAAAATTCGTTCGCCTGTTTCTTATAATTTAATGTTGAAGAGATAAACATGTCTTTTGTAAATGAAAACAATTCTTCACCAACCCCAAATCACTTTAACAATAATTTAAAAAAAAAAAAACATCGAAATCTTGTCTAACAGCGTGTCTACCGTAATGCGATGATGATAGAGATTTATTAATTATGAGAATATATTATAGTGGCGATCAACATGCATGATTCGAATACAAGGAAAGATGGAGACACATCAACAATATATTTCAACTTTTTCCTGCGTTCGTACTCATTCCTGTTTTTGACACGTAAAGTCTATTTAATTGTAGCGTTGGCCATTATGTAAGGCTAATCAAAAGGGAAAAAAAAAATCAGTTCGCATTAGAAATCCAAGGTAGCTACGTCTAACTACTTCCCAATAAATCCATTCTATTTATTTTACATTGCCAAAGTATGGGTGCACTGAACATAACATTGCCAAACTATCATTATTTTACGATCGAAAAAGGCAAAGTATATCATCCGGATGAGGACAGAAAATCCATAGACTTGAACGCAGTTTGGAATTTATATATGCAAATTGCATGTATCTCATCAGGTTTGACTTCATTAATGTTTATATTTTTTTTTTTTGTGCATGTCATTTTAAAAAATAACAACAATTATAAGGGCGTATAATAGCACAAGAATCGTAGGGGGTGGCGTCAATCAAAATCTATCGCCTCAAACCGTAAGCATCAGATATACAGACCACGCCTTATTTTATTTTATATATATATATATTAAGTTTACACGTAGCGTGGTAAACTTTAAATATTTTTTTGCATTATATATTTTTTCCTTATGAGAAGCTTAAAAAATTACAGATTACATAGTATTGATGTTCAATATTTGTCCTTCACAAGTTGCTATTCATTGTCCCATGGGATAGCACAATTGGTTAAGACATGCGTACACTCTTCCAGTTTGGGGAGAGGTCATGAGTTCGAAACCTGTGTCCCTTGGGGCTGCGAAGCTTTATCACTCCCATACCAGCCACTATGTGGGGAAGTATCTGGGGTGGGTTTCCAGCTCGGAATCTCCAACGTGGAAAAAAAAGTTGCCATTCATTATCAAGGTTTATGTTTGACACTTTGCAATGTACGAAAAGAAAAAAACGTTAAGAAATGTATTACATATATGTCTTAAGAAATGTATTACATATATGTGCATGATTATTTTTTTTATTCAAATTTCAATTCATTTAATATTTATTAAATCTAAAAAAATATCAATTTAAATTTATTTTAATTTTAAATTTATTAAATAAGAAAATATATATATACTTATATATAAAATCAAACATCTCATATTAATATGATTAATAATGTATTCAAACATCAATAATAGTAATAAAAATTATTAAAAAATCCTCTATCTACATAATCCTCTTCTTTAAAGTCATTAATAATGTATAATGTAAAATGATGTGGCTTCTCTACATATAATGAAGTATTGAATTCTCTAGGTGCAATAAAATATCGAATCCATACTTGAGTGGGAAAGGGTTGACTCCTAAGAGTTAATTGTCTTCCTTTCCTGGTTCGAAATATCCCATTGGTGCTTCTTGACATGATTATGTTGACTCTGTGTTACTACTCTCAATGAATGTGTTAGAATTTTTTTTTGTAAAAATTGTATAGGTTTTCCTAAATATAGTGTTTTTTTTAGATTTTTCCATCAAATTTGTTATTTTTTTATATAAAAATTCTTCACACTTGGATATGATATCATCACATATCTATGCTCAAAACAATGTGTATAACCAAAAACAATGTATTCATAATCTAGTAGATGTATTTAGCTACAAATTTTACACTCCACAATAAGTTGATGCAAGTTTTAAACATAAACACTCAACAATAAATTTACCTAAAACATTATCATTAACCACCATTTTTTTATAATATATAATATATACAAATTATTATGTAATTAATTGTAAATTCATATTTTTCAAATTCAACTTAAAAATTTAAAATTAATATTAAATATAACATACAATATATATAAATTATTATACAATTAATTAAAATTTTAAAATTATAAATTCCTTTTTCAAATTCAACTTAAACATTAAATATTAATATAAGATATAAAACATCATTTAAGTAAAATATCAAGGTATGGATAAATATTAATATAAGATATAAAACATCACTTAAGTAAAATATCAGGTTATTGACAAAGGATTTTTATTGAATGTAAGGTGTATATTCTCACCAAAAACTCTTTACCTAGATATATAAGTCTGTTTTATTCACTATTTCCTAAAGGTTTTTTAGTTTTTTATTCATTTAATTTATGAATTTGATTCATATATAGTTATGTGCTAAATTTCCAAGTTAATTGAATATTTGATATCATCTTTTTTAATTTAACATTATCAAAGATGATTTAAAACTTTTAATCCAAAAGTGCATGTCCTTAATTCCTTATTAGTGATCTTAGATTTCTTTAATCTTTTACTCATTCTTTTTATGATTTTGATTCATAAGACTATCCTCAATTTTTGGAAATTGAGTATTTCATATCTCTTTTATATTTGAGAAACTTTCATTTATAATTATGATTTAAGTTTTTTTAATTAAATATTTTAACTGTATTTCACATTTTTTAATTAAAAAATTAAACTTCATATACTTTACATATCCATACCCACTAATGTTAATCCAAAAGTGCATGTGCTTAATTCCTTATTAGTTACCTTAGATTTCTTTAATCTTTTACTCATTCTCTTTATGATTTTGATTCATAAGACTATCCTCAATTTTTGGAAATTTAGTATTTCATATCACTTTTATATCTGAGAAGTTTTCATTTATAATTATGATTTAAGTTTTTTTAATTAAATATTTTAACTGTATTTCACATTTTTTAATTAAAAAATTAAACTTCATATCCTTTACATATCCACACCCACTAATTTTATTGATAAAATAGTTCTTTTATATTCATGTTTTAATAAAATTAATTTTATTAATAAAATAGTTTTTCTTTTATATTCATGTTTTAATAAAATTTAGAAGATCAATAAACTTAAATTATAAGTAATTTCATAAGTAAAAGTTCAACCAACTTAAAATATAAATTCAGAAATCTTACAACATTATTTAAAAATGTGAGACTAAAACCATATAATGTATATATAACATAAGTAATTTCATAAGTAGATGGTAAACCAACTTAAAATATAAATTCAGAAATCTTACATTATTATTTAAAAATGTGAGACTAAAACCATATAATGTATATATAACATGGAAAGTAATAAATTTGTATACATAACATGTAAACTAATTAACATAACATGGTTATCACATATTTTTAAGATATTTATCTTGATTGACCTTCTACTTATAAAATTACTTATGTTATATATACATTCAGAAATCTTACATCATTATTTAAAAATGTGAAACTAAAACTATATAATGTATATATAACATGGAAAGTAATAAATTTGTACACATAACATGTAAACTAATTAACATAACATGGTTATCACATATTTTAATATATTTATCCTTAGGGTCTGAATGGTGTCTATACCTTCAAAGATAAAGGACAGATACTTATAAACCTTGTTTAAAAACTATATTGTAAATTTAAATCGGTGGGGTTACTAAAGTTCCTAAACAACATCATGATAAAGAAACATTTTTCTTTGAATTTTCAAGAAGATAATAATTGGTTATATGTATGGATGTACTTATTTTCTTAATATGGATGGGTATCATGTTGCTATTCAATCCCTTTCTCCTTTTTTTTTCTTCCATGATAGAATTTAACTAGAAATTCAATTTAATAGGATGGAATATTGTATACAATAGTAATATCATGATAATGAAACTTATTATTCATGTTTTAAGGTGAACCTCTCTAAATTTAACCTAATCAATCTTCAACATTAAATCTAAATCTAAAACCAAATAAGAATGGTCATTATTCATATACTAAACAAATGAAATCACAACATAGTTTCCTACTTAGTATACTTTAATTCTAATGTATATATTTTATTGTGTAAATCGAGGATTTTTTTTAGCATATGCATATTCACCCAACAATAAGATACAATATGCAGACAAGAAATTGTTGTTACCTTTATTGTTAGTGATACCATTCTCATACTATGCATATGATGTCAAATCACTTGCATGATATAGATTGGATTGAGAATAAAAAAATATTGTAGAGATAACACAAGATATTGTAACAACCTTAATTAGCTATTTAATTATTATGGTTGATCAATATTAATTTAATTAATTATTAAAATAAATTATTGAGTCTTTATTATAATATTATTAAAATTGGTAGTTGAAGTAATTAATGGGAGGGATAAGGTGGTTGAGGAATTAATGGGGGATAAGGAGGTTGGAGAATTGAAGGAGGGAGAGGGATTCGAGGGAGGAGGATAAGGAAGAGGGGGGAGGACTTGGAGAGGTTGTTTGGTTTTGGAAGGTGAAATTGTGGAAGAAGGAGGAGGAAGAAATTATGAAAGAAAGAGATTAATGAACAATTTGGTTTTGGGAACTCTCATAGGGGCACAGTTGTTGCTGGGAATTTTGGGTTTGGGGGCTAGGAAACTGCAAGGATTCTTGGAGCTAGGGAGCCAAAGAGTTTGTTCCTAGTTGGCTGGGAGGTTAATACTCAGTTTGGGCAGGATCGTCAACAACCAGGAAATGAATAAATCAACTAAGCTTCAGGTTGAGGTAGATACTTTATGCATTTTCTGCTATCATTATATTGTTGTTGATTATTATGTTGTTAGTATGTTGTTGTTGATATGTTGTTAGTATGTTGTTGTTATTAGTTTGATGTTGATTATCATGTTGTTGTCAATTAATCTGCTGGTAGAAACTGTCAATTATTATGCTGGTAGAAGAAAATCAAGAAAGGAAATTCTAAACTAAGTAGCAATAATTAAAGAAGTAGATTAGAAAGTGTTTATTTATTTTTATGAGGCTCTGTAATTTAGGCCTTACATATGGTATCAGAGCCTGGTTTCAAAACTATATCCTGGGCTTGACCACCCACATAATTGTATAATATGTTCCCAAACCCCAACCTACAGCCAAAAAAAAAAAAAAACCTTTAAACTATAGCCCTTAAATAACCCATAAATGACCCTAGAACCTTAAGAAAACTACGTAGAAAAGTGTTAGAGAAAATTGTGAAAGTGTTAGAGAAGAGGGTGAGTGCACCAGGGAAAATACCCTACTACACCTCTTGTAGTTCCATATCCACACGTTCCTTGTTCAATTGTTCCAACCCTGTACCTATAAACACACTCACCCTCACCTGCAAAATAACGAGAGGAAACCTACAAAAAAAAAAGAAGGAGGAAATAATTATAAGACTTACATCCTAGAAAGC
>JASDQU010738932.1:83729-95703 GCA_032191745.1 Picea mariana
GAAGAAAAATAATATGGCATACATCCCCATGATGATTTTGCATGGAGAAGAAGTATTTTTTGATGGATTTGTTAATGTTTCCTCTCTAAAATATTGATGTTTCACAAGCCTATGAAGTTCCTTTCATTATGATTTGTGGCTCTTTAGGGGAGGTTGGCCTACTTGCGGTAACTATATCGTGACATGCACCACCTACGTGTAATACATAATATGTAGTTTGAGAGAAAGAAGAAAAAATATTATAAACAATTTCCTCTTGCTCATTGATAGTACTTCTTCTCAAGAAAAGTTCAACTATGACAATGTTGATCCTCCAACTAAAGATCCAAGTCTTAAGGGAACTTAATCCATGCTTTGCAATGGGAATTGTATTACAAGAAAGGAACAAGTAGAACCTTTGGAAAGTGTGATCTTGCATATGGAATAATTTTCTATTGATAACAATGGTAAGGATGATTCAAAGATAAAGGTACTATTGTAGATCAATTGAACAAAAATGATGATGAGGTAATTGAGTTGTCTTCAAACTCTATCCTTGTCTTCAATCTCTTTAATTCTACATTACATAATATATTAGTCTCACATACCTAGTACACCTTGATATATTCTTGAAGGTATCTAGTATCTTTCGATGGTTACATTGGAACTATGATTTCATCTTATTTTTTATGTGTTGATGTAGCTATAATATGAATTAGATCAATATGGTTTCTTTCACTTTTATTTTGTTTTCTTATTTATTGTGTTCAATCAATTATTTTATGATTTCTTTCATAGGGTAGATTACTTGTGCATTGTTTAGAAATCCCATTTTATTTTTTCATTTATTTTTATCTAAAGATTGGCTTGATAATATCATGATGCATTTGTTGATTTCTTAGAATTCAASCTCTACTTGTCATCTATTTCTCACCATCAACTCACATGTACCCTACTGTACAAGAGATAAAGCTTAGCAAAATGTACATGGTTTTTTGTGTGGTTATGGCTTGAAGGAAGATGATTAGTGACTAAGACTTTGATTGTCACCCCACTTCATTTTGGTTAAGAAGTTATATTATTGCAGGAATCCATTCACATACATTATATGGACTAATCATGTGAAAGATGAAAATTTAAAAGTCTAGGACTAAAAATCAAAAGGGGATATTCTAACACCCAAGAAGGGAAAATATTAATTAGATCCTAATAGAATATTATCAACCCCATAAAGAATAAATGGGCATTTCTTCCCCCCATCTATGAAAACTAAAACAACATATTATAAAAAGACTAGTAAAGGAAGTACAACAAATTGTGGGGTAATGTAGATAATCTTCATTGAGGATATGATTGCCTCATTAATAGTGAAGAAAATTTTGTGATTCCATGATGACTCCCTCAATGTCATGGGTGATCACATGCATTGGAGAAACACCTAAGGGATATTGTATGCCATGCATGGTGAACATATTTTCACCCCAAATATAAATAATCTTTGTGATCATGATCATAACTGAATTCATCGATTCATGTTACAATGTTAATAAATCTCATCACATTATTCTTTTGATACAACTAATGAATTGGTCAAGCTATTTGATAGGAGTAGGGGGAGTATATGAGAAAACTCAAATGAGTTTTCTCATATACTCCCGCCACCCCACATCCTCATTGAGTTTTCTCATATACTTCCCTCACCCCCCACCCTCAAATGAGTTTTCTCATATACTCTCCCCACCCCACACCCTCATTGAGTTTTCTCATATACTTCCCCCACCCCCCACCCTCATATATGGAGGTGGGGGGAGTATATGAGAAAACTCATTATTTGATAGTAGTGAAGATTGAATGCCTTGCAAAGACATATTTTAAAAGGACCCACTTTCAAATCAAAACTTCGATTGATAGTAGTGATGATTGAATGCCTTGCAAGGAAATCTATTTAAGGGACCCACTTTCATACCAAAACTTCGATTTCTATGAGGAGAAGATAAAAACATCTTCTCTTCTTGTTCATAGCTAAATAGTTTACATTATATATTATATATTCTTGGCTTCATCCAATGTATCACCATTTATTGAAGCCCTAAAGTATTCCCAAGTCATAAGACTTAAGGTTTCACTAAATTTTTTGAATGGGCCTCCTTAAATAATATTTGCTTGTGTTGTGGCTTATTCTTTTAATACAATCAATGTCTCTAGATAATTATAAATTTGTCACTATCTTTAAATGGTTTCTTTATTTATTATAAAGCTCTGCAACTTCAAGTCGATGATGTAACAGGAGTAATTTTAAAAATGGATAAAAGCGAATGAAGAATTTTAAAATTCTTTAAAGGGATAAAATAACCAAAATTACAAATCTAAAAATAAAATATTTATCAATTACAAATCTGTAACTAGCTAGATTCCCATCAAAATAAAATATTTAAATTAACACTGAAAAACCACAAAATATCTCTCAAATCTTTTTGCATATGATGCAAAGTGATCTTAGTATTTAATGGCAATGGATTTGTTTAAAAAAGCGGCATCAACCGTAAAATCTGGATGCGACAACAAATAGGAATTCATCAATTATGAAAGTATATTTTAGTGGCGATCTTCATGCATAAGATTACAAGGAAAGGTAGAGATCCAAGAATAAAAATATGGATATATTTCGCAATTTTCTAATTGCCTGATCCTCACCTTTATTTTTTGTCACGTAAAGTCCATTCAATTGCAGCGTTGGCCACCATAAAGTCCATTCGATAACCTTTATGTAATGTGCTCAGAATCTACCTTTGGTTCTTGGGACACTTCAATTCATTTTTCTTCTTAATTGGTCAACTCTATCTAGGAACTATGAGTTAATTTAATCTCTGTCATTAATATGACATATAATATAATAAATTTTAAAATGTAATCATAAAATATAATAATATTGTATATCACACAGCATAACTTATAAATAAGTTTGAAAATATAATTTTTATAATGTTAATTTTTAATTTTTTTTTATAAAAATTGTGTAGGAGGTTTTGAAACTTTCATGAGAATACTTCATTTATCATCAAACACAAATATAGCTAATATGTTGGAAACGAATATTAAAGTTTGAATTTATAAAAGTACGTTGGAAAGTAACAATTGAAGAGAGGGAAGAGGATTAAGTATAAGTACTAATAATATTTTTTTGTTAAATCCATTGAGATTAGGTGATAAAGTGTTCAGATAAAATTTTAAATTAAGATAAAGTAATGAAATAGTAGATAAAATTTTAAATTAAGATAAAGTAATGAAATAGTAGTTAAGTGAAAAAATTAAATTAAGATAAAGTAATGAAATAGTAGTTAAGTGGAAAAATTATATTAATGAAAATAATAAAATTATGTGATAGGATAGAAAAATAATGAAATACAAATATATATTAATAAAATAAGCTAATAGGGATATATTAATGGGGAAAATGAAGTTTTGTAATGTGATAAAGGATGATAATATTGTCCTCTTATTTATTATATTTATTAAAGAGAAGTTTAATATATTGAATAGAAAATAAAAATAAAGTATTAATGTGAGTTGTTGAGATAGATAAATATTAATAACATTATGATTTTTTTAATAGAGTGTGATATATAACATAATAACTAAGGAATAATAATAAAATAAAGGAGTAGACATAAAAAGAGGAGCAGGAAAAAATACAAATAGGATGAGGAAAAAATGGAGACCCAGAGGCAAGTGAAATCTAAATGGAGGAATCCTGATGATTTAGGTGATGAATAATGGGCTTTTAGGATTGGTTAAGTTTGTAACCACCTTCGCGATTAAAGTTATTATGATGTTTTTCAATTTTGTGAGCTTATTGAATGAGGAAAGAGAAGTAATGAGGGGTTGGGGCTAATATTTTCGCTTGGTCAAAGAAAATTAGGTGTTTGGATTTAAATTAGTGTTCCCGGATAGTTGATTTAGAGATTCATTTATAGGTAGTACTAGCTATGTGCTCTTTAAGAAATGATTTAAAGGTTCTACCAGTTTGACCTATATAAGACATCCCACAAGAGCAAGGAATTTGGTAAACTCTCAGACCAAGCATCAAGTTGGATTTATCTTTACCAATTATAAACAATTGTTTGAGGGTTTTGTAGAGTTTGAATAATGTTTTGATATTCGTTTTTGAAAATAATTTTGAAATATGACATGTGGTGCCCTAGATATAAGGAAGAGAGACCAGAGCATGAGGAGACACGGAGGAAGAGGGTATTTTCAATTTATGATTGTCGTTCGATTAGAAGGATTGGTTGATTTGAGAGAGAGGATAGTCATTGGATAAAAAGGCTTTGGTTAGGTGAATCTTTTCCTCTGTGAGGAATTGAGGGTTGGAAATGCGAGTGGCTCTAGTGATCATGATTTTTAGGACATCGTATTTCTGAGCAAGATAATGGTGGGAAGTGGCATGAAGGTATCTATCGGTGTGAGTATTCTTCCTATAGACTTGGTGGGAAAGAGAGCCATCAGGAAGATGAGAGATAAGAACATCCAAAAATGGAATATAGTTGTTCTTTTGGGTTTCCATAGTGAATTGAATGTGAGAGGAAAGGATATTAAGATGGTTGAAGAAAGAGATCAAGTTGGAATGGCCATGAGGCCAGGTGACAAACATGTTATCAACAAACTAGAACCAACATTTGGGTTTGAAGCGAAATATGTTTAAGGCTAATGACTTAAAATGTTTCATAAATATATTAGAAACCACTGGGGATAAGGATGACCCCATGGTTGTATCTTTGGTTTGTTCATAGAAAACCCCTTGAAAGGTGAAGAAGGTAGAAGAGAGGTGGATTTTGATAAGGTTGAGATTTTCAAGGTCTACCAGTTTGGAGATCAGGGTTAGGGATTCTGATACTGAAATTTTGGTGAATAGACAAATGGCATCAAAGTTGATCATCAAGGAGAAGATCCCTATTTTGATGAATGAAATCAACAGAATCTTTAATAAATGAGAAGGTTTTTCCTACGAAGGAATGAAGCTTATTAGCAAGAAATCGAGCAAGGGAATGGGTGCAGGATACTATGGCACTCACTATAGGTCGAAGGGGAATATTTTTTTGTGTATTTTGGGTTTCCCATAAATCCTCACGGTTTGGGGGTTATGAGGAATGAGATGTTTTTGGATGGTAGGATCCAGGGAAGAAGATTTGATGGCTTTGGTGACGAGGTTGGTAATGGTGTTAATGGGGATTTTAGCGAGAGGTTTATAAGTAGAGGATGAAAGAAGGTCTAACACTTTAGAATAATAATGAGTTGTATTTGTTATGGCAGTGACATTGCCTTTATCAACTTTGGAGATAATGATGTCAAGGTTATCATTAAGACGTCAAATAACATGAAATTGTTCTTTAGATAGGTTGAGTTTATGAAGTTTGGAACAAAGAAAGATTCTACCACATTCATTCTTAATTTCTTGGACTTCATCAGTAGTAATATTGTGGGTAATGGATTCAATGGAGAAAATAATTTCCTCCACAAAGATACAATTAGGAGCTAGAGAAATATTTTTCAAGATGTTGGATAATGGGAGGATCCAATTTAAACGTCGATAAATTTATGATTGTAGAGGCATTAGTATTGGAGGAAGGAGGGAGACTATTATTAGAAAAGGTGTTAGAGTCTTCTAAAAAGGGTAAAGGGAGAATAGTACATGCAAGGGATCATGTTCCGTCTTTTGATTATGAGGTGGATTAGGGTTGAGCTTAAGATCATCTAGTAGAAGCGAGGAAGAAGGCGCACTCAAATTAGTATTGGCAGAGTTAGTGAGATTATGAGATATATTTCACGAGGATGACTTTATGACATTGTAAGAGTTATCATTCAAAAAGCTTGGTAGATTGGAAGAATTAATGTCGCGGGCATCCGGAAGAAGATCAAAATTAGGGTTATTAAAAGAAGAGTGAGGCTGGTTGTAGGGTCGGGTCATCAAGATAATTTATATATTAAATAAAATTTATAAATTAAAAAATAAATTTACATTATTCAAACGTGTAATATTTTAGTAATTAATTTCATACATATAATTTATAAATTAAATAAAATTCATAAATTAAATAAGAAATATATAATGCCTAAATCAGTAATAATAAATATTTTTTTATTAAACTAATTATAAAAAAGTGATTTAATTTTTTAAGATATCATTTCAATAAAAAAGGGTTACTCGTCCATATATTTTTTTTTTTTATAAATGATTTAACTTATTAAGATAACTCTTGGTGTGTTTCAAAATATATTCTGATTTCAAAATAATTTTGAGAAAATAAAAAAATTAAAACATGATTATTTATGATTCAATAAATATTAAGATGTAAAATTTAAAATCCAAAATGATAGGACAAAGTAAATAAATATTAAGATGTAAAATTCAAAATCTAAAATGATAGAACAAAGTAAGTAGACACCTTAAAAAGGACAAAGTAACTAGACAAGTTAATATTATAATAAAAATATATATGCTTTGAAGTGGAAAATTACCTATAAGTAGTGAACTATTTTATTTATTTTTTATGATTTTCTACTTGAAAATATCATTAAAATATTTATTGGTTTTAATGAACATGTGGAAGGTTTTGTGGCTTGTTTGTTTCAGAAATATATATATATATATATATATATATATATAAATTTGGTTTTTTGGTTTAGAAAAAATCAATGTTTTTGTATTTGAAATGTATTTGTTCATTATAGATTTTTCAAAAATTCATTCTTAAAATAAAATTAATTATTTATTTTTATTTTTATACAATGTATTTTTGAATCAATAAATTTTTTTAATTTCAAATTCATACAAATTATTACCTTCATTTCATCCATATATTCATGAATTTGTACCTCTTTCTTATTTCATATATAGATACCAACATGTGTAAATTATATCCAAACAATTTTAAACTATTAACAAATATTTTTTTATCAAATCAAGTTGCTCCTTTATCATTTTTTTTATACACTCTTAAAAAATATATATTATATTGTTAATAGTTAAATATTTTATCAATATATGTCCCTGAGGTGTAGGACAGTCGGTGACGGAGTGTGTTGTTAAGCCACTCCGTGATGTTAAAGTCACCGGTTCGAAACCTGGAGGGACAAAAAATCCAACCATGTTAAGGGTTGGTGTGGCTCACGCGTGCGATGAGTCGTGGTTTCTCAAGCCATAGGTTAATCACATAGCCAACAGGTTCCGCACAAATTAACAAAAAAAAATAAAATATTTTATCAATATATATTATATTATAAATAATTAAATATTTTAAAAGAAAAAAAATTCTAATGAAAAGAAAAATAATGAATCACTTTACAATTATAATAATATTTTATAATTTTTATTTATTAAATATAGACAAATATTTTTTTTCCCAAAAACTTACAAAGATTCAACTCTACCATAGATTTGAATGCTTATTTTATTAAATATAAATAAATATTTTTTTTCCCAAAAACTTACAAAGATTCAACTCTACCATAAATTTGAATGCTTATTTTATTTTAATTGAAATATTTGATTTCAATTAAGAGGCAATGATATATGGTTGATAGAGGATTCAACTCTACCATAAATTTGAATGTTTATTTTAATTGAAAATATTTGATTTCAATTAAGAAGCAATGATATGGTTGATAGTTTAGTTTTTCTAATTTTATTTAATTAAACAATTTTTTATTTCTATTTTATTGTATAGAACTTAAAAAAAAATATCAACTCCATAGTTTTAATGTTTATTTTGATTAAAAAGTTTTGATTAAAATTAAATGCTAATTTATAATGTTAATACGATTTTATGCTAGTGATTTTCCCAATAAAATATAATTGGTCTAGAAAGCCAAGTACTCTAGGTGAGTGATTTTCCTCATTGACTTTTTAAAGAAAAAAAAAGTTTCGTGGCCAATTCATAGATTGTTGGTTAACAAATTTGTTTAAATTCCTGTCTGGTTTTTTTTTTTTATCTCTTTTTACTGGAACTAATAAATCATGTGAGTTAATTATTACTTTGATTCAAGTTTATATATATAATAATTATTATTATCAATTAAAAAAAATATTTTCCATTTTTAAAGTTAAACCAAAGATAATAATAGTTACTTATTTTTTATTCTTTTCAATATGATTACTCCACCACTTATTCCAAAAATTCATCCTATCAGAGGAGGCCCCCCAAAGTCACCTTAGAGAACCTTTACCAATATATGAAATCATTAGAAAAAATGAGAGAAGAAAGAGATGTCAAAGTCCAAATAAAGTTATAATCATTAGAAAAAAGGACTGAAGAAATAGATGTAAAACTCCAGATAGAGCTAAAGGAAATGCTTTATAAAAAAATTATACTCTTAGAAGATATGATTCAAACATAGATAAATGATAGATTGGTAGGGGTCAAGAGTCAATTGTAGACATTGGAGGTTGGAATTCAAGAAATAGAAAAACAAAAACAATCAACCCAAGAACGAGAGGTTGAAGAAAATCACAACGTGAGAGACATGATGAAAGAGCTAGAAGAAATACTAACCAACAATTTGACCCTCATTAGTATAGAAAACCATTTGGATATGAAACTCATCAAAGAGGAAATGAATAAGCTAATCTAGACCATGACCATAATAAAAGAACCTTGAACCTCATAATTTTTGGTATAAAATAACAACAAGAGGAGGATAAGCTAGCAATAGTAAAAGAATAATTAAAAAATAAATTACAAATTGAAACAAATTACCTCATAGAAGCAAAGAGCTTAGGAAAAATAATTGATCACAAATATAGGTTGATGTCTATCAAAGTAAGTTGTTATGACCATAAATATAGGATACTCAGTAAATCTCCGAGCTTAAAAGGGTCAGGAATATTTATAAATGAAGACCTCATTCTCGAAGACCAAGTTGAATTAAGGAAAAAAGTTAAAAAGGCAAAAGAAGCCAGGAAAGAAGGAAAATGGGCAATAATTAGAAGTGTCGTGGCTTTCCATGGCACAAAGGTCCTATGATAAGTTGGATCATGAGTGATATTGATATTCTTTGTCTAGTAGAAACTTGGGAGCATGCAGATTCTAAGGTCCCTAGCATAGAAGGATTTGTCTTGTGGTCGGCATGGAACAAAAGTCCTACCATAGAGGGATATGAGGCATAGCTTGTTATATTAGAAAGAACATTTCTCCTCACATTCAACTTCATAAGATTGACCCTCTCAATCAATACATTTGGATAGAAATTTCATACATCAATGCTAAGAACATGTATATAGAAATTTTCTATTTTGCACCTATTAATTCTACTTTTTATAAGAAAAACTATCTAGATAAAAATTGTCCTTATAATAATTTAGAASGAGATATTTATAGTTTCAAAAATGAAGGTAATATCCTCCTSCAAGGAGACTTTAATGCTAGGACTACAACTAACCAAGATAAYTTTTTAAGCAATGATTCCAACTATAATCCTTTATTTATGGCTAGATAAGGACCTTGTTTTAGCTAATAGATACAAAAGAAACTCTAAAGACCCGACTGATAATTTATTTGGGACTGAGCTAGTAAACCTCTGTAGCTCTCAAGACCTAATAATTGTAGCTCTCAAGACCTAATAATTTGCAATGGAGTAATGAAGTGGCCAAAATACAAGCAAATGACTTGTATTCATGGGATATGTAGTAGTGTATTGGATTATGTGATATCTAATATCCTTGTTTCCAACCAAATAGTAACTTTTGACCTTTTAAATGACCATGAACCCGACTTTGATCATAGACCTTTAACCCTAAATCTAAAATTTTCCATGCACAGGAACACCATTGAAGAGAATTATAATAATCAAAGACAACTTCTCTTTGACAAAAATAAAGTTGATCTTTTCTTAAAGGATTTAAATAGTGAATTACATCTCCTAACTTAGAAGGACAACATTGAATACCTTTATCATAATTTTACTACTACCCTTTCCACTTCTATTAATAAGTTTTCTTTCGAGGTGTCCTGTAAAAATAATAATAGAACAACCAACCCTTGGTATGATAAAGAATGTAAAATTGATAGGAAAGCCACTAGGAATGCTTCTAATGAGTTCTTAAAATTCGATAAGATCAATACGTACAAATATATAATTAAAAGGAAAAAAAAGGTACTATATCAATAAAAGGAAAGAGCATATTTCACAACTATCTAAGCTTGATCCTAAGAAGTTCTAGAGGCAAATTCTATTCCACAATACTAAAGAAAATAATATGATTCCCTTAAGGGACTAGAATTCCTACCTTAAAAGTATTTATGAGTTCCCTAATGCCATGAACACCATTCTTATTGTCCCTACAGAGGATGAATATTTTTATTTGGATGACATAGAAATTGGGGTTAAGCAGCTTGCAAATGGAAAATCTTAGGAAATTGAAGGCTATCGAGATGAGATTTTTAAAATTCGAGGGCATATCCTCATCCCTCACATACACAAGCTCTTCAATTTAGTAGTCAATTAGGGCTTCCCTAAACCATGGATGCAAAGCCTCATTGTTTAAAAATGAGGATAGAAACACTCCCTCTATTTATAGGACCATTATGATTAGCTCGATTTTAGCCAAGATTTATGGAATTATTTTAGAAAATAAGATTATCCTTTGGATAGAAAGTCACGGTAAAAGAGATAAAAGCCAAGCCAGGTTTAGGAGATATCATTAAAATATGGACCATCTTGTTACCTTTAGGATCATCGCAGAGGAGTTTTGTAATACTAAAACCAATCTTTTTTGTTGTTTTGTTGACTTTAGAATTTTTTTGATATAGTTCCAAGAAAAACCTTTAGGATAGGTTGGAAGAGATAAAAGTGTCTTTCGAGTTCAAGGTTGTTGCAATAAGGTTGTATGAGAATGTTATTTCCAAGTTTAAGAACACTGAGAGCTGTTAGAAAGAAATTAACAACAATATTGGAGTCAAGCAAGGTTGTCCCTTGTCCCTTACCCTTTTTGGCATATATATTGACAAGTTAGAAGATTGCTTGGAAGAAGTAGGTTGTGTCGGCCCTACTCTCAATAGTATAGTCATGAATCTTCTTCTTTATGCTGATGATATCAATCTTATGTTGAGGAGTCCCCACAATCTTGGAAAGCAACTAAGAATCCTCAAGGATTTTTTCTCCAATATGGGTAGACTATTAATATTGACAAGACTAAGGTCATGATCATTAAATCCAATAAAATCACTTATGATACTTTGGTATATGAAAACAATAACTTGGAGGAAGTGACTTCATACAAATATCTTCAAATCGATATTCACTACAATCTCAACTAGAAATATAGCATTGAGAAAATGATTATTGGGGGATGGAAAGCTTATTATGTTCTTGAAAAAAATTATGATTCAATTGATCTTTGGATATGCGATAAGAAGAAAATCCTCTTTGAGACTCTTGTTACACTTGTTATTCTATATGGATGTGAAGTCTGGGCATGTAGTATCTCTCGTGAATTATGAAGAAAGATAGAACAAATCCAAAAGAATTTTATAACCTATAATCTCAAAATTAAAGGAAATATGCCCTATCCCATCCTCCTCTTAGAGGAAATCCTTTCCCACATTGATAGCATGACTATGACTAGATACCTAATGTATAAGAACAAGATAAATAACATGGAAGACAAGAGGCTTCCTAAAATTGCTTCAAAATCCAGTTGTAACCACCTTCGAATTAAGAGGGGATGACATAATGTCACACACCCACTACCATAATCAATTTTTCGTTGATTTCTACAGAAACAGAGCCCCCGAACTACCTATGAAGGCCTAGCATAAGCTAGCTCTTTCTCTGTCTACTCCCATGTAATTTGTGGGTCATGATCACAGGTCAAATAATCATGGCGCCTCTTTGTATTTCGCGACTTGGCGCCACAGGAATGTCGAATCGTTCGACTCTGCAACCGTCGAACCCTGGCAGGGATAGAGAATGGCCAATGGGGACAAATCCCAACAGGGCT
>JASDQU010738932.1:130059-154458 GCA_032191745.1 Picea mariana
GCGGGGTGTGAGTGCAAGAAGTTAGTGGCAAAAAAAGTGGCAAGAGGGTCAACAAGAACACATAGGCAAAAATGGATGGGCACAAGCATTCCTAAACCTATAGGTTTGGAAGTGGCCGAACAAAGAGAGAGGAGCTAGAGAGGAACAACCAAGGGAAGATCTTGCCACCGTGTCCAGGTATGTTTGATTTATCTTATTTTTAGCCCAATTTAGTCTTTTTCTCCCAAGAATCTAAATTAAAAAAAAATTGTATTTTTTTTTATTTTAATTAAAAAACCAACCCAATTTACATGCCATGGATTTTAAATTGTAGCATATATAACATAATTGAACCCCAAGACAATGTAAACCACTCACAAGAAAATCAAGAAGATCAAAACACTAACTCACCACAACCACCCAATGTAAACACTCAAATTGATGAGGGGTTGGTTATATTAAGAACCCTTGAGGAACAATTAAGGGACACTATAGATCCTAACATAGTCTCCTTGGCCACTTCTTTGGACATCATTGTGAATTCCATTGCAAGTGCCTAAGGTAAATTGACCTCTATTTGTGATTATAGGGAAATAATGTATGAGTACTATAACATTGGTTTGGACAGAAATCGAGTCAAAGAACTGGGCATTTCAAAACAACAAATATTGTCTATATTTAGGGATCCTAGAAATGGACAAGAACTACCATTGACCAAGAAACACATCTCCATTTACTAGTGCATCCATCCCTAGATTATTCAAAACTAGATGGATAAGTGGTATATGATTTTTGATAAACCTCACTATAATAACATGGATATGTCCTTATACTTTATGAGAAAATTATGGGTTGAGTTTATTTTGGGTAAGCATGTCAACTACTTTGACATTGGTGAATTTCATGGGGTGGGTCGAGGGTCCACATAGGATTGAGAGCATGCTAGGCGTGACCCCGTGTTAGGTCCTTGTCCCCCAAGCGAAGGCTTGACCCCCTACCCAACATCCTCCTATTGCAGAGAGCTTGAAACATGTACAACTAGCCATTTTATCATTGAATCGTAGCCTAGTGCAACACAGTAGCTTTGTTGCACTATCTTGATAGGAGGGTCCTGCCAGTGACATTGATAGAGGGGTTGGAGCTTCATCATGCACGAGAGAGTGCTTCATCATGCACGAGGGAGTATAGTGAGAAGAGGGCACATGGACATAGTATTTGTCCATGTGAACCTCACAGATGCTCGAGCTATGGGAAGACATGCTATGGGCCTACATAGATCAGTGGATATCATAGCTTCATGGAAGAGGTTAGTATCTTAACCCTCTCTATGTTATTCATCGTTATATATTTATTTTATATTTTGTGTAATTATATCGATATTTTAATGTATATTATTTTGCAGTTGTTACGTCTGAGGAGTAGACCCTCTACGCCAATGGATGCATCAGTGCCTAGCCCCACCACTGATGTAGTAGTAGAGGCACTATGTTCATTAGGTTCACCCCACACATAGGTATGTATCACATTTGATAAATCCATCATAGTCATTTATTTATTTTCTGGCATCCTCAAATTTTTAATGCTCTTGTGTTTCCATAGGATTTGAGACTAGGATATGTTGGGGAATGTCCATATGGGATGGACAAGTCACCTG
Source organism: Picea mariana (assembly GCA_032191745.1). Taxonomy (NCBI): domain Eukaryota; kingdom Viridiplantae; phylum Streptophyta; class Pinopsida; order Pinales; family Pinaceae; genus Picea; species Picea mariana. Next base: position 131,693 of record JASDQU010738932.1, read on the forward strand.
TGTCACAAGTATCATTGTAGAGTTAAATATCATATAATTCTCAAATTGTTTGTGTTTATTTTTTTTGAATTTTACCATTTGGTACTAATAGTTCAATTTTATTAATATGTATGTAGGTTGTAGATATATTTACTAGCTATAGTACTATTGCACTTCGTGGGAACCTAGGCGTTTCTTCTGGGTTACCTTTCTCTGGGGCTAGGGAGTTGCAATCACTTATATAGCCTGTGAGGGTCCATCACATCCCACCCTCAACATTAGTCTTATTGAATGCATCCTTAGTGGATTCACATGCAAGGCACCCATCCACACCACCTGTATGCCACCCACCCCCACCACTATTTCCATCAGCCCCATCGACCAAGACTTCCACAGTAGAGGTTTTCTTGGACATGGTTGTACAACCTAGTGCTCCATCTACCAATGAATCTCCATCGAAAACTGAGATAATCATGGTAGGATAATTCATTAATGATAATTTTTAATATTTGATGAATTTTATTTTATGCATATTTGTTTAATTTTCTTGACTTGATCCTTGTAACTGATGTAGGGTGGAATTGCAGAGAGATTGGGGTCATGGAGGAGGGTAACACCCTCATGAATGACAACAACATAGGTGGTTATTTGTCTTAGGTTAAATTACAAAGTATCATTTTGTATTTCTATTAATTCATCGAGGAAAAAAACTTATAACATTGTTTATTCTTTTCGCAGTCTCCAGAGTGTCGAAGCACACCCGGGCCTAGAACCTCTTGAGACGCTTCCTCGAGAAAGAAAAGAAATATAGATTTCCAGGATGCTCTTGAGGATGGCGAGGGTGACAATGGTCAATGATTGATCAACTAATATCATTTTGTATCTAGGCCACCATATGGATTTTTTTTTGTTAGGGCACTTGTTGCTTCGTATATTGGGAACGAGTTGTCATTTTGTAAAAAATGTACAATTTAGATGATATATATATATATATATATATATATTCCATGGCATGTTTTTTATGAATCTCATTGTTTCTGCATTTTATGTTGATGAATATATCAATTTCAAAGTGTTTGAATTCCAAAGTGTATGAATTTTATGTGTATTAGTCCCTTGATTTTTTTCTAAAGTGATTNTCTAGGCCACCATATGGATTTTTTTTTGTTAGGGCACTTGTTGCTTCGTATATTGGGAACGAGTTGTCATTTTGTAAAAAATGTACAATTTAGATGATATATATATATATATATATATATATATATTCCATGGCATGTTTTTTATGAATCTCATTGTTTCTGCATTTTATGTTGATGAATATATCAATTTCAAAGTGTTTGAATTCCAAAGTGTATGAATTTTATGTGTATTAGTCCCTTGATTTTTTTCTAAAGTGATTATAAATACTTGCATTACGCATTAAGGAATATATTATGGTGGAAAAGATTGCTAAGTGCTAAATCCATAAGCAATTAATGGTTCTCAAGTAGCATTGTTTGCTAATAAATCATGTATCTCTACATTATTGATACATCATTCCTTCTGTATTATTTGCATTAATGTTGTGGATATGCATATTTTAACTCACAACCAACAATATGGACTACCTCTTGAATTATCTCCATCAAAATCTAATGACAATCCACTCTCAAATAGTGGTCACTTGAAAATATCATGACCTAAAAAATGGCATATTAAAATAATTTATTATAGAAATAAATTTTCTCATTTATCTTCTACATAATTGTAAATCACTTAACAATATCAGCTCAATGTTATGTCAAATTAACCTCCATAACTAGTACTATAATTACTCAATTATGAATATGATATAATCTAAAATTCAATTATGCAAGTACACAACATTTGGACAACCCAAAAACTTCATATATATTTACAATATGAATTGCATGCGTCTGCTAATATCTTATTAGGGGTTGTTATAATTTGGGCTCTTCAAACCCTACTGATGGAGACCATAAGATAACATTAACCAATAGCTCACTCCAGTAGAGATCATCAATCAGGCGACACACACAATAGTAAGTCCTTTTTGGAACCTACATTTGTATTTCACACTTGTACAAGATCAACTCCCTCTATCTTCTTGATAACAAGCACATTAGGTAGCACTAGGGTTTTCAAATGCCACAAAACCTTAACTTCTTCTCTTACCAGAGCTACATGATATAAAAAGTATTTTTTTTCTACTCTAGGTATAAGTCCTAGTATTCCTAGTCTCCTTAGGGAAAAACCTTGACCCTAGTCTTCCCTTGAAATTCCTTTGATAAGCCTAGTTGTTAGTTTCTTAGTTGATTCAATCCATAATTTGACCATTTTCTAGGGCACACACATTATTCCCCTCTTTCTATGCATGACATATATAAAATCATTTGATTTATGTGTAACCCTTCATAAATTCCAAAAGGACTATTCAATGACTCATTAATGCACTCATGTTTGTTTAGATTGTGTAGTGGGTATATGTAAATTTGTTAAACCCATCAATTATTAATAATATTTATTCAGTCTTCCATGATGGCCACTAAACTTATTGATTTTGATCAATAGAATGAGAGAGTTCACATGGAAACTAGATCTTAGAATGTGTATCATTTTCCACCTATAAATAAAGGTTTTGAGGCTACATTTCATGAAAAACCATAGAAAGTAATGCCATGCTACCAAAATTCATCCAGGGAGACTTGAAACCATTATTCTTTTCCCTTCACCATCTATGAGATTTTATTGCACATTCCTACCCAATTTTTGGGTTAGATCACAAAAGGAGACAAAGGACCCTCCCAAACCCAATCCCACAAACCTGTTGATGCCATGCCATTTCCATGTCTAATTGCCATGCCATGCCATTTCCATTCCATTGCCAAGATATTTCATGGCATGCCATTTCCATGTCATTCCTTACCATGCCATTCCTTGCCTTGCTATGCCATGCCTTGCCTTCCATTTCCATTCCTTGTCATTCCATGCCATGCCTTGCCTTGCCTTGCCTTGCCATGCCATGCCATGCCTTTCCTTGCCATGCCATGCCATTCCATGTCATACCTTGCCTTTCCTTGCCAAGCCATGACATGCCATGCCATGCCCTCCATTACCTTGCCTTTCCATGCCATGTCATTCCTTGCCTTTCCATGCCATGCCATGCCTTTCCTTACATTGCAATGACATGCCATGCATTTCTAAGCCATGTCATGCCATGCCATTTCCATGCCATTGTCATGCATTTTCATGCCATGCCAAGCCATCCCATGGCATGCCATTGGCTTTCCAATGCCATGCCATGCCATTGACATGCCTTGCCTTTCCTTACCTTGACATTCCATGCTATGCCATTCCTTGACTTTGCATGCCTTGTCATGCCATGCCTTGCATTTCATTGCCATGCCATACCTTTCCATGCCATTCATTTCCTTCCCATGCCATGCCATTCCTTTCCATGCCATGCCATGCCTTTCCTTACCTTTCCTTTACATGCCTTGCCATGCCATGCCTTGCAGTGCCTTTCCTTTCGATGCCATGCATTTCCTTTCCTTGCAATGACATGCCATGACTTGCATTGTCTTGCCTTTCCATGCCATGCCATGCCTTGTCATGACTTTCCATGCCTTGCCATGCCATGTCATTCCCATGTCAATGTCAAGGCTATGCCTTGCCAAGCCATGCCATTCCATGTCTTGCCTTTTCATGCCTTGTCTTTACATGCCTTTCCTTTGCATGCCTTGCCTTGCCTTGACTTGTCTTACCTTAGTATGGTATGCTATGGTATGGTATGCCTTGCCTTGCCTTGCCAAGCCATGGTATGGTATGCCTTGCCTTTCCTTTCCATGACATGGTATGTTATGGTATGCCATGCCATAGTATGGTATGGTATGGTATGGTATGATATTCCTTGCCTTTCCATGCCATGGTATGGTATGCCTTGCCTTTCCTTTCCATGGTATGGTATGGTATGCCTTGCCTTGCCTTTATTTTCCATGGTATGGTATGGTATGGTATGTTATGCCTTGCAAGGCAAAGAAAGTGAAGGAAAGGAAAGTGAAGGAAATGTATGAAAGGTATGCAAGTCAAGGCAAGGAAAGTGAAGGCGAGGTATGCCATGCATTTCCTTGACATGCCATGCCATGCCTTAGCTTTCCATGCCATGACTTGAATTTCCTTGCCTTCACTTTCCATGACTTTCCATGCCATGCCTTACCTTTCCATGCCATGCCATGCATTTCCTTGCCTTCACTTTCCATGCCATGCCTTACCATGCCTTGTCTTTCCATGCCATTCCATTCCATGCCTTGCATTTCCTTCACTTTCCATGCCATGCCATGCCTTTCCTTGCCATGCCATGCCTTACCATGACATGCCTTGCCATGCCATGTGATTTCCATGCTTCGCCAAGCCATGCCATGTCATTCCATGCCTTGTCTTTGCATGCCTTTCCTTTACACTCCTTGCCTTTTCATGCCTTGCCTTTCATTGCCTTGTATTTCCTTTCCATGGTATGGTATGGTATGGTATGGTGAAGGCATGACATGCTTTTCCTTGCCTTGCCAAGCCATGGTATGGTATGGTATGGTATTCCTTACCTTTCCAAGCCCTGGTATGGTATTCCTTGCATTGCCTTGTCATGGTATGCCTTGCCTTTCCTTGCCATGGTATGGTATGGTATGGTATGCCTTGCCTTGGTATGGTATGGTATGGTATCCTTGGCATCGTATGGTATGGTATGGTATAGTATGCCCTGCCTTGCTATGACATGGTATCATATGCTATGATATGGTATGCCTTGCCTTGCCTTTCCTTACCATGGTATGGTATGGTATGGTATGCCTTGCCTTGGTATGGTATGGTATTCTTTGCCTTTCCTTGCCATGGTATGGTATGATATGTCTTTCCTTACCTTTCCTTTCCTTGAATTTCCATGGTATGGTATGGTATAGTATGGTATGCCTTTCCTTTCCTTGCCATGGTATGGTATGGTATGGTATGGTATGATATGATATCCTTGACATGTTTTGGTATGGTATGCATTTCCTTTCCTTTCCATGGTATGGTATGGTATGGTATGGTATGCCTTGCAAGGCAAGGCAAGTGAAGGCAAGTGAGGGAAAGGTATGCAAGGTATGCAAGGAACTGCAATGCAAGAGAAGTCAAGTCAAGTGAAGGTATGGTATGCCTTGCCTTTCCTTGCCTTGGTATGGTATGGGATGGTGAAGGCATGACATGCCTTGCCTTTCCTTTCCAAGCCATGGTATGGTATGGTATGGTATGTCTTTCTTTGCCTTTCCTTTCCATTGTATGGTATGGTATACCGTGCCTTTCCTTTCCTTGCCATGGTATGGTATGGTATGGTATGGTATGCCTTTCCTTGCCAAGCCATGGTATGGTATGGTATTCCTTCCCTTTCCCTGCCATGGTATGGTATGGTATGCCTTGCCTTGGTATGGTATGGTATGGTATCCTTGGCATGGTATGGTATGGTATGCCTTGCCTTGGTATGGTATGTAATGTTGAAGGCATGGTATGCCTTGTCTTTCCTTGCCTTGCCTTTCTAATCCAAGGTATAGTATGGTATGGTATGTTGAAGGCATGGTATGCCTTGCCTTGCCTTGCTTTTCCATGGTATGGTATGGTATAGTATGGTATGCCTTGTCTTGCCTTGCCTTCACTTTCCATGTCTTGGCATGCCATGCCTTACCTTTCCATGCCATCTGATTCATTGTTTTGCCTTCACTTGCCTTTACATGCCATGTCTTGCCTTTCCATGCCATGCCTTGCCTTTCCATGCCATGCCTTGCCTTGCATTCACTTTCAATGCCTTGCCTTTCCATGTCATGCCTTGCCTTGCCTTCACTTGCCATGCCTTTCCTTCCCTAAATGAACAAGTTTAATACCTAAATGAATAATTTTAATACGTAAATAAAAAAGTTTAATACATAAATAATGCTTGTACTAAATGAAAAAGTTTAATACGTAAAATTTATAATCAAAGGATTTATTAAGAATGTAATTCTACAACTTGTTATCCCATATGTCTTAGATAAAAATACTTGCATGAGAATTTCAATGTCATAACATAAGCTCTCTTTATTCATATATCTAAGGTATATTCATAGTTTTCAAACATGGATTATTATAATTAATAGGATTTACTTAGACCTAGACCTACACATACACATATACCTAGAGCTAGACCTTGCCTTTCCTTTGAATGTCATGCAATGTTTATCCTTGTAATGTCTTGTCTTTGAATGCCTTTCCTTGCCTTGCTTTGCCTTTCCTTGCATTTCCTTGCATTCCCATACCAACATGTCCATGAATGGCTTGAGGAGAGGAGTTGCAACTCACAATAAAACTCAAATTGGGATTCGAATGGGTGAACCGTCAGTTGCATTGGATCCATAGCACTGGGTTTCGGCTAGTGGGGCCTCTCTATTGTTAATCCGTTGACTGAAAAATCGTTTGTTGGTGTATCTACAACACTGGGGTTTTTTTCAATAAGGCATAATGAAATTTCTAAAGAGGAGGTCAATTTTAAAGAACATTGTGTGGGGAATTTATGGACAGTATATTCACATGGGCCTTGGCAAACAAACTTGTAGGATATTACAAAACTCCGTTATGCTACTCGGTTTGGATTTTTCGCTCCCGAACCAAATTGGGTACATGTCCCTAAATGGCTTGAGGAGGTGATTTGTAACTTGTGATAAAATTCAAACTAGGACTCAGATGGAAGAACTGTCAGTTGCATTGGATTCAGAGCATAGATTTTTAGCTAGTGGAGTCCCTCCTCTATCATTCCGTCAACTGAAAAACCATTTGTTGGAGTATCTCCAACACTATGGTTTTTCTCAATGAGGCATAATGCAATTTCTGAAGAAGACGTCGATTTTAAAGAATAATGTGTGGGGCGTTTATGGGTAGAGTAGTCATGTGGGACTTAGCCAAACATGCTTACGAGAGATTATGGGACTATGTTATGCTTCTCTGTCCGTATTTTATTCCCCCAGACCAAATTGGCCACATGTCCCTAATTGGCTTGAGGAGGAAAGTTTCATCTCGTGATAAAAATCAAATTGGGACTTCGAAAAATGAACTATCAGTTGCATTGGATCTAAAGAACTGGGTTTCATCTAGTGGGGCCCTTCTACTATTATTTCGTTGATCGAAAAACTATTTTTTGGAGTATCTCCGGCACTAGGGTTTTACTCAATGAGGTATAGTGAAATTTTTGAAGAGGAGGTCAATTTTCAAGAACATTGTGTGGGGCATTTGTGGGTAGTGTAGTCGTGTGGGCCTTGGCCAAATAGACTTGTGGGAGCTTACGAAACTTTGTTATGTTGTTCGGTTTGGATTTTATTCCATTGGACCGAATTGGCCACATGTCCCTTAATGGCTTGAGGAGGTGATTTGAAACTCACAATAAAACTCAAACCGAGACTCAGATGGATGAACTGTCAATTGCATTGGATTTGGAGCACTAGGTTTCAACTAGTGGGGCCCCTCTATTGTCATTTTGTTGATCGGAAAACCATTTGTTGGAGTATCTCTGGCACTAGGGTTTTTCTCAATGAGGCATAGTGAAATTTATGAAGAGGAGGTCAATTTTAAAGAACATTGTTTGGGGCGTTTGTGGGTAGTGTCGTCACGCGAGCCTTGGCCAAATGGATTTACGAGAGCTTACAAAACTCCATTATGCTTCTCTATTTGGATTTTATGCCCTTGAACCAAATTGGCCACATGTCCCTAAATGACTTGAGGAGGTGAATTTCAAGTCGTGATAAAACTCAAACCGGGGCTCGTATGAATGAACCATTAGTTGCATTAGATCTGGAGCACCAAGTTTCATCTAGTGGGTCCCCTTCGTTGCCATTCCGTCGACCAAAAAACTATTTGTTGGAGTAACTCTGGCACTAGGGTTTTTCTCAATGACAATTTAACACTTTGTTAGGCTAGAAATGGCATGGCAAGGCATGGAAAGTGAAGGAATGGAAAGTGAATGTATGAAATGACAAGGCATAGCAAGTAAAGACATGTCAAGGCAAGGAAAGGAAAGTCATGGGAAGGAAAGGCAAGGAAAGGAAAGGCCTAGCAAGGCAAGGTAAGGCATGGCATGGAAAGGCATGGCATGGCATGGCAAGGAAAGGCAAGGCATGTAAAGGAATGGAAAGGCATGGCAAGGCAAGTGAAGGAAAGTGAATGCAAGTGAATGCATGGCAAGGAAAGTGAACGAAACTGAAGGCATGGAAAGTAAAGGCATCTCAAGTGAAGTCAAGGAAAGGAAAGTGAAGGCAATTCAAGTGAAGGCATGGAAAGTGAAGTCAAGGAAAGTGAAGGCATGGCAGGTGAAGGCAAGGGAAGGAAAGTGAAGGTAATTCAAGTGAAGGCAATGCAAGGCAAGTGAAGGAATGGAAATTGATGGCATAACAAGGCAATACAAGTGAAGGAAAGGCAAGTGAAGGAAAGTGAATAAAAGTGAAGGCATGGCAAGTGAATGCAAGTGAAGGCAAGTGAAGCCAATTGAAGAAAATGAAAGGCAAGTGAAGGCATGGCATGTCATGGAAACACAAGGTAAGGAATGTAAAGGCAAGGCAAGTGAAGGTAAGGAAAGGAAAGTGAAGGCATGACAAGTGAAGGCAAGGCAAGTGAAGGAAAGGAAAGTGAAGGCATGGAAAGTGAAATCTTGGAAAGTATATGCAAGGAAAGGAAAGTGAAGGCATGGAATGGCGTGGAAAGACAAGGCAAGGCATGGAAATAAAATGCAAGGAAATGCAAGTGAAGGAAAGGCAAGGCATGGAAAGGAAAGGAAAGACATGGCAAGGCAAGGAAAGACATGTAAAGTAAATGCAAGTGAAGGCATGGCAAGTGAAGGAAAGTGAAGGAATGACATGGCATAGAAAGGAAAGGAAATGAATGGAATGAAATGAAAGTGAAGGCATGGAAAGTGAAGGAAAGTGAAGGCATGGAAAGTGAAGGCAAGTGAAGGAAATGCAAGTGAAGGCATGTCATGGCATATAAAGGCATGGAAAGACAATGCAAGGAAAGGAAATTTGATCTGGAATTAGGAGCGGAAAGAACTGATTAAAAAAAAAATACAATAAACACAGAGATAGGAATAATAACGCAAATATCCAGTGAACAATATCTTCTATTAAATAATGAAATAGGTTGAAACTGTAAAACTGCATAACTAAAACTTGCTCGAATGGTGGTAGCTATCTATGAGAAGAGATGTGGCTGCTATGCGCATCTGTCTCAATAGAATGGATTACAATGAGGCTCCATAGGCCCTTTTCATATTACTCATGAATAAAAAAAACATAGACATCCAAAAACCTAACCCTAGAAGGTGAAACGCCAAAAGTCATGTGGGCCCTATGGGTAAGTTGGTGTAATTTGGTACCTCAACTTCCTAGGGTCGTAAATTTTGCATGCGACCTCTGTTTTAGGCGTGTGATAGCTCGTTGGAAAAGTATTTGATAGGTCTACACATATTGTCATTAGACTTTTACTTTGTCTACAATCTGACTGTGTCAAGTCAAAAAAACAATGTTTAGGGCCCCAAAACAACCCTGGAAGTACAACAAGATGTGATAACATGAAAACATAAAAAATAAGCCGATTGGATTAGGAGAGAGGCCACCCATATCCACCTGGAGAATGTGTGAGGCTTCAAACAACCCCAGAAGTGTATAACTCACAATTATAAAGAAGTACATAAAGACGTGCTGAATAAAAAAATGGACATGAGGAGCCATTTGAAATAGGTGGATGGCCACCAATATCCACCTGGATCAATCCTCTCCCCTTAGGAAGAAATGGTCTCCATTGCGTTGATTTACCCCATCAGGTGAGGAAACGTCTGCTGGATTTGGTCCCAGGTGAGCCACTTTCCTTGGTGTAGGAGTTCCATTGCCTTAACAACCCGATAAAGATGGATCTGTTGCTGGCGAGTACCCTTGACCTATTTGTCCACTATCTTATCAGTGGATGCTTGTTCCATGTAGTTAGGGTTTAGATCTGTTGGTTTCAATTTCTCGACGATCTCAAAGGTGTCCAATAATGGTGGAAAATATGGCCGAAGGAGGTCCACATTGAATATTGGATGTAGACCAAGGAAGGGTGGAGTGTTGAGCTCAAAAGAATTACTACCCACAACCTTGGTGATAGTGTAAGGCCCATAACGAAGTGGGTGAAGCTTCTGATGGGGCTTGGTGAGACGTTTCTTTTGCAAATGTAACCAGACTTTGTCACCAACCTGAAACTGGTGTGGTACCCTATGTTTATCATGGCGCTGCTTGTACTTAGCATTTGATTTTTGCAAAATCTCCTGGACTTGTTGGCAGATGTGCTGAATCCACTCAATGAATCTAGTGGATTTTTCGATCGTAGACTGATCAGGGGAAGAGTCTTTTTGTGCGGTGGAAAGAGGAAGTGCAACATAAATGTGTCCCATGGTTTGGAATCCTAGACCCACTTTAAATGGGCTATGTCCAGTAGAACTATGAAGAGATCTATTGTAACTGTGTTGGACATATGGGAGACTCTCGTCCCATGTACGAGGATTCTTAGAATTGTACATGCGCAGGATGTGCACAATAATCCGATTGACGAACTCGATTTGGGGGTGGAAAGAAGTGGATTTTGTGAGCTTGATGTCCAACAAAGACCAAAGACTCGACCAAAAGGTGATGAGGAACCTATTGTCTCGGTCCGAGATGATGGTCTGTGGTATCCCAAAGTGAACCAAACTCATTCAAAGAAGAGCTTGGCAGTATTTGTTGTTGTGACATTCTTCTTACAGGCTGTGAGGATGTCCATCTTTGAAAACTAATCAACGACCACAAACACACAGTCATTTCTGTGCTTGGTGGATGACAAACCAGACATGTAATCCATGGAGATGGAGTCCCACAGCTTCTAGGGAATAGGAAGAAGGGTGTATAAGCCTTGATTCTTGATGGTTGTCTTGGAAATGGCACAGGAAGTGCAAGATATGATATACTTGATGACGTCTTGTCAACGTTTTGGCCAATAAGAATGTTTATGAAGAACGACCACAATTTTCTCGACGCCAAAATTTCCTGCCACTCGACTGTAGTGGGCTTACCAAATCATCTTTGCATGCTTGCTTGCAGGGACACAAAGATGGCCTAGGTGGCATAAGAGTCTGTCCTGAATGTGAAAATAAGTGACATTGGCACATGTACCCAAGAGATGATATGTGGCGGTGAAGTCTGGATCTTGTTAGTAAATTTGGGGCCACTCTGATATTTCATGTCCATAGGAATGGATCACAGTGATGAGTGCAGCCATAGGAGGCCGACTGAGGTAGTCAGCAACACGATTGGAGATACCTGTCTTATACTTGATGTTGATATGGAAGTGATGCAGGTAGGTGGACCACTTCTGATGGTGGTATTTCTACAATTTCCCATGTGTCTGTATGAACTGTAGAGGCTTCTGATCAGTGTGTATGATTGTCTCTTTCCCCAGAATGTAACGTTTCAATTGACGATAAGCTTGTATAATGGAATACATTTCCTTGTCATAGGTGGGGCAATTTCAGACAGTATCAGAGAGTTTATCACTATGGTATTCCACTGGATGCCCATGGTCAGTGATAACTATGCCCACAACATAGTCAGATGCATCATTCTCAATCTCGAATGGTTGTTGTAGATCAGGCAAGGAGAGTACGGGAGCTGAGCAAAAATGATGTTTCAGATCTTTGAATGCTCGTTGTTGCTCCTTCCCCCACACTATGATGAGGGACCATGCAATATGGGATAATCCCAACATGAAACGTCGGTAAAAATTGGATAGTCCCAAGAAGCTATGAAGTTCGGTCAGTGTGGTCAGGGCTGGCCAGTCACGAATGAATTGGATCTTAGCTAGATCAACATGTACCCCATACTCATTAACAATATAGCTCAGATATTGGACCCTATTCATGCCAAAAGAGCATTTTTCCAAGTTGGCATAAATCTTGTGCTGTCGCGGAGTGCTCAAAACCTGCTGAATATGCCGCATGTGCTCCTCCCATGTTCTGTTGAAGATGAGGATGTCATCCAAATATACTACAACAAAGGAGTTGGTTAAGGGTCTAAATACATCATCCATCAACCTCATGAAAGTGGTTGGTGCATTTGTTAAGCCGAAGGGCATGTCTAGCCATTCATAGAGACCTTCTTTAGACTTGAAGGTTGTCTTCCAGACATCAATTGGTTCGATGGGAACTTGGTGGTAGCCATACTTCAGGTCAATCTTGCTGAAGAAATTTTCCCCCTTGAGTTGGTCCAGAAGGTCATCAATCCTGGGAATGGGGTAGCGGTTCGTGAATGTGATTTTATTTAAGGATCTGTTATCAATGCAGATTCACTAAGTCCCATCCTTCTTCTTCACCAATACGATTGGGCTTCCTCAATGGGAGGAGATGGGTGTGATGTGCCCCTTTTGAAGAAACTCTTGAATCTGACGCTTGATTTCATCATTCTCCATCAGCGAGCACCGATAGACTGGTCCATTAGGTAGAGGTGCATCAGGGTTCAGATCAATTGGATGCTTGACTTGATAGTGTTTCGATACCCCTGTAGGTGAGACAAAGATGTCTCTGTATTCTTCCATGATCCCATCCGCTTTATTTTGCTACAAAGAGAGGCGTTGTGTAGAGGCCATGGATGTGGCGGTGACCTTTTGCTTACTGTGAGCTCAGATTACAAAGAATATGAACCTCCTGGTTTGTGAAATGACCTTACTGCATTGCTTAGTAGAGATTAAAGAAATAGTAGTAGGTGGTGCCACCTCTGGGATCCTGTACAATTGTATACCCAAATTAATAATAACACTGCGGCGTCTAGACTCATACACAACAAGATGCTTCCACAAATATGGTTGTCCTAAAAGAAAATCACAAACTTCAAGGGGAGAAATATCACACAGTACCTCATCTTCGAATTTTTTTATGTCGTAGGGCAGATGGCTCTATTGGCTGACACATAGATCTCTTCCTTGACGAAGACAACCGATGGTGTAGGGTTGCGGGTGCAGTGCCATTGGTAGGTTTAGCCAATTGATGACCTCTACTGAAATCAAGTTCTTCTGACTACTGATGTTGACAATGAAATGAATCAGAGCTCCCTTGACCCACATCTATGAGTGAAAGAGGCATTCCCCTTCCTCCGGTTCTTCTGGTTCTCCTGGCCAGACTTTGGTGGTTGCGACTGTGGCACTGGGTTCAACATCGATAATCTGCTTCCCTCCTTCAAGATTTGACTCGGAATCAGAATCGTCCTCTGACTCGAAATCCTTCAGATCTTCCATGAGGGACTGCTTGGAGCGGCATTCGTCGATGTTGTTCTAAGGACTTTTATGGTACTCACACCATTTTCTCATGTCCTTCTTCGTCTTCTTGTTTCCGTTCTTGTGTTGCTGCTTGGATGGATTTTCCTGAGGGAGACCATATCAACTTGGTCCCTTTATGTGTGGGTTGGGGTTGCCTTTGCCCTGCTTCAACTATGAGGGGTTTGCAGATCCAAACTCTCACCGTTTCTGCTTAAATTTATGCTCGATATTGACAACGTATCTATAATTTGTTCCCAATGAGGCAATGTCCAGGAACTCCATTTCTGTTTGAATGTATCTATGCAAATAGTCACGGTATTTGAGCACCAAATGATGCTCAAAATATTTGATACCCAATTTGGTGCGTAGGGTATGGAAAATATTGGTGAAGTTTGGTACTATCTGGTCCCTTTCTTGACATAGGGTGGTCCATCTGGTGTACTGGTCCTCGTAGCTTCCAACATGATAGTATTTTTCTTTAATGGTATCCCGAAAGGAATCCCATGTGGGGGCCACCAAAAAAATTGTAGATTCCTCAACGACCCTTTTCTCAGAGTAAGTATCCCACTAGTATTTAACATGGGGAACGACCTTGAGGAGTGAAAAAGTGATCTTTTCCCTATCGAAAAAATTATGGACCGAAAAATATCCTTCGAGAAGATTCAACCCTTTATCTACAACATCCACATCTATCGGTCCTTAAAATAATGGAATATCAAAATTTACCTGTACCTTGAAGGGGGTTTCATGGCCATTTGATGAAGATGTTTCTCCAATGGGCAATCATTAAAGGATTTGCACGAAGTTGTCCATCATTTTGTTCGTTTGTCGCGCGAGGGCTTCCTCGAGCAACATTTTAATAGGATCTCCTGCTCCATCATATTTCTTTTCATCTCCTAATGGTTGTTGTTGTTAGAAAAACAGGACCGCGGAGCAATAAAATAAAACAAATGTGGAAATAAAACACAGAAGATACACAATACAAGAGAGACACAGATTTACGTGGTTCACCAAGTGTGGGCTACGTCCACCAGAGAAATTGCCAGTTGCTTTCTTTATTATTATCCAGCAAAATGAAGGGATACAACCTACAGCAAAACCCGTTGTAACTTCCTCTTCTTTCTCTCACAATCTCCTCTCTCAGAATACAATACTTGCCACCATACATAGGCATGATAAATTTCCCTCATAAAAGAGGGTTGCCTTCTAGGGCAAAAAACCCTAACATAATCTCTACCGTTAGATCTGCGACCTTATAATGAACGGTCCAGATTTACAATGAAATTACAATATACTTTTACAAGGCAATTTTTGCTTCGAGGGCTTCACCCCCAAACCCTCGCTTTCCCCCATAAACCCAAGCCAAGGGGATAGGCACCCCTGACCCCACAGAGGGGGTACCCCCCCCTGCACTCCCCCGCGTGGAAGAGTGTACATACTTCTGGGGTGTAAATACTTCATGGGGTATAAACACGGCTGAAAGTAAAATACCTATAAATCAGGAAGATAATCAGGCTCCACAACCAACAGTTGTCGGTCTCGGCACGACCGATATGGTAATGGATCAATTGGTTCGAGTCTCAACTTCTTATACCTAGACCTTGTCAATGACATGCACGAAGAAAAATAAATGAAGAGCGAACTTCTCTAATACCACTGATCCAGATTTAGGAGTGGAACAAACTGATTAACAGACTGAATACAATAAACACGAATATATGAATAATAACACAAATATCCAATGAACAATATCTTCTATTAAATAATGAAATAGGTTGAAACTGTAAAACTGCATAATTGAAACTTGCTCGAATGGTGGTAACTATATCTGAGAAGAGAAGTGGTTGCTATGCACATTCGTCTTAGCAGAATGGATTACAATGAGGCTCCATAGGCCCTTTTCATATTACTCATGAATTCCAAAACCCTATGCATCCAAAAACCTAACCCTAGAAGGTGAAACACCAAAATTCATGTGGGCCCTATGGGTAAGTTGGTGTAATTTGGTACCTCAACTTCCTAGGGTCATAAATTTTGCATACGACTTATGTTTTAGGTGCGTGATAGCCCTTTAGAAAGGTGTTTCAGATATCTACACATTCCATCATCATACTCTAACTCTGACTATAGTTTGATTGTGGAGAGTCAAAGAAACAATGTTTAGGGCCCTAAAACAACCCTGGAAGTACAACAAGATGTGTTGACATGAAAACATACAAAATAATCTAGTTAGATTAGGAAAGAGGCCACCTATGTCTACCTGGAGAATGTGTGTGGCTTCAAAAAACCCCAGAAGTGTAGAACTCACAATTATAAAGTATTACAAAAAGATGCGTTGAATAAAAAATGGACACGAGGAGCCAGTTGGAATAGGTGGGTGGCCACCAATATCCACCTGGATCAAAAGTGAATTCAAGGAAAGACATGGCAAGGAAAGGAATGAGAAGGAAATGAAAGGCATGGAATGTGAAGGCAAGTGAAGGCATGACATGGCATGGCATGGTAAGGAAAGGAAAGGAATGGAAAGGAAATGCATGTGAAGGCATGGGAAGGCAATGCAAGGCAAGGAAAGTGAAGGCAAGTGAAGGAATGGAAAGTGAAGGCAAGTGAAGGCATGGAAAGTGAAGGAAAGTGAAGGCAAGTGAAGGAAATTGAAGGAAAGGAAAGGCAAGTTAAGGAATGGCATGGCATGGAAAGGCAAGGCAAGGCATGGAAAGGAAAGGAAAGTGAAGGCATGGAAAGTGAAGGAAAGGAAAGGAAAGTGAAGGAAAGGCAAGGCATGGAAAGACAATTCTGGTGAAGGCATGACAAGTGAAGGTGAGGCAAGGCAAGTGAAGGCATGGAAAGTTAAGGCAAGGCCAGACAAGTGAAGGCAAGGCAAGTGAAGGAAAGGAAAGTGAAGGAACAAAATGGCATGGCAAGACAAGGCAAGGCATGGAAAGGCAATGAAAGGAAAGGCAAGTGAAGGCAAGGAAAGTCATGGCATGGAAAGGAAAATAATGGAATGGCATGGCGAGACAAGAAAAGGTAAGGCATGTAAATACAAAAATACCATAAAAGCCATAAAATGAAGCCAAAATTATTCCTTTTACATACCTATGGTCATTCAAGTAGACCATCGGGATCACTTCTAAAACTGATGGTCTCCATTAACTCCTCGTGCTCATAGTAAGGCAAGAAGTATCGTACCTTTTATCAGTTCTTACTTGGCATTGTTTGTAGTTGGATTTTTTTTACCAATAACCAAGTTTGTAAAGTGGTATATGACTTGAGATGGTTATAATATTGAAATACATAACCACCTTTCTTTTGTGTTCTTTCATCACATGTTAGATATTCTCCTTTAATAACCATCGACCCAATCATAAATTCAATTCCTTTGGAGTCTGTTGTTGATCACATGAGGGTCTGCTTTCCCTCTAAGCATCGTGCCATCCAATAATCAATGCCCCATTAATTATCTCTTTAGGAAACCAATGCATATATGTTCCCTGCAAAAAATGGAGTGCCAAAATGTGAGTTCACTAAATGACCAAAGCATAAAACATTGATGCTACTTATTCAAAATTTAAAAGAATGATTCAATGAACCTGGTTATACAAGATATGTGAAATGATCATAATATGATGAAATAATTGATTGGTCCACCTCCAAATGTGATAATTCCATAGTTATACATTGACCAATGGGGAGTGATACACAATCCCATCTATCAACCTATTCTGTTGATTCACAATCATCCCATTCATTACTACTACATGGACCATAGAAGCAAGAGATCTTTCTCGTCCATATTTCAACTATTGCATTTTCTAATGTTCTAACTGAATGGAATCCACAAGTTCCCTGGATTGCTTTGCATTCATACCATTGTGATCGATCTACATGGACCACTTCCCAAAAATATCTATGTACATTTTATTTCCTGTGTGATTGGTCTGCATGGGTTCCTGTTCCCTCTCCCATTACTGAAGAATACCATCCAATAATGGATTTCGCATATCAAATGAGGGGAGTAGTTGTGAACTTCGTTTATTGCATGTGTAACACTCTTTTTATGCATGCACTTGCTTCATGATGCTCCCCTTTTCCATTACCAGACTCAAAATAGTTCCAAATGTCTGGTACCTTTAGTTTTTTGTGCAACATACACAACCATTGAAATACACGATCATTTTTTAAATGGCTTGTGTAACCATCAAACCAAATCCAATGTTGATCCATTTGTATGTTCTTCTCCTTAAGGTGATTGTAGAACAACTGAAAACAATGTTGTACGTAGGCTAATTCATGGCACTGATCACCACTTATGTAAAAGTGATACTCTTTAAATATATCTATGTTTTGTTCATTACTATATAGTCCATGCCTGTATGTGATATGTACCATTATGATGACCTACTCTGAGTGATAATATTGGCTTTGAATCTCATTTTTCATTTGAAGGGTGTAGTTCTTAGCAAAGTCAACCATTGATAACACAATACAAAAAGGAAATGTATCTCTTCATATTCTAAAATGCTCATCCTGCCATCGATCCACATGGACATGTTTAACATAATGTTGTGTCTTTTCAATGAAGTCCTTCATGAAGTCACAAACTTGTACTTGGGAAGTAACCAATTGTATATTTTTTCTTTCCCGTCCTCCATAAATATCATATGTGACATATTTAAATATTTGGAAGGTAACTTCCTTCCTCCCCAATTCATACTCTTCTCTTACATGGATGCACTTTCTCAGTAATTTCATTTCATCGCACCTTTGACATGTGTCATCTAAGCATGATTTTTGATAAAATGTAAAACCATCTGGCCTTGTACACAAGAAGTTGTGAATAAAGTTTGACGACAAAAACAATATAACTTAGCATTTCTACAAAAGGGTGTTATGCAAAGCATAAAATAAATATGTGTGTGTGTGTGTGTGTGTGTGTGTGTGTGTGTGTGTGTGTGTCATAATAATAACCATACTCAATGTGATATCTACAACAACATTTGTTACAAATTCTGTTTATTCAAACATTCGAAGGCTTTCATTTATGAAAATATATTTGGCCCAATCTAAGTGCACTATGCACTATTTTGAATCTCTCATACAATTCCATCTAATTAATGTCTAGAAAGTGTTTAATATGGGGTTCATGGTCCCTAGATCCCCTTCTCAATTTTAGTAAATATTTTTGGTTGGAAGAAGACCTAGTGTTCTCATGCCAGAAATCCTAAACTAGTCCCTTAATTGCTCCAATTAACTTCATGTCAAAACAAGGTATACTACCAGTGAAGGACCACAAATTTGTTGGGCCACCTATGTCAATTTTCTATGAGAATACTTTCTAATGGTTTTGAAGTTGCATTTCAACAGGTGAGAGGTGTGTTGTAGAAAACAATGTTTTCTTTTGATCTTGCTAACAATTGATTGTGACAAGACATGTCAAGATGCATTGCGGTCTTTAGAATGAGATTTATTACCAATTATTTGGAAAAAATTTACAAGGTTTCTAACAATATGAATACTTGATTCTACACTTTTGGCTGTTTTAATGCCTAAAATTATCCTAACAGTAGTCAAACTTCTAGATTTTAACAAAGATAAAAATAAATGACATTTAGCAGCATCAGATTTTGGTTCAAAATATTCTTTAGTGATTTTATAAGAGCGATAATGAATAGTACGGTTAGGTAAATTACCTTCAAGTGATGTTAGACCACTTTCATTGACCTGAATGCATTTATGAGTTATTCGTCGCATAGTGCAGATTCTAGGTAGGGATGATCAACCCCTATTCTGGAACTCTTAACCTCCCTGTTGTGGAGTTAACAATGTTGCATTTATTTCCCCTTCAATCACTGGAGGATCAACTCTGGGAGGAGAGTGGACATGGGATTGACTGGTTTTTCGAGCATTTGACTGTCCACCATGATATTTCACCACAGGAACTTCTTCACCACAACGTCATACACCAGTTGCTTCTCTAATTTCATCCATTGTATAATAAACTCCAAGCAAATCCTCTATCATTTTTTCATCCAAAACAAGTTGTCTTGAAGAGATACTGGATGGATTTCTCTCTAATGAACTCTGGTTCTTTTCTTCTGGTGAAGAAGGAGAAACAATAGTGGCATATATTCTGCTAGAAATTGGATTGCCCTCTTCTGAAATCCTATGCTTTGACATACGTAAATTTTCCTTTTCTCTTTCTTCTTCTACCTTTTCGATCGATTTCTCTTTTCTCAAGGAATTTCTTTCTTGAATCCGTCGGTTCCCTATGTTTAAAGAGAAAAACTAGCTTCCAAACACCCCACCCAAAATTTGTCTTTGTATTATGTAATAAGACACAACCAAGAAGACACAAGAAGATACAAGCAATAGTTCCAATTGCACTTAGACAAATTTGTCTTCAAATTCCAAGAAGATACAAGAAGAGAAAAAAACAAATTACAATTGTGCTTGGACAAATTTGTCTTCCAATTCCAAGAACATAGAAGAAGATACAAACAACAATTCCTATTTCACTTGGACAAATTTGTGTTCCAATTCCAAGAAGACACAAGAAGAGACAAAAAACTATTCCAATTTCACTTGGACAAATGTTTCTTCCAATTCCAAGAAGACACAAGAAGATACAAACAAAAATTCCAATTTCACTTGGACAAATTTTTCTTCCAAATCCAAGAAGACACAAACAACAATTTCAATTGCACTTGGACAAATTTGTCTTCCAATTCCAAGAAAACACAAGAAGAGACAAACAACAATTCCAATTGCACTTGGACAAATTTGTCTTCCAATTTCAAGAAGATACAAAATACAATTCCAATTGCACTTGGACAAATTTGTTTTCCAATTCCAAGAAGACACAAGAAGAGACAAACAACAATTCCAATTTCACTTGGACAAATTTGTCTTCCAATTCCAAGAAGACACAATAATATACAAACAACAAGTCCAATTGCACTTGGACAGATTCTTCTTCCAATTCCAAGAATACACAAGAAGAGACAAACAACAATTCCAATTGCACTTGGACAAATTTGTCTTCCAATTCCAAGAAGACACAAGAATATACAAACAACAATTCCAATTGCACTTGGACAAATTTGTTTTCCAATTCCAAGAAGACACAACAAGATACAAACAACAATTCCAACTGCACTTGGACAAATTTGTCTTCCAAATTTTCCAACAATGGTCTGACAATAACACAAAACTCTTTATGAATCAAACAAGAAAACTAAAATAAGAAAAATATGTCTATGCATGTTATTTTTATGTGAATTTTTCGTATATTATTTTTCGGCCTTGATATAGATGAGGTGGTGGAGTGTGCTTGGCACCAAAATATGCCCAGCAAGAACATGCACACGTTCCTAGAAGACATGCACACTAAATCGTGTGCACGTTCCTACCGAGCATAAACGAACAACAACTAAAACTCAATCAATTCACAAGAGCGTGCACACGCACTTAATACGACATATATAGAATTTATTATATACCAAACATATTTATGAATAAATATGTATAGGGGTATGGAGACAACTAAGGCATAAGGGGTTAGGATTTAAAGTGTTTTCAAGGATAGAGAAATGGTTAGAGCAGCAAGATGTGGGTGATGTGGGTGAAAGGGTTGTACAAAACATATACACATAGTGCACTCAGCGCTCCAGTATAACTTAAGGGTTAAGGTTTGAGTATAAGTTGTTCCTAGGATTAGATGGAGCTAAGGGGGTCTAGGTCATGGTCTATGTCAATATCTATGTCATTGTATAAATCTATCTCTAGCTCTATGTCATGGTCTAGGTCATGGTCTATGTCAAGCTATAGGTCATCGTCTAAATATAGCTCTAGCTCTATGTCATGGTCTAGGTCATGGTCTAGGTATATGCCATGGTCTAAGTCATGGTAATATAGTAGGTCTAGGTCATGCTTTGGGTATTTCTATGCCTAGGTCTTTCTATGTCTAGGTTTAGTTCTAGATCTTGACATGTCTAGGTCAAGGCCATTTCTTTCCTTGCGATGTAGGGAGGGGGGATGTAGAGAGAGGAAGAAAGAGAGCATGAGAGGGAGAGAGGGGAAGAAAAAGAGAGTGAGTGATAGGGAGACAATGAGGGGGGGTAGAGAGTGAGAGAGTGAGAGGAAGGGGGGTTATATAGATGAAAAGAGAGCAAGGTGGGGAGAGTGGGGGAGAGAGAGGAAGGGGGATATTGGGAGCGAGAGAGAGAGGGTTAGATGAAAGAGGTTAAGAGAGGAGGAGGTAGAGATGGATTGATTGAGAGTGTGATAGGGGAAGAGAAAGGGGGGGAGAGACAAAGATATAGTGGGAGGGAGGGAAAAGGGGGAAGAGGAAGGGGGAGAGAGATAGAGAGAGAGGAAGAGGATATTTGGAGGGGGGGGGGGATAGAGGGAGGGAGGAGAGAGAGAAATAGATGGATGGAGAGAGAGAGAGAGAGAGAGGGAGAGAGTCGAAGAGGGGGTATATAGAGAGGGATTCAAACATTGATTGTGAATAAAGAATATCAAATCCACGAACTAGGGGAAAAGAGAAGGAGAAGGGAGGGAGAGAGAAAGAGAGGAAAAGAGAGAGTGAGAGTGAGACTAACAACAAGGAGAGAGAGAGAGAGAAAGAGGTGGTATATTTAGGAGAGAAAGAGATAAGAGATAGTGGGTGGTAGGGGGAGAGAGAGAGGGTGGAGGGGGGTAGAGAAAGAATGTGTGAGTGTGAGATGGAGGTAAGGGAAAGAAAGAAAGGGGGGATAGAAAAGGAGTGTTTGAGTGTGTGAGAGGGAGCGAGAGTGAGACAAAGAGAGAGGGTAGAGAGAGAGAGTGAGAGGAAGGGAGGAGATATAGTGGGGAGGTGTAGATGTATGAGAGAGAGAGGAGAGATAGTGGGAGGGAGGGGGAGAGAGAGAGGGAGGAAGGAGGGGGTGGAGAGAGAGTGAGCCTGATTGTGAGAGGAAGGGGGGATATAGAGGGAAGGGGGGGTAGAGAGATATAAAGAGAGAAATGGGGGGAGAGTAGAGGAGAGAGAGGGAGGGGGATATAGTCAGAGTGAGGTTAACAACAATGAGAGAGAGAAAGAGGTGGTAGATGTAGGAGATAAGGAGAGGATAGATAGTGGGAGGGATGGGGAGAGATAGAGGGAGGAGTGGGGTAGAGAGATAATGTGTGAGTGTGAGAGGGGGGAAGAGAAATAAATAGAGGTGCATTGTACAATGAGTGTTTTAGTGTGTGAGAGGGAGGGATAGGGAGACAAAGAGATTGGTAGAGAGAGAGTGAGAGGAAGGGGGGGAGAGATAGTGGGGAGGGGTAGATGTATGAAAGAGAGAACAAAGAGATAGTGGGAGGGACGGGAAGAGAGAGAGGGAGGAAGGAGGGGCTAGAGAGAGAGGGAGGGAGTAGGGGGTGGAGAGAGAGTGAGATTGATTGGG
>JASDQU010738932.1:155504-184558 GCA_032191745.1 Picea mariana
CATAGAAGGTGGGTAGAGAGAATGAGAGTAAGGGGGATATATAGAGGGAGACAAAGAGGGGGAGTAGATAGAGAAAGAGGGGCAGGGAGAGTGAGATTGAGACTAACAATGATGAGAGAGAGAAAGGGTGGAAGAGAGAGGGGAGTGAGGGACAAAGGGGAAGAGAGAGAGAGAGAGAGGAATATCGGGGGGATAAAGAGGGAGCGGGTGTGATATTTTGAGGCATGTGAATGTAAGGTATAGATTTAGGTCTTTCCATGCCTTGTGATGTGATCCAGGGGATAAAAAAAATGCTCAAAAATCAAAGTGCTCGAAATTGCTCAAAAATGGATTCATTTTGTAGATCTCTTCCTCACGATCCCAACACAACTTGAACGGTCTCAAATGGATTTCATATGAGGGATATATCACGTTCTGTTTGTTTTCCCAAACATGCAAAAAAATGTTGATTGTACAGTCCATACAGGCCATGTGGAAGCTGACCATACGACTGTACAACTGACATGGAAGGGATGACTGGGAAACTGATGTGGTAGGTGATTTGGTAGCTAAGTTGGCAAGTTAAGATGTGACCAATCCCTGGTTGACATGTGGCATGCTTGTGGACAAAGGGAAGGGTGACACATGGCCCAACCAAGGGCCACCACGTGGAACCCCCGTATTTGGTTGATGAGTTAAATTTTTTATAGGCTCCATGGGGTTGAACCCCCGACCTCTATGGGGGTTAGAGTCTCTGGATAGGATGGGTGACCAACTCGCCTATACTATGTTTCTTAACCATAAACATTAAAACTTGTATTTAATTTTGAATATGTTTCATTTGGCATGGGGAAAGGGCTGGGGCTTATCCCTAGCCCGTGGTCACAATACTCTTTACCATACAACCAACAATGAAGGGTTCAAACAGTCAAGCCAATGGGCATGGGAAATAGGTTAGCGCTCAGCCACATGGGGCCACGTGACCATAACCTTCACCAGGAAAGGTGCTAGCCCCTAATGGTGCGTGAAATCCACCCAATTTGTGGAACGACGTGCGATGTGGGTTTTGGCATGAGAAACTCATAGCGGCCAGAGTCATTCACACAAGGGTGCATTTTGGTGAGCAAAGACAACGAGTTATTGGGAAAAAATTCTAGGAAGTGTACTTTTCTCAATTTTTTGCCAAACCAGGTGTAGGAAGAGCCCAACTAGGGGTTTTTGGACATTCTAGATCCATTGAAGCCATCTATTTTGAATTATGAGCATTGTAAAGCACTGATTTTAAGACTTTGAGAATATAATGAAAATGATCCATGGGAAGCTTGACCAGGAGATGTAGCCCAAGAGAGGGGTGAACTCCTTTATCATTTTGTTGTGTTATGTGCTTGTTTTTTTATGGATATTTATGACTTTTTATGCTGTTCATTTTAAGTAAAAACTCATTAATTTTATGTGTTTGAAACTTGATCCAATTTCCTAAGACACATACATATTCCACTTGCAAATTTGTATACACAAACCTTTTTCATTTTCAGATCAAGTTGGTATCAAAGAAAAGGTTTTTGAAGGTTTGATTGTTTGCAAGTGTTTTGTTTTCTGATGCTTACAAGGTTGAAGCTCAGAAGAGGAGAAGGTCAACTTGTAGAGCCAAGTTCTCAACTTTCAAGAAGGAGAACCATACATTCACCTCAAGCTTCAAGGATGCATTCACAAAGTATGTCTCATGAGGAGAGTCAAGAAATTCCTACTTCAGAAGATGAAACTTTCAGAAAATACTTTTTTTATATGACAGAAATGGTGAAAGTTTTATTTGAAGAAAGGAATGCAAGGTTGCAAGGTGAAATCTCAAATCCTCCAAGAGGTAATTTTTATAGAGAAATCCCCTTGTAGACAAGTGGATTCTCCCTTGGATACTAGACCCCTATGACCAAGACAGAAAAATGCTATTGTGGACACTGAATTTCCTTTTCATGAAGCTAAACTATCCAAAGAAATAGAAGGAACAAGAGTAAATAACTTTTTACCGATGTTTGTCCTTGCTCGATCTAGGCTAATCTTGATCTCCAAGTTCTTCAGAAGGTCCTTCAATACAATGAACAACAACAATGAGACATCCTTCCTATGATTTACGCAAACTTTAAAGGAAACAGGCCAAGCATATATTTATATTAATGAGAACAAAGTGGTTCTTACAGCCATGGATGTAGTGCAGTAGCTTCACCAAGCTCCCTTTGCCCAGACCCTTTCTCAAATAATCCACACACAAAATGATGATGTTCAATGATATCTCCCTTATGAGATCATAAGTTTGATGCTTCACAATGTCTCCCCTTTCACCATGAAGAGGCCTCCTTATATAGGCTTGGAGAGGCCTAAACACTTAAGAGATCCTTGGGATAAGTTGAGGATTCTTCTCCTTTAGTTGTGGATCTTCCTTAAGGTTGAGCCTTGACCTCAGATCCGAATCCAACCAACTCTAGATATTAAGGGGTTATTCCCTGATTTCTCTCAACAATCCAAAGATTCACTCAAAAA
Organism: Picea mariana; assembly: GCA_032191745.1. Classification (NCBI taxonomy): domain Eukaryota; kingdom Viridiplantae; phylum Streptophyta; class Pinopsida; order Pinales; family Pinaceae; genus Picea; species Picea mariana. The sequence continues at coordinate 158,019 of JASDQU010738932.1, forward strand.
AGGCCAGTGCTCCCTCAAAATGGGGCATAGAGCGTTGGAACACTCCCCAAAAAGAGGTTACAGAGCATTGGCACTCCATGATAGTGTATAGGGGAGCGTTGCCTTCCAAAATTGATTTTTTTAGTGGTTTTCTCAGTGGAAAAAGACTTGCAGTCTTTTTCAAATGACTTCTCCTCTTCATAACCAGTCTTTTGAGGTGTCTTGTAAGTGTTCTTGATAATGTCGTCCGAGACACAACATGGACAAGAAAACAGTATGATATTTGTGACACTTGTAGGAAAAATGAGACACTTGCGACATTGGTAATGATGACATTAGGCCATCATCCTAATGAGTAATTTTGATGTGTAACAAATTTCCCCCCAAAGTGCAAAGTTAGAAGATGAGAACCGATCACTGAAGTACTTTGTAGACTTTTTCAAGCAAGGGTACGAACTCAGAGAACCTAATAGAAGCCGCACACAACCATCAAACAAATATTATGACATGTTTCAAACCCAAGGCAGACATACCTATGCTTGAGTGATAAATACTTTCAAGGTATGGCCGCCATAAAATACACTGGGGATCCATAATTATATTGATAAAAAGGTATAGCCACTGAAGATACAATGTGGATCTATAATCTTATGACTTGAACTGATCGCAGCCACAAAGAATACATGGTGGATCTATGAGATGACAAGACATATCCATGACCAATACAAAGTGGATCTATGTGTGTCAATGTTCAAAAGAAACTCCGCCACATTCTGGGAAACGTACATATAAGAGTGATGACTCAAGCCAGGGTCTTCTTACTAATCCCGATGTAGTACAGATCTAACCATGTGAATAGATGTCTTAATGTCGAACATGGCAAAAACCACTTGATTACCAGCCAATGAGGTAAACCGTTAACAAACGCGAGGGAAATCACCATTGATGTCAATTCTTCCCATGGTACTCTAGTACATTCCAACGAATGTGAATGGATGAGATGAAGTCAAACATCTGTGGAATCATTCGATCCTAGGTTAATGATGTAAACTCATTGTTGGACGCGAGGAGGCCTGCCATTGAGGCATGCAGGTCCCAAGGTACTAACTGGTTTCTAAGTCTAGCTCCTAAATAATGTACTGAAGTCGATAGGAATAGACTCGTCAAGGGAGGGCCTTGGTGTATCCCCCATCAATGACATGAAACTGACACAGAGATGTAATTGGTGGATCAAAAGAACATGGACTGACACAGGTATTGAAACATGAATTTGTGATGGTTGACTCTTGAGGCAGATACTTCCCTTGAACACTGAGGCATAACAAAATAAACTTAACATGGAACAAACTTGATAATGTAGTGGATATTGCGGATTTCGTCGGGTGACCCAAAGGAGTGAAGAAACTCAAAGGATTGGTTTAGTGCAAAGGTTCAGCAGATCGAAATGTGTGCAAACATAAAATTCCGTGTTCAAGGGCGACTGTAAGAATTACTGGTAATGTTCTCAAAAACTGCTTGGCTTGCTTCCTTCAATTTTTTCCCCATCCAGATAGACGAGTACCTCTTTTTATTTTAATGAGCTCGAGGAGGGTACCACATGCTCGATATAACTCACCTTCAATAAGTCCCTCTTCCTTTGTTTAATGAACTAGAAGAAGTAAGGGTTCGGTCCTATATGGGCCCTTCAATGTATGATTGTTTAACAAGTCCAGAGAAGGTAAACTCAGTTGTTTTTCATATTTAGAGAGTCTGAAAATGACTTAAAGACGACTCCAGTATGGTCCTTTTTCATAATGTTAGTCTCGTGAGGCCAAAAAAGAGATAAATTATCACTCGAAAGATGCCCCTTAAAACCTTTTAACGAGTGGGAAAGGAAGCAAGATCACTCGGCAATCTTTTCATGTTTAGAGAGTCTGAAAAGAGCTTAAATATGACTCCAAGAGGTTCCTTTTTCGTGTATCCATGCGGGTCCAAAAAAGAGATAAAAGTTTACCTGATGCGTTCTTATGTGTTTGAGATTGAGAATGAACTAAGACTATGCTCGTGAAGGTGACAAGATGAAAAAATAACGAACAAAACTGCTCTGAAACCTGCCAATAATGTCAAAACTGCATTCCAAGGGATTAATAAGGCCTCCAAAATATTTAAAAAAACCCAAAAATAACTATATTTTATGAAAAAATGAAATGTATAATAGTAAAATGGGGTAACAATATCATTTACCATTTCATGTGTGCAAATATTTGTAGCAGTGGAGAATTTGTGCTTTGGAGGTGAATCTTGCATTGCTCGGTGCCAGAGCTACGGTCAACCATTTGCTTCACCGTTCAGACTAGGTGAGTTCTTTTCTTCCTTTCTTTCATTTGTATGGTTCAAAATTCATTTTTAGGAAATGGTTGGGTGAAAGAATTGGTGCCCTGGGTTGTCTCAAGCACCCAAAAAGGCTCGATGCTCCTCTAGATTTAGTGGGGAGTGTTTCCCATTTGTTAAAACACCCCTACAAGCTGTTGAAATGCATGCCAATGCACTGGTGTAGTGGTGGAGAGAGCGTTGCCCAAAAACACAAGAAAAAAACGCCCAAAACTGCCAACGCTTTCTCAAATTATGAATGGTGTGTGTTCTGATTTTTAAAGCGCCTTGATGGTTGTTGTAGGGATACATTGGTTCACTGATGTGCATATGAGAGGGGAATTGGCCTCATAGACAACACAAACAATTTTTTGAAATCTTTTTCATTACCCAAAAATCGCCGAAAAAATATGATTAATGAATTTTGGTTGTTGATGGTTGCAGGTAACTTCGGTAATAATCATGATCGAGTGGAAAGAAAGAGAGTATGATCTCGATGATGTGGCTTCCTTTCAAAGTCCCTCAGGATGGGCTGCATTGAGGAATTGTGGTCTCCTCAAATTCTTCAAAATGCAAAAAACGAAGAAAGAGATTCGTCTTCTCAAGCATATGATCGGGATATGGAACGTCGCGGAATAAGAGTTCCAAATTGAAATGCAACTTCTCACCATTGAGTTGGAAGATGTATACTTTCTAACCGGTCTCTCGAAAAGAGGGTCTCCCGTAGTTTTATCTGGATAGAGGGCACTTCTTGCGCCTGTGGATGAGTACCTGGCAAACCATTGAGTCCCAGGAGCGAGACTAGTGGGAGGTAGAATTGCAATCAAGGATATCAGGTATCTACCTCTTCAGTCCATGTTATAACCCTAATTTGCACCAGACATGCTTACTTGGCATCAGGCCATCTCAGATTCGTTCCTTGCCAAAAAACTACTGAACAACTCTTCTTAAAAACCTCTTTATAAAGGCCCACACGCCCTGCTCCATTACTGCACACGTGTACATGCTAGCTGACCCAAGACAACCCGCGTGTACCTACGAAAGCACGGAAAAAGGAAAGTTGTTGATGGAACACACAGCTTTGGGTAAGTTAACTAAACCTTTCAGCCATGCATGGTCGGTCACTCGACCAAAAACCTAGCTTCTTCTAGCCTATAAAATAAGGGGTAGGGGTCCAATTTGAAAGGAGGAGAATCATAGTAAAGAAACTATACCCGATTAAGCATTCCCTTTTTCCCAACCTTTAGCCATCCTTGTGCAAAGAGAAGTATAGAGAAAAGCAGTTGGAAAACAGTGGAAGAAGATCCCAGGACCAGGATCGAGGAGCAGTAGCTGACTTTATCATTGTAAGGTATCATTGTGAAGTTAATAAAAGAATTGATTTTCCTGTCTCTCCATATGAGATTGTCATTATTGGAATATTGATTGTATGATTGATTAAATCTCTAACCCGTTAGTTCATAGATCAAATGCATGTGGAGTTATTTTTTTGTCTTTAGTGAATGCAGGTCAGCATTGGGAGGAGAGTTGTAGTCAAAGAACGACCAAGTGCGAAAAGGGATCGACATCAAACACGAAAAATAAGGTACGTCAACTTAATATCTTGAGCCTTGTATTTACATATGAGTAATGGGGGTTTAGGCATGGGATGATGGTAAAAAGTAATAATCTTTAGGTCATTTCTGCATGCATGATAAAACCCTTAGTGCTAGTCCGTAGGAGGGATTTCCCACCCACAACAGTCCATTATGTTTTCCATTACAAGTATAGCAGGAAGTACCAGCACACACCTAGTTTCAATATCACAAGTGGCCTATGGTTTATAGTGTCTAGAGCCAACACTATTTAACTAGAGTGCAGGGTTCCTTCAGAATCTGAAGGAGCATATTACGAGATGCGGAGAAGGGCAGCAGAAGCAGTTCAGGTATGGTTCATTCTTGGTTTCTTTCTTTTTAGAACGCATTCCTGAGATGCAAACTCAAATTGCATTAGCAATATGACCAGTGGGAGAACCAAGTATGGAGCGATGGACTAACCTATCTCTGAGACTAGGCTTAGATTCAGAGTTCAAATTCAACGGTGATTTCTTCACTTGGTTGGGACGCCAATTGACTGTGATAGAAGATTTTCCATATGCTGGAGTGGATTTACGAGGAAGCATGGACCTAGTCCTTACATATGGGGTGGATTGGGATGCGTCAGGTAAGAAACCAAAAAATATCTTGTCAAGTATGTTTTTTTATTTTAAACTTATATTATTATTATTATTATTTTGGGTACATAGGAGAGTTTCTAACGGATGTATTGTTTCATCATGCAGAGAAGGGAGCAACATGTCTGGCAGAGATACCGGCATTGGGGCACCGCGGGGATTCTCAGGTAGTAGTAGTAGCAGGGGGTCTCCAAGAGGTGGAGACAAACCTTCGTGGTCTTACGATAGGTATTCCTCCCTTTGAGAAGGAGAACATACCCTTGCACTTACAGAGACACATAGTGGGAGTCTCTGAGAGTATTAACTCTTTACTGAAAGTAGTAGCCCGTGCGACGATGTGCTACTTGGAGCACAATGTGATGCGGGAGGACTAGGACCTCACTGATGATTTTTTTGTATAGTCTTTATGATGACGTTATGGGCACGAGGACCCAACATTTTTCCCTTTTATGTACTTTTTTTTATGTAATCAAACATTTTTAGTCATGCCATATATATATACATTTCCAAGTTTTTACAGTGCCAAATGATTTTCAAATAATGATGTCTTTTATGTGATGTGTTTTAATTTACATGATGATATGTGATGTGATTTATTTTCTTTATGAAAAATTATCTATGTGGGAGATACCTATCCATGATGTAATTGGCTAACGAATCCAAAATGGTATTGATTTCTCTTGGTATGTGTTTGTATTCAATAAAATCAAACATTCGTTCAAGATGACGAACTCGTAAGTGGAGACGTAGTAGGATAGGATTGCGAATAGGGTAGATTCGATTAAGTTGACAAACCACGAGTTGGGAGTCTAGGTTGACGATCATGCGAGAAACGCCTAGGGAGGAAGCTTTGGTTAAAAGTCCGATGACAACATGATATTTTGCCATGTTGTTAGTTGTCAATCCTAAGAAAATACCTCCGGAACTCACCAACTCGTTAGAGTGGTAAATGACCCAAGCTGGAGAAGCAACATTTTGGGTGTGTTAACTAGTGCCATCTGCAAACCTGACAAATATAGGAAAGGAAGATGTCATCTGCGCATGAAAACAAAAGACACAGTATAAGTGGCCAAGGAAAAAAATTGAGCACGCAAAAGAAAAAGACACACCAAATTAAAAATACAATAGTGTACAAATCATGTATGGTAGATGTTCTATGCATAGTACTTCTTAAGGTAAAGCCTATTCTGAGGCTCACCTAGGGAGATTTCTTTGTAGTCAACTAGCTCGTAGGAACCTCTATGTAGAACATGTTTCATGATGTAAGGACCATGCCATAGAGGTTCTAACTTCCCTATCCCTAACTTATCATGAGCCTGGTCATAAATGAGGACTAGGTCTCCTTCTGCAAAAGCGCAAGGATGGACGGATTTGTCGTATTGATTATTGATTCGATTTTGATAGGTCTCGTTAACGAGAGAGGCATCACGACATGTTTCATCCAACCTAGTCAAGTGTAAGAAACATTCTTCTTCAGCAGAAGTGTGGGGCGGGAGTTCTACTTTGAGTTTCAGAGAGGGAATTTCACACTCGATTGGTAAAACAGCTACTATGCCATATACTAGCTGGAAGGGAGAGAATCCAATAGAAGTTTTTACTGAGGTCCGAAAATCCCAGAGAGAGGAGAAAAGTTGTAAGTGCCAAGATGTCTTGTTTACCCCTACCATCCATTGGATCATGGTTTTAAGGACCTTGTTGATAGCTTCAACATGTCCATTAGCTTGAGGATAGTATGGGGATGAGTTCTCATGGCGAAAACCCAACTTGGCATGTAACTCACTCATCATCTGGTTTTGAAAGTGTGAACCATGATTAGTGACAATGGCGTGTTGAACATCAAAATGAGTTATGATGTGGTTAAAAAAGAAAAGAGCTGCAGTACGACCATCATTCAGAAAGGTAGGCATAGCCTCAACCCATTTTGTAAAGTAATCGACGACGACAATTATATAACCGTGCCCCCTGGCTGAGGTAGGCTTATTGCATGAAATAAATGCCCCATTTGGAAAAGGGGCCAATGGAAATAATGGGATGCAGTGGAGCAGGGTGGGTGTGTGCCTTGTTTTAAACTTGGTAGGGTGGGAACTTTTTGATGGCCTCAATACAATCTTTGAATATTGAGGGCCAAAAGTAACTGCCACATAAAATGTTTTGGACTGTAGCCATCCTAGAAAGGTGACCACCACAGGCTCCAAGGTGATAGTCATTGAGGACGCGTTCAACCTATTCATGAGTCAAACATCGTCGTAGGATAGTATCAATACCATGACAATACAAAGTATCACCAACAATAAGGTAGCGACGAGAATGATGGAGGATATGATGACGCTCTTCACGAGAGATATCAGGCTGAAAACATTGGGTCTGGAGATAAAGAATGATATATCCATACCAAGGGTCAGACGTGTTGGTGAGGAACAAAGTCTCATCAGGGAGAGAATCTCTGGGCTTAGTATCTTCATCAGCATGGGGAAAGTCACAGATAAGCTCCACAAACACCAAATATTTTTTACCTTTGGACTTAACAAACTAAAGATCGAACTCTTGAATGATGATGATCCATTCAGAATATTTTCCCCCAAGAACTTGACGTGTCAGAATGTGATACACGGGGTTTGAGTCCACGATAACTGTGGTGGTGCGTAGCAAAATGTAGTGACAAAATCTATGGATAGCGATGATGTTTACCAGAGCCAACTTTTCAACATGTGACTATCGAAGCTCGGGACCAGATAGAATTTTTCTCAAATAATATATCACGTGTTCCTCACCGATAGGGTCCTCTTGAACTAACACCATAGGAATAGTGGAAGTAGAGGCTGGTAAGTAAAGGATATAATCCTGTGTATAGTTCGGAGGATGAAACAGAGGTGCATTGGTCAATGCATGCTTAAGAGAAACAAAAGATTGTTGAGAAGTGTCATCCCAGATGAAAGGGTGTATTTCTGCAACAATCTCATAAATCCTTTGGTAATCTCAACGTAGTTACAAATGAAACGACGAAGAAAGTTTTCTTTCCCCTGCAAACTTTGGAGTTGTGTCAGATGATTAGGTGGAGGTAAAGCTAGGATAGCTCTAATCTTTAATGGATCCACCCAAATCCCGTCCTTGGAGACAACAAAGCCGAGGAGTCGGCTTGATTCGACAACAAAAATACATTTATGTGGGTTTAAAACGAATATAGTAGAACCGACATCGAATAAAAATCGCCCGTAGATGACCAAAATGGTCCGATCGACTGGATGAGTGGGCAGGTAATTCATCAAGGTAAGGTTCTGCAATATGTTTGATATCGTGGAAAATATATGACATGGCTCGCTGAAATGTAGCACCACCGTTTTTAAGTCCAAATGGTAGTTTTCGATAGGTGAAAGTTCCCCACAGGCAGATGAAGGTTGTCTTATGTTGATCAGTAGGTAAAATGTTAATCTGCTTATACCTTGAGAAACCATCCATAAAAGAGAAAATTACACTACCAGTGCAATTATCAATAATATGGTAGATGAAGAGCGTAGGGTAGTTGTCTTTCGGACAATACTTATTGAGATCCCTATAATAAATGCATACACGAATGGTCCCTTGCTTCTTAGTGACCAGGACAATGTTTGAAATCCATTATGTCAAAGGGACAGGATAAATGAAGCCAGATTTCAATAACTTTTCAACTTTTACCTTAATGGCCGCGGTCTTTTTAGGATGGACCGGGCGGAGTTTCTGTCAAACAAGTTTGATACCTGGGTAGGTTTTAATCTCATGCACAACGATCGATGGATCGATCCTTGGCATCTATTCGTAGCTCCAAGAGAAGACATCGCAAAATTATTTAAATAAAGAGGTATAAGAGACCACTTCCTCGGGGGAACAATTAGCATCGAGGTTGATGTTTTCCACGACACCTTTCTTTATTGAAATGTCGATAACGATCGTAGATGAAATGTTTCCCAAATTCCCCTCAGAAAGAGTATCTTGTGTGAGGATTGGAGATTGTGGAAAATCGACAACATCAGGAGGGAAGATAGAGTATATGTCTTCTTGAATCTATTCGAGAGGTTGAAGAAAACAGGGTCAATGATGGTTATCATCCCAAGGTATGTCATCAATGCTAAGCATTTCCATTATAGATTCATCGGAAGGAAAAATTTTGGAAATGTAGTTGATCTAAAAATAGGGGGCTGACTTGTTATGCTATGCAAGCACCCTCTACTTCATTAGAATAAAGCTTTATAGGACCTTGCTCCATGTGTTAAAATATGCAAGATAAATTATGTGCCAAGTTTATGCTTCTTCTTTTAAATGTTGATGTGTGAGGTATTTGCAAGATTAAATATGTTGTTTTCATAAATACAACAGCAAAAATAACTTGCAGCAAATAATAACCAGCAAACATTCACAACAAGAACAACATGATAAAGGAGTTCACCCCTCTTTGGGCTACATCTTCTTGAGCCTCCATCAATGGACTTGGCTCTCTGGGATTAATTTGTCAAATATTCTTTTACAATATGATTCTCAACTCCAATGGGAATTATAACTGTAACATTGGGTTCAGAATACATAAAAACCCCAGAAATGACTAATAAAACTCTGAAAACGGATCATGGCTCATCCTTGCATGACCTCTTCTACATGTGGCCTTAAGCTTCCCTGAGCTTCTTTGTGGAAAAAACACCTGTAAAATTCCTAAAATGAATCTGAAACCTATCCCAAAGTGTTCAGAGCATAACAATTAGCCAAAAATGATTATTGAATCACAGAAAACAGACATGGACTCATCTGAGCATGACCTCAATCAATGAGGGCTTCAAGCTCCCTGGAGCTCTCTGAAACTTCAATGGTTAAAAACCTACAAAAGAAGTCTTCAAATTCCTGTGAAAATAGTGCCAATGGATTTAGAATGTCCAAAAACCCCTAGCTAAGCTTTTTTGGCACCTCATTTGGCCAAAAAATGAAGAAGTTAGGCCTCCTGCCATTTTCTTCCTTCAAGCTTGTTGTCTCTGGTTTTCCAAAACGCACCTCTGTGTGCCCAACCTAGCTCACACGCTCAAATTCATGCTAAAACCTAGCACATGCACGTAACCACAAAAAGGTCAAACTGTAGGATGGTTATGGGCGTGCCTAGCCCCTAACTGCTAAGGTCGTGGTCACAAGGGTCCGTGCGACCTCACGCTCAAATAAAAAGGGCTCCATTTACAAGGGCGGATAAATAAATGACAAGTGGCAGCATATAAACTTCACCGTTTTAAAAACAAACCAAACTCCATGCCCATTCTCCATGTAGCAAGTGGTCATATGATTAAAGGTTGTGCGACCGGGGGCTGGGGCTAAGCCCCAGCCCGGACCCCTACGCCAACCATACAATGAATCAAACTTAAATATATAAAAACACATATATATGATAAGAACTAATGTGTGGTGCGCAAGTTGGGTTGCATTTTCCAAATATTTTCATGGTGGGAGGACATCCAAGGTTCGATCCCCACGGACCCCATAAATTTTTAAAACCAACAACCAATAACAGGGTGCCACGTGGCAGCCCACGACTGGGCCATGTGGCACCGTACAACTAACCAAAAACTACCACATGTCACAATATCACTCATCCAACTTTCATCCACATCATCAATTGCCACATCATCGTATGGCCTCTGCCATGTCATCGTATGGACATGCCACATCAACATCCGTACAGACTGTACAGTCAGCACACATTTTTTTTACCTGTTTGGCGATTCGAAGAGATCGCGATATCTCTCTCATCCGATGTCCATTTGAACCCAAACAAGTTGCATTGGGTTCATGATGATGAGGGATACACACCTATTTGTTTTGAGGCAATTCTAAGAACTTTTATTTTTGAGCTAAATTTTGACCCCTGGTCTAGATTTTGATCACGCATTCCCAATGAAAGGCTTTTGGACCCACAAAAGCTTATGATTATCTGCCTAAGATTCAATACTCTTCTGCTTTCAAGTTATATCAACTGATTCTACTCGAAAAGTCTTTTTGACAATCACCTGGATACTTTGACATGCCTTGCACTGCAACTGACTATGTCCTTCAACCACTGTTCTCTGGTCACTGCTGACCCACTGTTCTCTTTGTGCTTGGAAGACTACCAACCTTCCCATTGAGAATCAAGTCCCTCTTGCAAACTCTTTGGCATCAACACAATCTTCTCTCCAATGGATACAAAAACTTTCCTGTGACATCTTGTCACAAGCCAAGAAAACCATCAATCTTGAAAACAAATTTATACAAGACTGAAAATGATGCCAAAAAAGTCTTTTTCTCTTCAAGAAAATGGTCGCATATTGTACTTCATCAAAGTACATGGCATTTTCCTGCATCTTGGTGTACTCAAAATCAACTTACAACCCAACAAACACCATCGACTAAACACAAGTCGAAAAACATGATCGACACAACATAGTCACCAAGACAACATCGACACAAGTCAAAACTCATTTGAAACATATCGACCTTCCCAAACTGACAAGTCGCCATTCATGATACACAATCATGTTATAATCATGAGCCATTCATGATGAACTATCACCAGGTTCACTACTTAAACATACACAAAAACAAATGCATGTGTATGACTCTTCAACTCTCCTTCCAGTACAAACATAAGTACATAAACCTGAAACATGTGGGTACATAAGAGCTGAATATGAAAAAGATATATGGCTGTAACAAGTGAACATCATACCCCACTTTTACATCCTCCTGGCGAAGTTGTGCAACAACAAGAATGCCTTCAAACGAAATGCATTCACATGCAAACTTGCATCATACAAGTTATGATAAACTGCTGCAACTTGTCATACTCTCAACATAAATGCACACATAAGGCTGAAAAGTGCATTTACAACAGAAAAATGCAAGCCTTACTTGCTCAAGAAATCCAACCATTTCTTACCAAGCCAACTCAACGGTGACTTTTTCTGCTGAAAATCGTCCTCTTGTGAATCATCTTGACTCACATCGATGATGGAATCTCCTATTCCATTCTTGCCAATATCTTTATCCATCTACTTCTTGTGCTGTGGATGAGTGGTTGGATGCAATGTCCAACATTGGTCAATGAGATGACCCTGCTTCTGGCAATGAGTGCAAATATTTTGCATCCTCTTTTCAAGTTGTCTTCGCTTGTAAAGTTTCCTGAAAGTGGTCATTCTTTTCCAACATTTTGAAACATGATGGTTATACAAACCACAAAATGTACATGGACTTTTTCTTCCATTTTTACATGCAAATTTATCATGCTTAATATAATCAAAAGCAACTGAATGATAAGCAGAATTATACCTTGAACATTCACCTTTATCGCCTCTTTGAGGAGGTGAATTTGGAGAGTTACAAGCTCTCCTTTGAAGAACAACAAATCTGTTCTTGTCCTCATGGCTATCACAACTCTTTTGTTTCACACATTTTCATTCATCTTGAACACAAGATTTGCATGTTGGAGGGATTGAACCCGCAACAAAAGTTCTTGAACTTTCATCTTTATAGCCTTCTTGAGGAGGTGAACTTGAAACAAAATTTGTTCTTGGAACTTTTTCCCTTGTCTCCTCAACTTTGGAATCTGCTCCATCTCTTTGTTCATATCCAAGACCACAATACTTGGGTCTCTCTTCAACAACAATAGGCTCAACAATGCCTTGTGCATGCTTACCTAACCCTTTACCTTCATAGCCCATTTTTAACAATAACTTGGACCCTATTCCTCTTGTGTGATTTTCAAAAACACCAAAACATTCATCTTGATAGGAATTTGAAGATAAACTAACATTACATACCTTATGTTCATGCATGTACTTGGTAAGGGTTTCCTTTTCCTCATGGAGTTGAATCTCCATCTCATGCAACTTTTCAAGAAGTTGTTCTTTCTCCTCCTTCATGGCCATCAACTGCTCTTGAAGAGCAATCCTCTCCTTTGTATCTTCCCACATCTCTTTCACCACATCTCTCATGGTTAGTAATTCCTTCAACATCTCTTTGTCAAATAACTTAGACATTGACTATGTATGAGAACTATCAATGTTTGAAGCTTCCTCCATCCTTGCAAGATATCAAACTTCAACACAAAACTTGCACAAATACCAATAACTAAATCTCAATCTACTATCAATGGCAAATACATGAGCAAAAAAAACTATGCTCTGATACCACCTGATCTAAAAATACGGGGCTGACTTGTTATGTTATGCAAGCACCCTCTACTTCATTAAAATAAAACTTTACAGGACCTTGCTCCATGTGTTAAAATATGCAAGATAAATTATGTGCCAAGTTTATGCTTCTTCTTTTAAATGTTTATGTGTGAGGTCTTTGCAAGATTAAATATGTTGTTTTCATAAATACAACAACAAAAATAACTTGCAGCAAATAATAACAAGCAAACACTCACAACAAGAACAACATGATAAAGGAGTTCACCCCTCTTTGGGCTACATCTCCTTGAGCCTCCATCAATGGACTTGGCTCTCTGGGATTAATTTGTCAAAGATTCTTTTACAAGCTGCTGCTCAACTCCAATGGAAATTATGACTGTACCATTGGGATCAGAATACATAAAAACCCCAGAAATGACTAATAAAACTCTGAAAATGGTTCATGGATCATCCTTGCATGACCTCTTCTACATGTGGCCTTAAGCTTCCCTGAGCTTCTTTGTGGAAAAAACACCTGTAAAAGTCCTCAGATGGATCTGAAACCTATCCCAAAGTGTTCAAATCATAAAAATTATCCAAAAATGATTATTGAATCACAGAAAACAGACATGGACTCATCTGAGCATGACCTCAATCAATGAGGGCTTCAAGCTCCCTGGAGCTCTCTGAAACTTCAATGGTTAAAAACCTACAAAAGAAGTCTTCAAATGCCTGTGAAAACAATTCCAATGGATTTAAAACATCCAAAAAACCCTAGCTAGGCTTTTTCGACACCTCATTTGTCCAAAAAATGAAGAAGTTAGGCCTCCTGCCATTTTCTTCCTTCAAGCTTGTTGTCTCTGGTTCGCCAAAACGCACCTCTGTGTGCCCAACCTAGCTCACATGCTCAAATTCGTGCTAAAACCTATCACATGCGTGTAACCGTAAAAATTGTCAAACTGTAGGATGGTTATGGGCGCGCCCAGCCCCTAACCGCCAAGACTGTGGTCACAAGGGTCCATGCGACGTCACGCTCAAATGAAAAGGGCTCCATTTACAAGGGCGAATAAATAAATGACAAGTGGCGGCATATAAACTCAACCGTTTTAAAAACAAACCAAACTCTGCATGCATTCTCCATGTAGCAAGTGGTCATATGATTAAAGGTTGTGCGACCGGGGGCTGGGGCTAAGCCCCAACCCGGACCTTCGCACCAACCATACAATGAATCAAACTTAAATATATAAAAACACATGTGTATGATAAGAACTAATGTGTGGTGCGCTGGTTGGGAAGACTTTGCCACAGATTTTCATGGTGATAGGAGGTCCGGGGTTCGATCCCCACGGACCCCATAAATTTTTAAAACCAACAACCAATAACAGGGTGCCACATGGTAGCCCACAACTGGGCCACGTGGCACCGTACAACTAACCAAAAACTTCCACGTGTCGCAATATCACTCGTCCAACTATCAGCCACATCATCAACTACCACATCATCGTATAGCCTCTGCCATGTCATTGTATGGACATGCCATGTCAGCATCCATATGGACTGTATGGACTGTACAGTCAACACACATTTTTTTTTACCTGTTTGGCGATTCGAACAGATCGCGATATCTCTCTCATCCGATGTCCGTTTGAACCCAAACGAGTTGTGTTGGGTTCATGACGACAAGGGATACACACCTGTTTGTTTTGATGCAATTTCGAGAACTTTGATTTTTGAGCTAAATTTTGACCCCTGGTCCAGATTTTGATCAGTAGTCGAATGAAGACATCAAGGAATTTAACCACGATGGAATCGAGTAACTATTGGGTGCCAAGATATGTTGGTCATTCGAGGAGGGAGAGGCAGATTGGATAGAAACATATGAGGTTTCGGCTGGACTAAGTGGTATGGTGTCACCTAGTGCATCGAATTCCAACGAACTAGGTACAATCCAAGGGTCAGATGATTCCAAGGATTGGCAAACCATAGTTGAAATCATATTGATTGTGGAAACATGATGTGTTGTGGGTGGAAGTGGTGTAGGGAAGGTACCCATAAGGCTAGAATATTTCAACAAGCCAACACCAACGCTTTCATATGTGATCTTGTGATCTCCCAAGAATGGAATATTTTTGGTAGCGGGAGCACGAGCGTTGGGTGTACAAAAATATAACTGATTGACAGTGACAATTTTTCCTTGATGAGGAAATTTTATGCATCGAAATACCGACGAAGCAACGACATTCATAGAATAAAACCAACTTCTTCCAAGTAACAGGTTGTAATCGAGAGGAGAATCAACCACCTCGATATCAACAATAACAATTTTTCCACCTAACTGAACGGCTAAGGACTGTAATAGTCTGTGAGGATTAAAACGTCTCCCATCGAATGCACGCAACATCGTTGGGGATTTTTTAAGTGCAGGTGATTTAAATCTTTTCCAGTAGGATAAAGACATGACACAGGTAGAAGCTCCCTCATAGTTCGGTGAATTTGTTGATTGTGAACAACAACATCAACTTGGAAAGCAAGTTGGTGAGAGAGTCAAGATGTAAAATTATCCAGGTTAAACATGATATTGTTGGACGACTCAGGATAAAAAGTGCCAATAATGGCCAATAGAGTTCTATGTTGACTGGGCCAGTGCTGTAGAACTTCTAACACAGACAAAACACATGGTGCTTGAGCCAAATATTCAATAATGTTGTAGTTTTGGGCAGCACACGAACTAAGATTAAAGGTAGATTTACGGATAGTTCTCTTAGGAGGGCGTAATATAGAGTTGAACGTAGGTTTCTCGATATGAAGCGATCCAGATGGATGGCTAACGGAGGATGGTGATGGATCTAATAAAGAACCGTTAGTGACCTTTCCTTGTCAGGTTTAATTGGTGTTGTAGGTCGTAGAGCGGGTGGTTAAATAAATCTCGTTAAATAGATATATATGGGCACTTGTTGAGGCTTCATCATGAGAAGGGTGGCTGGAACTGCCCCCTGGAGAGGGGTTTTGAGCAACCATAGATTGTTGCTGAGGAAAAGGCTGAGTAAGCACATCGGGTTGGGAATTCCCCTTGAAAAGTTTGGCCACTTCACCACGATGTGGACAGTCTCGAGTGTAGTGATCATCACCAAAAATAAGACATGGGAACTTTGGTTTCTGTTGTGGTTACTTCTCAATAGCAGGTGGTGTTTTTTGAGCTTTAGGTTGTTCATTGTTATTATTCTTTTTGTTTTTGTTCTTTGTCTTTTTCTTACCTCCAGATTGTTGTGAAGGGGAAAATTGAAATGCATTCACCTCAGAAATTTGGGCATGAGAGGAGGTAGAGGAGGGTGTGGTCAAACTAGGAGTAGACATGGAAGTAGATCGAGGTGCAGATCCAGTCAACTGGGATGCAGATTGAGTTTTGACAGAACCAATAACGCTATCTGCATGTGAAGAGGATGAAGGTTTGGATGGATCGTCAGTGGCATGGGTAGCATTTGGAATCAACTCATATAAGGTACCAGACTGTGAATAAACCAAATCTAAGTACCGAGCTTGAGAAATGGCCTCTTCCTCGATGACTACACCACCCATGGCGACATCATGAGAAATCGTGGGTAACAGTGATTTAGTAAACCATTCCACCAATAATTGGTCAGGAATGACTGCTTTGATCAACCTTCATCGTCGTCTCCACTCATGAATATGATCGGAGATATGCACAGATTTTTTATGATGAAGGGAGGTCAAGATTTTGGTACCCATCTCGTATCAAATGGGTAGTTGAAAGTGTGTGAGAAAGGACATGGAAAGGGAGTTGAAGTCTTGGAAAGAACCACGTGGCAGTTCAATATACCACTTGGCTATTGAACCCGTAAGTGTTTGCTGAAAAAGACGCAAACGTATAGAATAGTCCATTAAGGAGTTTGATGAACACCACAAATGGAAATTCATCACATGTTTATTTGGGTCTTCTTCAGGTTTACCGTCAAATTTTGGAATATCAGAAGGTAATTTATCAGGGATGACTGGCCAAAAAGGATAATGCAATATAGGATCATTGGTTAACCGAGACAAGTCTGGAAAATCCAGAGTCGCGATAAATGGTAGCTGTTGGTTAACATGAGGATGATACTGGTGTGGCATGGGAACACCAGTAGGACCCTAAACTGGGCTAGATGGATAATTATATCCAGTAGTTCCTCCTACATTCGGTTGTGGTTGACCAGAATAAACAGGATTTGAGGATGGTTGAGAAACATGTGGATATGGAAGATAACTTGATGGGTTCTGGGGATTATAAGTCAGTTGGTGGGTTTGACCATAAGGTGGATAGACATTTTTTCCATAAGGAGGATAAGGTTGTTGTTGTCCTTGAGGATGTTGCCCCCTAGGGAATAGTGGATTTCCTGAAAAAGGAATGTGCCAAGGATTTGGTGTCACATTATGCCCATATGACAGGTTAGGGATTCCAGTATGAGATTGCCCCCCAAGCTAAGATTGTGTTTCCATTTGATTTTGACTCCAAAATGGAAGTTTACCCCTAGCACGAGGTTGAGTTCCCAAAGGGATCTGGAAACCAGAAAATGAATGACCGGAGGCTCTAGCTGGATTAGAGCCACCAAGATCGGTTCCTCCAAACAAAGGTGTAGGGATAGAACCTCTAGGTGTAACCTGGGTAGTGTTGGTAATGGAAGGATTCACCCAAGTGGGACTGATGGATTTGGTCTAAGTGGTGTTCCAATCAGAGCCTGGGATGGTGTCACATTTCCGGTGGGGATTGTGGAAACATGCAGGACCATGGTAGAATGGGCCATTTGGATACTAGGGGTCGAGTGAGAACCAATCAACAATTGGTTTGGAGTGGTGATGACATTACTGGTCATACCAGTAAAGTGATTTAAAGGTATCGTATAACTAACAGACATCTCGGGCACTTGTGATTCCATGGGTTGATCATGATTCACTCCTAGGTTATTGTATAGATCACGAACTATCAAAGGGACAAAACCAAATCCAGAGGTTACAACAGTAGGAGTCGGGGTCCTAAATGATTCACTTTGGAAAAAGGGATCTTCTACTCTAGATACCACATGAGGTTCGATGGATACCTCAGTTTCCTCAATAACAACAACCTCTCCAGATGAGTTCACCCACAGTAGATGCGGTTCTTGTCTAATACTCAAGACTGTGTTGATTCGAAAAGCTTCCAAAGAATCAAAAACAATTTGGAACTGTTCTAGAGAATGTGTGCTTCCAACCTCAGATCCTAGTTCGTTATGAGCCTTAGGAGGGCCTTCTGAAGAGTTGGGAAGCAAAGGTAGATAACCCTTGGTATATTCCTGGGGTAACCCTTGAATCCTACGTGAACGACGAAGGTTGATTTTTCTTGACCTAAGTAACGAATGAAAAAATAAATCTATGGCCGACTAACGAAAAGAAACAACATACACTAAAAATCTAGGAATCAAACCAAGCAAACAAAACATTCTCTTGATGACCGTACTAGTTGGTGATGAAATCCAACATCACATGATCAAATCAAGAAGGGGCTAGGATATGGTGGAACAATTATGATGGCGAACTGCTTAACAAACTTATTCCTTGGTGCAAGCTTCCACGCAGTAATTGTGGATTTACCCTCCAAGAAACCCAGGTGAGTTTGACCAACGTCTATTCCAGGTACAGTGAGACTTCCCTTCATCGTCACCACCTAAAGATTATGGCTGCAGCTAGCCCCTGGCCGGGTACAGTCGACAGTCTAGTCTGAACGTATGAGTAGGATAACAAGTCTGAAATCCTTCAAGAGAATTGAGGACAAATGGACCGGAAGAACTCCAGAGGACCCGGAACGGATTTAGATTTCACGAAGCATTGAGACCAAATGAATCTAGTTGAACCTCAAGAAGAACCCGGAATATATGATCTGACCACTACAAACGGTTGAACCACAGAGGGATAATCTCCGTAACTCTCCCGAATGCGACCTCGTACGTTACCCCTATGTGAGAGGGGGATCCCAGAAAGCCTATACGACAATTGTATTTTCTCTCCCTATCGAAAGATGCTAATGTTTGGTTTGAATAATTTGGAGAGTTTTACTCACAGCCTAATCCAAAGTGTTAATCCTAGTCTAATGTTGGTGGAAGATTCTAAAAACAAAATGTTCTAGATATATTTTAATTAGCGTTAATTTTGCAGTTGTTCTTTACTCAAGGGTGTATGAAAATGAAACTGATGGTATTATGACTCAATTCCCAAAAAATTCATAAGATATGATAAGCAGTATTTTCTTTCAATGAATTCCTATTTAAGGGAAAGAGAAGAATGTTCTTTTCACTGTCAAACACTGAGATGCAAAATCCTCAATCAAATCCAGTATAATGCTAAAAATTTCATAGAATGTTGTTCTAATATCCAAAAACAATCATAACAAATGTATCCTTTTTCTTTATGTGTGAATCATAATTAATATGATGTAAATATCCCTATGTCATTCATAATTTAAGATCAAATGAGATTCAGACAATCAAAAGCAAGCTTCACACAAACAAAAACACACTCTTGTCGTAATTTAAACAAGAAAAACAAAGATAACAAATCGTACAAAAAGAAAAACAAAAACTCAAAAAGAAGAAGAAAGGCTTGGACAAGATGACCTCGAAGATCAAATGGAATGGTGCAGAGACCTTTGAATTTCCTCACAAAATCTTTCACTCAGTCAGATAAGTAAGAGTAAAATAGTAAGTGGACTCTAAATCGTCAAAGACAAAGAGTGACTTCAAGGTAAGGAAAAAACATCAAAATTCCAAACAAAAGGTGGTCAATCCTCATAAAATAGAGTGTTGAAGGCTAAGACCAAGATGTACTGAGGTTGTAAGACTCCTGAGCAAGTGCCCAAAGAAATAAATGAACTCAGAGAATGAAACCCTAGAAGATTTGTCAAAGAAAAGGGGAAGCGCTCTGGTGTAAAGGGCACCAAGGCGTTTCAACGCTATGTGTAAGCTCAGCAGGGAGCGCCAATGCTCTGGTAGAAGAGGTAGGGGGGTGCTGGCCACTAAAAATTCAAAAAAATTCCCAGAAAATAAAAAATTCAAGCAAACTTAGGAAATCAAAGTGTATGAGATGAGGTAAAGAGAAAATCAACAAAGTTCTTAGAATCAAAGACACAATATGGAGAAGGTCAAAAATGAGAAAAGGCCAAGACAAGACCTAGGAAAGGAAACAAAAATCAAGGTCCCTCCCCAGTGGAGTTGCCTATTTTTGTTACAGATAAATCCCCTTGCGGACAAGTGGATTCTCCCTTGGATACTAGACCCCTATGACCAAGACAAAAAAATGCTATTGTGGACACTGAATTTCCTTTTCATGAAGCTAAACTATCCAAAGAAATAGAAGGAAGAAGAGTAAATACCTTTTTACCAATGTTTGTCCTTTCTCGATCCAGGCTAATCTTGATCTCCAAGTTCTTTAGACGGTCCTGCAATACAATGAGCAACAACAATGAGACATCCTTCCTACTGTACCATGATTAGCTTCATAATGAATATATAAAAGAAACAAGTTCATGAAATGTACACAAACTTTAAAGGAAATAGGCCAAGCATAGATTTATATTAATGAGAAAAAAGTGGTGCTTACAACCATGGATGTAGTGCAGCAGCTTCACCAAGCTCCCTTTGTCTAGACCCTTGCTCAAATAATTCACACACATAATGTTGATGTTCAATGACATCTCCCTTATGATATCATAAGTTTGATGCTTCACAATGTCTCTCCTTTCACCATGAAGAGGCCTCCTTATATAGGCTTGGAGAGGCCTAAACACTTAAGAGATCCTTGGGATAAGTTGATGATTCTTCTCCTTTAGTTGTGGATCTTCCCTAAGGTTGAGCCTTGACCTGAGATCCGAACCCAACCAACTCCATATATGAAGGGATTATTCCCTGATTTCTCTCAACAATCCAAAGATTCACTCAAAAAAGGCCAACACTCCCTTATAATGGGTCATAGAGCATTTGAGCACTCCCCCAAAAGAGGTCACAGAGAATTGGCACTCCCTAACAGTGTATAGGGGAGCATTGCCTTCCAAAATTGATTTTTTTAGTGGTTTTCTCAGGGGAAAAAGACTTGCAGTCTTTGTCAAATGACTTCTCCTCTTCATAACCAGTCTTTTGAGGTGTCTTGAAAGTGTTCTTTATAATGCCATTCGAGACACAACATGGACAAGACAATAGTATGATATTTGTGACACTTGTAAGAGAAATGCGACACTTGTGACACTGGTAATGACGACATTAGGCCATCATCCTAATGAGTAATTTTGATGTGTAACAGTAATGAAGATAGTGGTGATAAGACTCCAAAAGGGAATTGAGGAAATGGTGATACTCCACCTCCTTCACCTCTATCTTCCACTTCTTATACTATTTCATAACCACCTCCAGCTTCTCCAAAAGAACATGGTAAAATTCCTCCACAAACTCCTTTGCTTAAGCTTGATATTAAGTTTGAATTGCCTATGTACAATGGAGAGGTAAATGCTGAGAAATTGGATAATTAGATTCTTCAAATTGAAGTGTATTGTAGGATACAAAGATTCCAAGATGATGAAACTAAGATTCATCTTGCTTCTCTTAGATTGGAAAGTGCAGCACTCATTTGGTGGGAAGCCAAAACTTAAGAGGACATGAAGAAACATGGTAAATTTTGATCATCTTGGAATGATTTTATTGTTGCAAGTAAAAGGTAATTTTATCCATTAGCATAAATGCATAAAGCTATCATGGATTGGCAAAATCTTAGGCAAGCTAAAGGGAAAAGTGTGCAAATCGACACTCAAGAATTTAGAAGAAGAGATTTGATTTTGGGTATATATTTATCTTCTCAAGAAAATTTACTCAAATACATTTGAGGATTGGATAACTATTTGAAACACACAATTCTCATGTTTAACCCTACAAATCTAGATGAATTTTGTGTAAATGAAACTCATTTGGAAGCAAGAGGGAAGAATTCTCCTCAAGAGGGCAGCAATAATCCATTTTTTAATGGACACAAAGGAAAGAGGAAATTCAAAAGAAATGGATTAAAGAAGAATTATTCAGTCAAGAAAGAGGGAGAAAAACTCTCATGTAAACAATGTTTGAAAGATGGCCATGATGAAGACCACTGTTGGAAACTTCATCCTGAAATGAGACCCAAAAAGTTCAACAACAAAGGGAAACCAAAGACTGCTGCAACTACACAACATGATTTAGGATCTGATTCGGGAGATGAAACAAAAATCATAGCCATGGGTTTTCAAGGTAAGGACTATATTTCAAGTACTAGTTATTCAAGTAGTATCCTCAATGAAACTCAACATGAAAAAGAAAGAATAGAGATTTTCCACATAAGGGTAATTTCAAATCATACCAAGATAGATACTCTATTTGATAATGGTTCTAAAGCAAACCTCATTTCTGAAGACATTGTCAAGAAATTTCATTTGGAAAATACTCCTCATCCAAAACCATATCCTCTAGGTTGGATATGTGACAATGCCAAATTGCATGTGACAAGAAGATGTAAACTTAGTTTTTCCATCACTGCAAACTTTATAGATGAGGTAGAGCTTGATGTTATTCCATTGGATATTTGTGGTATTGTGTTAGGAAGCCCATATTTATATGATAGGAGATCCATCTTTCATCGTCATGAGAAAAAATATCATTTGTTTAAAAATGGAGTTGAGTACATTGTTAGAGAACATACAAAGAATTTGAATTTGTCACTTGTCAATGTTGGCCAAATGAAGAGATTAGTCAATGATAGTAAGAATTTTGTACTCTTGATGATCAAACCCAAGGTTGTGATGCAAAGTTAAAATTTGATTTATATGAGGGTGCTAACCAATATGATGAAATGTTTCAGGAACCAAAAGGATTGCCTCCTAAAAGAGGTATCCAACATGAGATTCAATTGCAACAAGATTGTCCTCTTCCAAACATTGGTATGTACAGGATGTCATTCATGGAGAATGTTGAAATTAAAAAACAAATCCAAGAGTTGCTTGACAAAGGGGTTATCATTCCAAGCATATCGCCATGCAGGTCACCAATTGTTTTAGTACCGAAGAAAGATGGTACATGGTGCATGTGTGTATATTTCAGAGCCTTCAACAATATTACAGTAAATAATTGTTACCCTCTTCCTAGAATTGATGATTTGCTTGATCAATTGAAATATGCTACATATTTTACTAAGTTGGACTTGGGAAGTGGATATCATCAGATTAAGATTGCTGAAGGAGACTCATGGAAGACAACTTTCAAAACAAAACAACTTTTGCTTGAATCGATGGTTATGCCATTTGGGCTTTGTAATGATCCTGCTACATTCATGAGAGTTATGAATGATGTTTTAATGCCTTTTCTTGATGATTTTGTGATTGTCTACTTGGATGACATCTTTATATTTAGAAAATCTCGTGAAGAGCATGTTAGGCATGTAAAACAAGTTTTATATGTCTTGAAGAAATAAAATTTGTTTTTAAAGATGTCTAAATGTGAGTTTGGAAATACCTCACTTGTTTACTTGGGATATACTGTTAGAGGAGGAGAACTGAAAATAGATCCTTCCAAGGTCAAATTCATTTTGGATTGGCCCAAGCCCAACAATGTAACAAACTTAAGAAGATTTTTGGGAGTGGCCCAATATTGGAGAAATTTTATTGCTAACTTCTCTTCAATTGTAGCTCCATTACATGCAGTGACAAGCATCAAGCAAATTTTCCAATGGGGAAGCAAGCAAAAAAAAAAAATTGATGCATTGAAGGCGAAAATTAGTTCAGCTCCAGTTCTTGCACCTCCTGATTTGAGACAACCATTTGAGATACAAATGGATGCAAGTAATTATGCCATGGGAGCAGTCTTGTTGCAACATGGTAAGCCCATTTGTTTTCATTCTAAAACTTTTAATGGTGGTGTGATTAATTATCCTACATATGATAAGGAGTTGTATGCATTGGTGTGAAAAGATGGAAAAAATATTTTTTGGGAAAAGAAACTATTATTCACACAGATCATCAACCATTAAAATAATTGCAATCACAAACAAAGTTACAACAAGAAATGCACTTCAAATGGATCGGTTTTCTACAACAATTCCACTTGGTTATCAGGTATAAGAAAGGGATTTATAACAAAGTTGTTGATATGATTTCTAGGCCTATTGTTAGTGCTTCGATTATTCTTAAGAATAATTCTATCATGCATGAGAGTTATGTTGAACAATATTCTTTAGATGTTGATTTTAAAGAGGTTTATAAAGTTGCGTGTCATTCTAACCAATTTGAGGAATTGGATTACCATGTGCATGATAAGATTTTGTATCATCTTGGAAAGCTATGTATTCCACAGGTGAAAGAGTCGACATCATAAGGGAAGCACATTCCTCTCTTATTGCTAGCCACTTTGGTGTAGGCAAGATGGTGGCTAATTTGCAAAGGTATTGCTATTGGCCTAAAATGAATGAAATTGTTTCAAGATATGTAAGATGATGTTGTTTATGTTCTACAACTAATCATAACAATAGAAAGTTGGGATTGTATACTCCACTTTCGGTTCATTCTCGTCCTAGGGAAAGTATTTCCATGGACTTTGTAGGAGGATTACCTATGTCAAAAAAGAATCATTATTATCTTTATGTTGTGGTTGATCATTTGATCAACAAAATGTGTATTTTGATGCCTTGTAAGAAGCAAGTTACATCTGATCAAACAAAAAAAATGTTCTTTCAACATGTATGGGTACATTTTGGGTTTCCCAAATCCATTATTTCTGATCTAGATTCTCGATTTATTGGGAACTTTTGGTCAAGCTTATGGGCACTCATGAACACCAAGCTGAAAAAGAGCACAACATTTCATCCACAAACTAATGGTCAATAGAAGTGGTGAATAGGAAAACAATACATATTCTTTGTGGTTATTGCAGTAAACATCCTAAGCTTTGGGATGAGCAACTACACTAAATTCAACATGCTTATAACCGGGCTAAACATTCATCGACTCAAACATCTCCATTTGAGGCATGTTTTGGTTATTTTCCAAAATCTCCTTTTAGATTTTATTTGTGGAAAGGATATTTCTATTGATGGTCATTATGACATTGATAGAGAAAAGAAGTTCATTGAACAAATTCAATTGGTGCATCAAATGGTACAGGAACAGTTGGAAAAGAGCCAAGCCAAGTACAAGACAAGACACGGCAAGCATCGTGTTGATCAGAGTTTCCAAGTTGGAGATGAAGTTTGGATTTACATTAGCAAGGAGAGGCCTAAAGGAGAAGGTAAAAAGATGAAACCAATTAGATATGGACCTTTTAATATTCTTGAAAATATTGGTAACAATGCCTTCCGTTTGGATTTGCCTCCTTATATGAAAATGTATGCATTTGTTAATGTTGAGAATTTGAGATTGTATGAGCCTCCTTTAATTGATGATTAAGGAGAGAATGTTCAGATTCCTTCCATAGATGACTTCTCACCATAATATCTTTTAGAATTGCATGAGGTACAATCCTTGACAGAAATATAAGAACTTCAAAACGAGGGAGTGTGGAGTACCTTCATGTTGGTCTCAAA
Organism: Picea mariana; assembly: GCA_032191745.1. Taxonomy (NCBI): domain Eukaryota; kingdom Viridiplantae; phylum Streptophyta; class Pinopsida; order Pinales; family Pinaceae; genus Picea; species Picea mariana. The sequence goes on from JASDQU010738932.1 coordinate 183,324, forward strand.
GGCACAAATCCAAGAAAATCTAAATGGATTGAGGTTGGAAAGGTGAGGGATATGTACCATCATATTTATATTGAATGAAAGTAGTCTTTTGGAGGTCCAAAAGCTTCCCAATGGGGAGGAGTGATGTAGGGGATAAAAAAAATGCTCAAAAATCAAAGTGCTCAAAATTGCTCGAAAATGGATTCATTTAGTAGATCTCGTCCTCACGATCCCAACGCAACTTGAAAGAGATCAAATAGATTCTGTATGAGGGATATATCATGTTCTTTCTGTTTTCCCAAACATGCAAAACAATGTTGATTGTACAGTCCATACAACCCACGTGGCAACTAACTGTAGGACTATACAACTGACGTGGATGGGTTGAATGGGAAACTGACATGGCAGGTGATTTGGTAGCTGAGTTGGTAAGTTAATAAGTGGACCAAACCCTGGTCGACATGTTGCATGCTCGTGGATGAAGGGAAGGGTGCCACGTGGCCTAGCCACGGGTCACCATGTGGCACCCCTGTATTTGGTTGATGTATTAAAATTTTTATGGGCTCCTAGGGGGTCTAACCCCTGACCTCTGTTGGGGTCAGAGTCTCTGCATAGGTCGAGCCACCAAACTGCCTATGCTATGTTTCTTAACCATATACATTAAAACTTGTATTTAAGTTTGAATATATTTCATTTGGCGAGGGGAAAGGGTCGAGGCTTATCCCTAACCTACGGTCACCATAATCTTTACCATATGACCAACAATGTAGAGTTCYAATGGTCAAACCATTGGGCGTGAGAAATACATTGGTGCTCAGCCACATGGGGTCATGTGACCATAACCTTTGTCGGGAAAGGTGCTAGCCCCTAACGGTGCGACAAATCCACCCAATTTGTGGAATGACGCATGGTGCTGGGTTTTGGCACAAGAAACACACAGAGGCCAGATTCACTCACACACGGGTGCATTTTGGCAAGTATAGACAACAAGTTATTGGGAAAAACTTCCAGGAAGTGTATTTTTCTAGATTTTTGGCCAAACTAGTTGCAGGAAGAACCCAGCAAGGGGTTTTTGGACATTTTGGAGCCATTAAAGCCATCTATTTTGCATTATGAGCATTGTAAAGCAATGATTTTAACACTTTGATCGTATAATGAAAATGATCCATGGGAAGTTGGACCAAGAGATGTAGCCCAAGAGAGGGGTGAACTCCTTTATCATTTTGTTGTGTTATGTTTTTTTTTTTTTTTTTTTT
>JASDQU010738932.1:205062-218679 GCA_032191745.1 Picea mariana
CAGGCGTTAACACCTCGACTCCTTCAGTCTTGGAAAGATAGATGAATGTTGGTAATCATCATGAAAGGGATGGATCCTTTGAAACTCAAAGTCCCGATGTGATCTAGACTGTAGATCCAAGGATCTATTAGGACCCACCTTGATCGTCGGATCTATGAGTTCAGAGTTCGCGCAACGGGAGAATCACGCAACTAAACCTATGAAACCCGAAGTCGCGATGCGATCTGAACCATAGATCCAAGGATATATCGGGACCCACCTTGACTGTCAGATCTGTGAGTGCAGAGTTCGCGTGACGAGAGAATTGTGCATTGGTGTGATTAAACTTTTGAAACCCGAAGTTGTAATGTGATATGGACCGTTGGATCGGGCAAGGTTGTGGACCGTCGATCAAATGCGAGCAGATTAATGCAAGGAATATGTGGGAATTTGAAATTTCTTAAGGACCAAGCTCATAAGAGACTAGTGCTTTTCATAAGTGCATATGAGATCCAAGAGGTGAACTTATTTCAAGTTCGTAAGCTCAGGAAGGAAGCGGAAGTCGAGACCCATACATGAGGGCTTGTAGGAAGTAAAAGGAAGGTCGAGACCTTCGAAACATCTGAAATCTTCCAATTCAAGGAAGAAAGCGGAAGCTTGGGAGGAGGAGCAATAGTGATTGTTGGATCGATCACTGTGAAAGATATGGACCGCTGGGATCCACGTCTAGACAATTATAAGAGTGCACAACAGGAGATCAGATCTGGGCTGTCAGATCTGAGTGCAAGGACCAATAGTCGTTGGATCCCAGGGAAAGTGCACAAGTCCTAACCCTTTGAAAGTGCACAAGAGAGTGTACTTGCGAAGTCTCGAAGTTCTGAAGTCAATTGGAACTGTCCAACATCAAGGTTGGTACGTGGCATAAGATCCACAAATTCGAAGGTTTGTGGACAAGGAGGAGTACAAACAACCGAAGTAAACATTGGTCGTTGATTGCCAGGGGGATACATGTTAGGAGATCATTTATTTCGGTTAAAAGCACTCCAGATAAATGGGTGCATAAGAGTTGAAAATCCCGAATCCTGGAGAGCCAGAGAGCCGAAGCGTCAAAGAAACGAAGTGTCGAAGAGCCGAAGCACCGAAGTGCCAAAGCACCGAAGGGCCGAAGAGACGAAGAGCCGAAGGTTTCTGAACCATTAGATCCAAAGAGACACATGGCTATAGATCAAAAGCTTTAGGTAAATTGCATTGGAGTTTCAATTGAGAATTGAGATTCCCGAACCCCTAAGACTCGAAGTGAATCTGGACTGCCAAATCCAGAGGGACGCATGGCGACAGATCGTGGACTCCAGAGAAATCTGTTCGAGAGTTTTCATTTAATATTTGAGACTCCCAAAGTCCGGAGAGCCGAAGTAAATCTCAATTGTCCAATCATCTGAAGTAGATCTCAGTCGTCAGATCGTCTGAAGTAAATCTCAAGCATCGGATCGTCCAAGGTGAATCTGGACCGTCTAATCCAGAAGAGACGTGGCGTAGATCAGTGGACTCTAGGTAAAGTCCCTAAGTAATTCATAGCCATCAGATCAAGAGGACAGGTGGCATAAATATGTAGATTTCAGGTAAAGACCCAAAGCAAGCCTCAATTGTCTGATTCAAGTGGACATGCAACAAGAATCTGCTTACTTCGAGGGGAAGTGAAACTTGAGATTTGAGATCTCAAAAGTCTGGAACCCAAAGGAAATCTCAACTGTTGATCGAGAAAAGGGTCCGTAGGACCGTTGATCTAGTTGAAAGGTCAAACCCACGAAGTAGAGGCAGAGCTGTTGATTGAGAAGGACAAGTTTCTACAAATCGTCGACTCTAGAAGATTGACGTACAGGAGAAAGGAAAGTTTGAGACTTGAGAATTCCAAAGTCCAAACTTCCGAAACAAATCACAGTTGATGATTTGCAATAGGTCATATCTGATCCACAGCTTTGAAAGGGATAGATCTGAGCTGTTAGTTCAGAGGCACCATCAAGATCATGAGATCGATGGTCCCGTAGAATTGCAAGGATAGAAGATGCGCAAACTTTAAAAATTTGAGGGCAGGCCGCAATCCAAAACATGGTTTTGAAGAAAGGACATGTGGAGGCTCAAGGAGAATTATGGGCCAAAAGGTAGTTTGGTTTCAAACCGCCCTTGGTCGCGCCCACAATTGTGTGTTTGTGTGAGGTTATCGCCCAAGGTCACCTCAAGGAGGGGATTATCAGAAAAGGGGCTAATGCCCAAACTCATAGATTTCCCAAGCGCAAAGGGAAGGTCATTGGTACCATTAGACCCGCACCAAGAAGTCGAAAGGGTCTGTGTTTAATTACAGAGCGAGACCATCAGAGTCTCAGAGAGTCGTTTTCCTCAGAATCAGAGATCCTTGACCAGGAGGTCGGACTGGTTCCCCGACTTCCCAAATTAGAAACCATGGATAGAGAATATGTCCTTTAAGAAAAGTTAAAATTTTATGCCCCATCATGGGTGTGTTACACTGGATCACTAGAAGAGCAATTTTTGTTTGGATGTATTTTTGTAAGCCATTGTGGTATTCTAGAAAGAAGTTCTATTGAGATTCTCAATACTTAGCTTTGCATGCAAGGTATGAAAGGAATTTGTGCATTATGACACAAATTTATCTTTATTTTGGCACATTGTCATCCATCTTGTGTAGTCGTCTTTTGATTCAAATTTATAAATGGAGAGAAATGAAATACAAATGTATAGCAAAAAAACAAATAAATATGCAATAAAACTTGACTTCTACTAATAAAGAGAATCCATTGAAACTAAAAAAATGCAGACTGAAACAAAATTGCTTGAATGGTGGCAACTTATCTCTGAGAAGAGATGTGACAACTATGCTCATTCGCAAGAACATGAGTACAATGAGGCTCCAAAGGCCTTTTTAACATAAAACATAAATGAGAAAACCCTAAACATACCAAACCCTAACCCCGGGAGATCATGAGAGGCCAGAATGTTTGTGGGCCTCGATGGGGGTAGTTGCTACGTCAACTTCTCGATGGTGTAATGTTTTCATATGATCTTTGTTTGGGGCTCTCAATACACCATTGGAAAGGTATAAAAGATGATTACATATTGTATTTATCCTATCATCTACCTTTGGGTACACGTTAGGCATCGTCGAGCCCCAAAAACATCGTTTAGGGCCTCAAAACAATCTTAGAAGTTTGGGACCCAAAAAACTATAAAACAACTGCCAAAATGTAAATTGTTCTTTAATTCGTTTGAATAGGTGGGTGGACATTTATATCCACCTAGATCATCTTCATAGTTTCCAACATGTAAATACTCCTCCTTGAGGGTGTCGAAAAATTCCCCCTAAGTGGGTTTTGTTGCATACAATTCATAGTCATTTTGTTCCTCTACTGGTCAAGGGCTTGAACATGGAGAAAAAACTTAATATGATATCCTTCTCTTTCATCTTTATTTACATCATCTTCCATAGGGTACTACTTGGGCTGGTGAGGGGATTCTCACTAGGATATGTTAGTTTGAGGCTCAAATCACTATACCCTAACCTCATCAAGGACAAGCCCCTAAAAACAACATAATGAAAATTTCTTTAATACCACTGGTTTAGATTAGTTAATAAATGAACTTGTTAGAGAGTAATTTCCACCAAGCACCTTGTTTTTCAATTACTTGTTTTAGGCTATTAAGCTATATTCTACCTAAACACTTGTTAGAGTTGAAATTTTGTATTGGATTTGGAAGAAGCATAATGATATTGTTGTTAATTCAATAATCTCATTGAAGAGTTCTACGTGACCTATAATGACACATTAACTTGTACCATTATTTCTATGCAATTCAAGGTGCATGTCTAAACATTAAGGATGGATAAGGCCATCTATGACAACTTTTGGAATTTTGGGGTGCCCCTCCCATACCATGACAAGGGAGCCACTTGGCTCCCCTCGAATTAGTTTAGCAAGCTCTCATATAGGTGATAGTAGGCCCCAAAATCCAGCCAGACCCTTCTTAACTCTACAATTATTATTCCTTGGCTTATCTATGCTTGAGTTGTGACCCTTTCTTATGTTACCTTATGTCCTTTTGGACTATGGACTCTTAGTTAGTGGTTATATTGTTATAGGTGTTTTGGTTTAACCCAAGTTACAAGTTTAAATTTTGATTATCTTTTTCTTGTACTTATAGAGGTTGTGGTGGAAACTCATCCATTTTTATTAAATTTTTATACAAAGGTTTATATCAATTGAAGCTTCCATTTAAAAAATAAAATAAACTAAAAAACATTATTTAAACTTTAAGAGTAAAATAATTAAAGTAAATTTGTTTAACAATGTAACTGTGAAATTTACGACAATAAAGTATATTTGTTTAACAATGTAATTGAGTAAACCATTATGATATAACCAATTAGAAAAGGATATTGAAGATAAGATAAACTACCCATAAACTTCAACTAAATTATTTATAAACATAAATGATATAATAAGAAAAACATATATTGGTAAATAAATGTTTGCAGATGAAAACTAAAATAAAACATACATATGTCAAATCTAAATTATTAAATCTAAATAATGTAATGTCACAATTATGAGAGCCTCCACATAATCATGTGGCTCTAATTCCTCAATGGGTTTGGAGGAAGTGCAAAACCATTTATAACAAGGGAAATAGTTGCAAAGCAGCTAGTCCCTATCTAGTTTGTACTTGATGTAAAGTGCATTTACTAATAACAATCCATTAACTTTTTTTGAAACTACATAGTTTATATTTGAGTCTTATAGTCGAGGTGTCCTTGGACTTTATCAGCTGAGGCGTCCCTCCGAATTGTGTTACCTTAACAAAACATATTTTAGGTGATCATGGCTTACCACGGGGTTCTCATGGCTCAGTAGTAGCCATTTTTCATGCTTTTACAGCTCGACAACCTTCTGGCTCAGCTAAAGTTAGGGACAAAGGTTACTCTCCTTCTCCTGGCACCATAATAGATAGGGATGAGGGTTACTCTCCTTCTCCCGGCACTGTAATAGATAGGGACAAAGGTTATTCTCCTTCTCCCGACACTGTAATAGATAGGGGAAAAGGTTGCTCTCCTTCTCCTGGTACCATGATATATGGGAATGAATGTTACTCTCTTTCTCCAGGTACCATAATAGATAGGGATGAAGGTTACTCTCCTTCTCCCGGTAATTCATTCTTTACACAGCCAAACAAATTGTTAGTCTCTATTTCATGCAATCGGATTATACTCTTTTTCATAGTTCTTCCTTGAACCCGAGAGTTCAGTCTCTCGTTTCTGCACTCTTCGCAGATATTTTCCTTTCACCTGTATCATAGGTATACAAAAATTCATGAGACATCATCATAAATTTTAAATTCAGAATTTCCTTGTAAATATGTCACCTACAGATTTCCAATTCCACATTTTATTTCCATATTTGTTCCACAAAGGAACCAGATTCATAATTATGGGACTTTCCTTCCCATAATGGTTTGGCTCAATAGGAAATTAGTCTTCCTTATAGGCTTACAATGCTGCCATATCCAAGACCCCTTTGCTTCCTGCACTTTCAACTTCAATCGGACAAACAAATTGTTAGCTTTTCCATGCACATACATTTTTATTGCAACTTTACAATGTCATCACAAACAATTTCAGAATTGTGCATACTAACAATCAAATTCACTTTATCAAAAAGGAAATACCATTCCTTGCAGTTTAGCTCAGTAGGCAATTTCTCTTCTTTATGGTCTTATAATACTGCCATATCCAAGAACCATTTCCTCCCTACAATTCATTCTTTTCACAACCAAACAAATTGTTAGTCTCTCATGCATCCATGTATATATATCTATATTCAAAACCATGCATACTAACAGTTCATCACATCTATATAAACATAAAAATGGAATCACATTCCTTGCCTATGCCTCATTTCAACATACCAACCCTTTCAAACTGTAATTCAACATTTCAAAGGATTTTAGCAAATGCGCCAATCATTCATAGCCACATTCATACCCAATGCACTCTTGCATTGTTTTCAAGTTCGTCACACTTTATGACTGGTTCTTGGCCATGGTGTGTTGGAATTTAACCAACCTTTTACTCATATGTCTTATTCATTTTCTTTCATTCTTATAGCAGGACCATACTGCCTACTATAGGTCGATCACGATCCCAAATCAGTACACATGAACTTAAAAGTTTCGCATGAATTCCTTTAAGCATTCCTTGATTGGTCAATGCATTCATGACATATTAGTTCATGAATTCTTCCAAGGGTTACAAACAGTGTTTACTACCAGAGTTTCATACCTCCATCATTTAGGTTCTCCTTCCTAAATCATACCTTACTTAGGTACCCAAGGCATACAACTGCCTTTCAAAAGTTCATGCATAACACTAAGACAATAAAATATTTCAGAAGGGGTTCTTACCAAATCCCTTCATACCTTGTGCCACATAGGCACAAATATATTTATACTGGTTCTTGGTTGCTAGCACCCTCTTTCTGATTTTTACCTCATCAACGGTATTTTATGGGGACTTTTACAGCCATGTCAACAATATTTCAACCGCAACCTTCTCCTAGTTATCCTCTGCTTGAGGTTACCCATCATTGGCAACTGTCTTCCTCAATAGCTCCAATTCATTTCTATACATAGCATGCATCATCATAGTCAAAATTACATTAGTTGTAATATTAAACCAAATGCATGTATCATAACATTCGAATTCATAAAAAAATCTTCAAAATGCCCTAGCATATCTTTTTGCACTTCATCACATTATCCTCAAATATTTCCACAAATGCAACATGAACATATTTAGATTGTATCTTCAACAATACAATCCTTATCACTATGGTGTCAAAACCTTTTTACTTTCATTAGCGCACCAGCTTTCTCATCCAAGAGAAAACATAATACTCAGTAAGGAAATAATTGATGACTCTCCCCTTCTTCCAACTCTTTTTACACTGCCTGGGACTTTTTCAGCCCAGTCGAGTTATCTCTAAGGCCTCACTACCTTTTCTTAATCATGTCTTCAACCAAGCTTATTCAGTTAAACGTACTCATTTATTCATTTAATCATACTCAGGGGTTTTACTTTCCTTTTACCAACTATACCGGTTTCCACAGCTGCTCTTTTAATCCTACAGCTCTGTTAAACAATTTAGGGTTCTTAGGGTGAGGAAAGTGTTCCTCCTTTTCTCCCCCTTTAATTATGCAATCTACTTCTTATTGTGATCTTTATGCTCTTTTCTTGAGTAGCCCTGCATTAGGCTCATCCTAACTCTTAGGATACATCAACATGATTGAATAGAAAAATCTTTTGCCCATAATGAATCATGAACCTGTGCATCCTTCATGTTACCATTCGGTTATCAGAATGGTCAAGATTCATTATTAGTATTCTATTCATTACATGATGTTTTTTAAAATGTAATCCAGGATTCTGGTGTATATATATATATATATATATATATAAGCTTGTGGCTCATTGCTTAATTCTCAGCAGTCATTAAGGTTGTGACTTTGTTTTTCTGACAGAGTCTTCACACAATTCCTCCACGGGGAACTCCTTCAGCATGCAACTTCTTTATTTCATATCCATCACTATTTGTGATGGCCTCAAACATGAGTTAGCTTCAGTAGTTTACCAAATATCCCATAAGGAATATAAACATGCATCTTTGTCATGTACCCAAATTATGTATCCATACATATTCTGGTTTTGTTAACTTACATCATACATGTGCATCACTTGCATGTTTAATATCATTCATACCTAACTGGTATTACTATCAGGCTTCATATCATTTTCCCAAGGATCTTCCAATCATCCTTATGATCATGTATACACATTTGTGTATAAGTACGGGCATCTCTTTCACCTTTTTACCTCATGCATTCACTTGATAGTTTAATTGCATCATTAGTGTCCTTTAGTTTGAGATTTGAGTCACTTACAAGACTAATCTCACAGTCATATCTAGTATTGATGTTTACTTTTCTCAAGGCAATAACCAACCAGGGTCACTTTCCTCTTTATGCAACAACATCTAGCAATAAAATCTTCTTGTCTCAACGTCCATAGGGTTTTACCCATCTCACTTTTCTCTGGTCATGAGGAGTTATATACTCCGATTTTAATATAGAACAATAACTATAAATTCCAGGGATCCTACCTGATCCTATCAGATTCTTTAAGCCCACAAAGGTATTAACCATTATATAATCTACCATCATCAGTGCATGAAGTTCCAACTGCCCATGCTTAGAAGTAGTGTTACGAAAACCAGGTCATCCGTCCTTCGGGCTTCAACTGCTCTTGACAAAACCCTGACACCTTCAACTATCCACATTCAAGTCTTATTATAAATGTTAATTATTATATCCCTACTCTGGTAAGAGTAGTTATCACTTTGACAAAGGGCTAAAGAAATTCTTCTACTGAAATTCAACAAGAATTCCCAAAATCATAGGTTCAATCTGCAGTCCTTCTCCTCAAGGAGTAAATTCTGATAACAATACCTCCTTACGCGACTCATACATGAGCCCAAGTAGGCCAAGTGTTGTAACCATGCTTTGATACCAATTTGTAACACACCCATGACTGGGCATACAAATTTTCTCTTTTCTTAAAGGATATATTTTCTATCCATGGTTTCTAATTTGGGAAGTCAGGGAACCAGTCCGACCTCCCAGTCAAGGATCTCTGATTCTGAAGCCAACGACTCTCTGAGACCCTGATGGTCTCTCTCTCTAATTAATCACATACCTTTTCGACCTTCGGGTGCAGGTCTAATGGTACCCGCGACCTTTCCTTTGCGTTTGGGAAATCTCTGAGTTTGGGTGCTAGCCCCTTTTCTGATGAGCCCCTCCTTGAGGTGACCTTGGGAAATAACCTCATGCAAACAAACAATTATGGGAACGGCCAAAGGCAGTTTGAAACCAAACTACCTTTCGACCTGCAATTATCCTCGAGCCTCCACATGTCCTTTCTTCAAAACCGTGGTTTGGATTGCAAACTGCCCTCAACTTTTTAAAGTTCGTGCATCTTCGATCCCCACAATACTATAGGACCGTCGATCTCACGATCTTGATGGTGCCTCTGAACTGACAGATCAGATCTATCCCTTTCAAAACTACGGATCATATATGACCTCTTACAAATCATCGACTGTTTTGTTTCGGAATTACGGAATTCATAATTCTCAAGTGTCAAACTTTCATTTCTTCCGTACGTCAATCTTCCAGAGTCGACGATTTGCAGAAAAGTGTCCTTCTCAACCAGTGGTTTTGCCTCTACTTCAGGGGTTTGACCTTTCAACTAGCTCAAAGGTCATGCAGCTGCTTTGCTTGATCAACGGTCGAGATTTCCTTCGGGTCTCCGGACTTCTGAGATCTCAAATCTCAAACTTCACTTCCCCTCGAAGTAAGCAGATTCCTATTGCATGTCCACTTGAATCGGACAATTGAGTCTTTCTTCGGATCTTTACCTGAAATCTACATATTTATGCCACATGTCCTCTTGATATAATGGCTATGAATTACTTCAAGAATTTACCTAGAATCCACCGATCTAAGCCACGTCTCTTCTGGATCAGACGGTCCAGATTCACCTCGGACGATCCGACCCTTGAGATTTACTTCGGACGATCTAACGACTGAGATCTACTTCGGCTGATTGGACGGTTGATATTTAATTCGTCTCTCCGGACTTCGGGAGTCTCAAATATCAACTGAAAAATCTTGAATAGATTTCTTTGGATTCCATCATCCGTCGCCATGCATCCCTCTGGATCTAGCGGTCCAGATTCACTTCGATTCTTTGGGACTCAGGAATCTCAATTCTCAATTTAAACTCCAATGCAATTTACCTGAAGCTTGTGATCTATCGCCACATGTCTCTCTGGATCTAACAGTTCAGATACATTTGACTCTTCGACTCTTTGACCCTTCGGTGCTCTGGCCCTTCGGTGCTTCAACGCTTCGGCTCTCCAGCTCTTCGAGTTTCAGGATTTTCAAATCTTATGCACCCATTTCTCTGGAGTGATTTTACCCAAAATACACGATCTCCTAACACGTATCCTCCTGGTGATCAACGACCAGGAATTACTTAGGCTGTTTTTCCTCCTCCTTGTCCACAAACCTCCAAAGTTGTGGATCTTACACCATGTATCAACCCTAACATTGGACAGTTTCAATTGACTTTATAACTTTGAGACGTCGCAAGTCCACTCTCTTGTGCACTTTCAAAGGGTTAGGCCTCGTGCACTTTCCTTGGGATCCAACGACTGTTGGTCCTCATGCTTAGATATGATGGCCTAGATTTGATCTCCTCATGAGCACTCTTCTAATTGTCTGGACATGGATCCTAGCGGTCCAGATCTTTCAGAGTGTTCGATCCAATGGTCACTGTTGCTCCTCCTCCTGAGCTATCACTTTCTTCCCTGACTTGGAATATTTCAAATGTTTCGAAGGTCTCGACCTGCAATTTACTTCCTGCGAGCCCTAATGTATGGGTCTCGACTTTCGCTTCCCTCCTAAGCTTATGAACTTGAAACAAGTTCGCCTCTTGGACCTCATCTGCACTTTTGAAAAGTGCTAGTCTCTTTTGATCTTGGTCCTTACGGAATTTTGAATTCCCATGTACTCCTTGCGTTCATCGGCTCACATCAAATCGATGGTCCATGACCTTCCTCGATCAAACGATCAAGATCACATTGCAACTTTGGGTTTCCAAAGTTTAATCACACCAACACATGATTCTCACGTCACGCAAACTCCACACTCACAGATCCGACGGTCAAGGTAAGTCCCGATAGATCCTTGGATCTACGGTCCAGATCACATCGCGAATTCGRGTTTCAGAGGTTTAGTCACACCAACGCGCGATTCTTCTTTCGTGCGAACTCTAAACTCACAGATCCGACGGTCAAGGTGGGTCTCGATAGATCCTTGGATMTACGGTCTAGATCACATCGCTACTTCGGGTTTCAGAGGATCCATCCCCTTCACAATTATGACCAACATTCTTCGACCTTTTTAAGACTGAAGGAGTCGAGGCGTTAACGTMTGTGCTACTTCTTCCAATCTAGCAGTCGCGACAGACCTTGGATCCTCCCAAAAGATCTCGTCTGTTCATCTTCCAAATGAAAGGATGTTCCCTTTTGATACTTTAATCTCACTATCCTTCCTGAGCTTGGTCATTTATGAAGGATTTAGGAGCGTTACACTCTTTCTCCAGAACTTAACACTTAGAAGGTTCTTCTGCACAACTCTTGCACTCCTTCATCAAGTCTAGAACTTAAGTGGTTCTCGATCTCTGCTTGCCTCATAAAGAGCCTGTGCATATTTTCACTACCTCTCCTGATCTTAACAAAATCTGTCCTCCAAGGGACTCAGAACTACTAGGAGGGTCAACATGCATACATGAAACTATGCCCACAGTTGAGGAACTTGTAGTTCGTGACTCTGGCTTAAGACACCACAGGACGCAAGCATTTACAAGTATAAAAACATGTCCAATTCATACAATTTCCTACTTTCCTAATTACACAATCAAGAAGACACAAAAAGGGTACAGTATAAATCATTAAGCAAACATATCCATCCCTGCAACATTCATAGGATATCCAACTTTAATTCACAGTACCACTTAAATACACAAGATATGCGATTACTTATCTATTACAGTTGGTAGCCAACTAACTGACTATGGGTGTTCATCCTTCCACCTGACCAGAGGCTCAATGGAATTGATTCTTAGCACTATGGCCACACCCGTGCCAAGCCATGATATCACCAGGAAACTCTCACAGTTCTCAAGGATTCTTTCTCTGTTTTAGATTCTGCTCGGGTTCTGTTCTCTGTAAACTTTCAGAGATTTCCATTTTTGTTATGGCCCTGGGTGAGGTTTATCAAATGCTCACTCAACATCAAGCTCATGACCTTCTGTTCCTCATATGTTGGAGAGCTCTCGCATTCTCCCTACAAATTTTCTTATATCTTTTCCCCGGGATGGTTCTCAACCCATCCTACTTCTTCTGTCAGAAGGGAACTCGGGTCAGCTTGGTCTATCATACCCAGTGGTACTTCAGCCTGACATTCTCCAGTCAGACCATTCTTCCATTCAGATGATTCAACCACTAGTCCTTTCTTCATTAACTAGTTTCTCTCATTGGGATCCGAAGGATATTTATTACCCACATCAAGGGAAATTTGGGGTTATTTGATATAATGAGCCATCTCTTATAGTTTTCACATTCTTTCCTCTAGTGATATCATGGCTAGTAATTTCAAGCCTTCACCTCCACAGTCAGTTATTGGAAACTCAAACAATAATACATTTACACTGTCCACATGCCTTAGCATGGTAATCCTATTTTATGATTAATTACAAGCTGGGGGAAACAGGGATGTTACATCTAGGTGGATATTGGTGGCCACCCACCTATTCCAATTGGTTCCTCTTGACAATTTTTAGTTCAACATATTTCTCTATAATGATGACATTTCTTTTTAATTGTAGGATCTGCCCTTCTGGGGCTATCCTGAATCCTTACACAACATCCAGGTGGATATTGGTGGCTACCCACCTATTCCAACTGGTTTATTTTGGAATTTTTCATGTCAGTACATCTTTCTCTACTTCCAAGGCCGTTTTGGGGCCCTAAACATTCACACCATGAGAATAAATATATTGAAAATATGGGATAACTATGTTAATTAGTTTACATGTTATCTATACAAATTATTAGTTTCTACATATTGTGTAGATTTTTTATTTTAGGATTACATTTTCAAATAATAATGCAAGATTTTTGAATTTATATTTTAAATTGATTGAATTTTTACTTATTAATTTATTTTTTAAGTTGATTAATCTTCTAAATTTTGTTAAAACATGAACATGATTTTTTTTTATCTTATAAACAAAATTGGTAAGTATGTAGAATATATAACCATTAACATTTTAGTTCAAAAATGTGAAATATATTTAATTATAAAAACTTAAATCATGAATATAAATGAAAACTCCTCAAATATAAAAGATAATATGAAATTAAAATTGAGAATAACCTTATGAATCATCATCATAAAGGAAATGAATAAAAATGGAGAAAGCCTAAAGGAGTGAGTAGGGAACTAAGAAAATACCCTCTTTGATTAAGACTTTTAAACAATCTTTAGTAATTGATAAACCTAAAGTATCATTAGAATTCTATAATCCATTAGTCAAGAGATTGCAATACTAATTCTACATCCAAAGATGATTATAAAACAAGGGAATTTCATATATATGAGGGTGAGGGTGAGGGTGGGGGTGTGGGGTAATATTAGAGAAAACATATTATGTTTTCTCAAATATTACCCCCAACCCCCACCCTCATATATATGAGGGTATATGTTTTCTCAAATATTAGCCCTCACACCCACCCTCATATATGCGGGTATATGTTTTCTCAAATATTAGACCTCACACCCAGCCTCATATATATTACTTTGTTGAAGAAATGATCATTCTACATTCCACTATTCAAGAGATTGTAATGGCTATTCCACATACTAGAGATTAACAATTGAAAAACAAGGATT
>JASDQU010738932.1:245169-255240 GCA_032191745.1 Picea mariana
TTTTAACCATTGAAGTTTCAGAGAGCTCCAGGGAGCTTGAAGCCCTCATTGTTTGAGGTCATGCTCAGATGAGCCCATGTTTGTTTTCTGTGATTGAATAATCATTTTTGGCTAATTATTATGCTTTGAACACTTTGGGATAGGTTTCAGATCCATTTGAGGACTTTTACAGGTGTTTTTTCCACAAATAATCTCAGGGAAGCTTAAGGCCACATGTAGAAGAGGTCATGCTCGGATGAGCTATGATCCGTTTTCAGAGTTTTATTAGTCATTTATGGGGCTTTTATGTATTTTGAACCCAATGGTACAGTCAGAATTTCCATTGGATTTGATCAGTAGCTTGTAAAAGAATCTTTGACAAATTAATCCCAGAGAGCCAAGTCCATTGATGGAGGCTCAAGGAGATGTAGCCCAAAGAGGGGTGAACTCCTTTATCATGTTGTTCTTGTTGTGAGTGTTTGTTGGTTATTATTTGCTGCAAGTTATTTTTTGTTGTTGTATTTATGAAAAAAACATATTTAATCTTGAAAAGATCTCACACATAAACATTTAAAAGAAGAAGCATAAACTTGGCACATAATCTATCTTGCATATTTTAACACATGGAGCAAGGTCCTATAAACTTTTATTTTAATGAAGTAGAGGGTACTTGCATAGCATAACAAGTCAGCCCACTATTTTCAGATCATCAAGGTCATAAGAAACTGCATAAGTGACTTTAGTAGTTGCATGAGAAGGTATAATATCCACAGGGATTTTGTTGTATAATTTGTTAAATATTTTATTGAACTCTAAAACAAATTCCCCATTTGTCTTCTTTAGAGATGCAAATTCTGTTGAAAAATATTGATGGTCTATTTTATCTCCCCATAAATTAATGAAGATGGTTTGGAACAAGTCCCAAGATTTTATTGAATTTGTAGGTAGATTACAAAACCATTTTCTAGCATCTCCTTTCAAACTTTGCATGAAAATTCTCATATGTACATCCTCATGCTCAATTTCCAAGTTATCTGTGAAATCCTAGAAATAAGCAATGTGATGTTCTACTAATACCCCACTCTCCCCATCTAATTTGGGTAAAATTTTAAGATAAATTTCAGGCATGACATGCAAATTTTGAGGTAGTCTCAAGGGTTCGTACCTAGCAGAAACCCAAGGATTAACTCTAGAAGGAGGTTGGTTAGTAGTGTTCATTCATTCCATTAGATGTTGAAGAATAAAATCATTAGCTTCAGGGGTAACAGGGTTGGAAACAAGTGAGGTTGAGTACAAAAAATGTGATGAATTTCTAATAATAGAGAAAGACAAACCAGAGCACAAAAAATCTACTAATGGTTTAGCTTTATCTATATTATGGTATTTAAAAAAAATTGAGATGATTTTCAAATTATTCAATTTTGGGGATACTGAAGTTTTCAAGAATAGGATTACCTGAAGATGAAAATCTCACTCTACGATGTCTATTTACTTTGGTAACCAACTTTTATGGGTCAATATTTACCTGAATAGTTTTAGAACTTGGATTAGACATGGTATGTATTCTTTATTTTCTAGCTTGATTGTGGAGTCTCCAAGCCCAATATAACCTTCGAAATATTTACCTATATATCTCTAAGCCTGTCATTTCACTCTTATTCACCAACAAATAGTAAAACAAATTCTTTGACATTTCTCAGGGAATAGAAATTTGAATCTCCATTCCCTAATAATGACACCAAAATGGATGTTATTCCTCAAGACATTCTTGATGAAGGAACAATGCCAAGGCACCATATGGAAGTTTTAAAACTTCCCCTCTTTAGGCTAATCTAAAAAAATCTTGTAGCTAGAGGGGGAACCCTCACATTCATTTATATAATTTGGAAACATAAGATAATTTCAATGAATTTAAATAAAAGAGAGAATGAATAACTCAAATATTGCAAAGAAAGTAGCACACACATTTCCTTTAGTTTCAAGGGAACCTTAATCCTACTTTATCGTACATATACCAAATTCAGATGAAAGGTACAAAATAATGAATTTGTTCTAACTTCAAATATTTGAAGCATTTAACAAATACATTGCAGATACATGGGCTCACAATAAACATAGTTAATTTGTCTCAATTTCAATTGTGACTATGGTGCTTAGCCCATAGGAGGTAACTTGTTTCAATACTTCATATTAAGTGTTAATGCCTCATGTACTTGTCATGAAAGTAGTGATCAAGCGATTGATTCAAATAATGGATCATGATGCTTAGAATTTATATTGTTTTCCTTGTTTCACCTTGACAATCATTCTCATCTCCTAGATAAATGATTTCACTCTTGGGTAGGGTTGTAATATTAGGGGGATTTCAATGGGGGTAACGCATAGATACTCTAGTCCATACATAACCTTTTCCATATCTCCTAACTTTCATTGTCCCTTATTTTGGGTTGGTTGTCATGTGTCACCCATATAGTTTTGTGCTTCATAATCCCATGAGAAGAAGAATCTAGAATGTTCAAGGTTGATGCAGCTTGAGAGAGAGAGAGAGAGAGAGAGAGCAAGTGCTAAACTGAAAATGCAAAGCAAGGCAAAAGAAAAGAAAATAAATATGAAGAACCAAAGAAAAGAGGAATAAAAGCATGATCTTTTTCCCCTCACTAAGAGGCCATCATCCAAGTCCTATGCAATGAATGCATACCTAAACAAATGACTTAGAAAATGAAATTCAAAAGCCAAAAAAGGTTAAATGAATAAATAAAAAGGCAAATAGAGGTTTGGAAAGACATAGTGCAAAGGAAAGAGCATCTCATTGCATATAATTCTCCCTCATACAAAGGCGCTCATGTGGATGAATATCTTACATAACCTCACATGACTATGTGGCACCACCCATGAAGTAAACCCTAAGCCATACCATATATCAACACACATACCCCTTGATGGGTCTCCTGGGAAATACTCCTCTTCTTGGGTACTGGCACATGTAATAGGGGCCAATGATGAATTTATGATCCAATTCCTTAAAAATGATAAAAAGTCAATAATTATAGTCCACTTCGAGGGGGAAACCTCCTTTTATAATATATCCAATTTAGAATACAATATGAGATGAAATAACATGATCCTAATACTAGGTCTCTTTGGTATATATATATAGGATACAAAGGGTACAATTATAATGAAAGGGCGCAATGAAGGGTTTTAGAGCCTACATACAAATATAACAAAAGAAATGTAATAATTAAATAAGGGGATTAATAAGTGGTTTTATACATAACATAGGCTTTGTATGGGTCTTTGTCTAGGGCTTAACATGCCCCTCCCCTTCAAACAAGTGTTGTCCTCAACAATTGACAACCATAAGTGTGTATGCATGAAGAAATCATCTTCCCATGTCACCTCTTCCAATGGTAGGTTCTTACATTTGATGAGGTACTTAGTAATTGCTCGATTTTGAAGCTTCTTAATCCTTATGTCAAGGATTTTTTTTTGTTCTAATATGATTTTCCCTTCTCCATTCATCTTTGATAAAGTAGTTTGAACAGGGATAATTTCACTGGTTATCTTCTTTAAGAAAGAAACATGGAAGACTAGATGTACACTTCCTTATTGTTGATGAATAACATGGGCATGATCTTGAGCAGGTGGAAGACCCTTAGGCATCTCTTCAAATACCTTGGAATGATTGTCGATAACATTTGGGAGATCCATTGGAGCAAAGGATATAGATGCTTGAACATCTATTGATCTCAATTATGCAATTACACCATGGTGTCCCGGTTTGAGAAATTTTTCCATGTCGTTAGATATTATCACTTTAGAGGGTTTCCCTTGGATACCTCTTAGCTCAATTTCCTTTCCTTCTGAGGAAAATCTCATGAATATATCTTGAAAAATAAGGGCCATTGTTCCCAATGATTGTAACCATTGTACCCATAATACAACATCAGCACCACCCATTTGGATGGAAATCATGGGACTATCCAATAAATACTCTCCCATATTGAGCTTAATATTATGGCACTTCCCATAACAATTTATGGTACCTCCATCTACAATCATTACTTGGAACTCTGGTGTTGGAAATACAAAGCAATTGAGATCTTTTGCTAGTTTGCAATTGATGAAGTTATAGGTACTACCAGAATCAATCAACATTGCTACATTTTTCTTTTTGATATATCCTTCTATCTTCAGGATTTGTGGAGTACTGTGTTAGCCAATGTATGAAAAGATATTGTTGGAGTAGTCTCTTCTAGCTCTAGATCTTTTGATGGTTCCAACTCTAAATTTTCTTCTTCTTCATTGTCTATGTAGAATACTTTCTTCTCATTGCATTTATGCCCCTTACTATACTTGTTGTCACAATTGAAACATCACCCCTTTTCTCTTGTTTCATCCATTTGTTGAGGTGTTAACCTTATATATTGAGGTATGATTGTCTTATGAGCCCCAAAATGATCTCTACTTCTTGTGTATGCTCCACTGGTAGACTTGTGTGTAGCCTTATTCTTGGCTTGAATATGATAAGCATATTGCATAGCTTCCATAATATTTTCATGACGACTTAAGAAAACATCATGTGTAATGTCCTCTTTTAATCCACCCATATAAGTTTGCAATAGTTGTTCATAAATTATATCATCCGCCCTTGTGACCAATACCTGAAATTCTGAATTATAATCTTCAATATCACCTAAGTGCTTGATTCTTGTCAATTGACTGAAGTAGTCTTGTTCCCACACTTTCCCATATTGTGCTTCCAAGTCTCTTGTAAATAAACCCCAAGTATAATGATAAAGAGGGGACTTCCTTTTAACTACCCATTGATACCAATGATATGGTTTTATCTCAAAGTTCAAAGTTGTTATGTGAATCCTTTTCTTATCATCCATAATATTATGTATTTCAAAGTATTGCTCTATTTGGTTCACCCAGGTAAAGACCTCTATTCCATCAAACTTATTTAATTCAATGTTGGGAAAGTTGAATTTAGGACCCCCTCCATAATTAACTCCACTACTAGAATTAAAGCTAGTACAAAATGGCTTATTATCGGCAATTTTTTCAACTATAATACTATCTTTATTTTCCTAAGATCCTTGCATTTTGATATTTTCTTTAGAGAGTCTCTCATCTAGAGCATGAAAGATCATGGAAAACATGGAATTTTGCAATTCCTTCGTGGATTTTTGTATTTCTTCTTTAAGGTCATTCATATTTTCACCCATCTTCTTATCCAACTCATCCCTTGTTATTGACCTAGAATTCAAATCATTAAGTTGTTCCTCCAATTTGGATAGCCTGTTACGGATCTCATCATTTTCTTCATTCTTTAGAGATGATAATTTTGGAGGTTTAATTGGCACTGACATATTTTTTGGAGCCATGTATAATATAAATAACAACACTCCTCCTTTTCCTCTTTATCACAAATTTTGAATCACCAAAAACAAATACACCAATAAAAAGCTATACCAATTGCAAGTTGAGCACCTTTCAAACCCTTAATTTGGAGTTTGTTCTCCTGGCCGACCTTCCTTCTTGTGTATTTCTGAAATTTAGGCCCTTATGAGTCTGAAATTGTTTCTTGTAGTACTTTGATAAGTCCTCTCTATAATTCCATAAGTCTGACCAAAATTGTATGTGCCAAGTGAAATTTAGGGTAACTTTCCCAAACCTTGCTGATTTGTGGACCTTCTGGGAGAGCGCACTTGTACAGAATGCCACACACCCAATATTTGATATCTTATTCTTAAACTTGTACCAGAAATACTAAGGATTTTCCTATTTCAAATGCAACTAGTCTCACTGAATTTGGATCCTCTATGAAGAAGATATGACGATTTTACCCGAAACACTTGTTTGAGACTAGTAATAGGACTAGTAAAAAAACCTATCTTCCACAAGGTGTATCTCCAAAATTATAACAACGTAGAAGTTGAACATTTTTACCACCAATACCTTGATATGTATTCTAAATAACCTCCAATTTTCGATATCTAATTATGTCCCAGAAAAAAAAGTATAGCTAAAATTCTAAGATGTCTTGATTGGAGAAGAAAAATATTAGGATCAATGCTCTGATACCAAATGTTTTGATCCAATGCCTTAAAAATGAAAAAAATTAAATAATCACAGTCCACTTCGAGGGGGGAACCTCCTTTTACAATATATCCAATTTAGAATACAATATGAGAGGAGATAACATGATCCTAAGACTAGGTCTCCTTGGTATATATATAGGAGATATAGGGTACAATTATAATGAAAGGGTACGATGAAGGGTTTCAGAGCCTACATACAAATATAACACATGAATTGTAATAATTGAATGAGGGGATTAATAAGTGGTTTTACACATAACATGGGCTTTGTATGTGGCTTTTTCTAGGGCTTAACAAATGATCCTCCCATACCTAAACTTGGAAAATTGTATGGATTTATGAGCTAGTGTGAAGTTTGAAGATGATGCTTAATGTGATCCACCTAATGGAATTTACATTTAACATGACTCACTTCTTGTGTTGTATTGAACTTGTGCATACCTCTGGAGTTGATGGATACATTTGATAACATGAGCCCCCTCCTTGAATGATGTATTTTTGCATGGCTATTAGCTTGGATTGGGCCTTGGTCCTGTGGAGGATGTTGATGGGCTACTTGCATATTTGATGGAGGATGTCCCACCTACTTTTGAGAGGTCACTCCACTTATTTATAGTATGTTGAGATTATTGATGAAATTATACCTTTGTTGATACATTCTAGCACCTTCTTGGAGATGATGTGGCACATTTGGAGAGGATGTTCCACATTTTCATGACGATTTGACACCTTATGATGAGATGACACACCTTTTAGGGATGATATGTCACTTGAGGATGAAATATTACACCTCTAGGAGGGAACATTTCACTTTTTGAGCCCCCTACACATCACTTTGGAGTGATTCATCCACTTTGGGAGATCATCCATTCTATATGTGTGGCCTCTAGAATGCATTTATGATAGATGATTTGGCATTAGAGCATTTTACTTCACTTTGGGAGCATTGTTGGGGTCTTGTTGACCTATCCACTCATGTATCATGGATTATTTATGTATTATGGCCTCATCTATAAGGTTTGTAAATAGATAAAGGCATATTAGCTTTGCTAGGAAAATCATGTTATTTTAATGAGAAAGTGCTAGATCTATCATATAAATAGGAGAAGCACTCCTTATTTTGTATCATTTCTACTTGTGGAGAACAACAACGTATCTACTTTTACTCATTTATTCTTATATATGGATGGATAAGTAGAGTGCCTACTTGAGAAGATGTTTTGTGGATGACTCTGCAACTTCTATGGATTTTCATGTCTAGGATTTATGGATGGAAATAATTTCTTGAGTAAGTGGTCTCTCTAAATATTATTGGATTTTGTTTATGAGTGACTATTCAATGTAATTGTACTTCTCTAGTGGTTGTGGTGCATTCTCTTCAAATTGTTCTTGGACAATTCTCTTCTTCTAAACCCTTGGAAGATTACTAGTGGAGTATCTTCCCTTGAATTATCTTGAAGCTTGTAAGCTACTAGGTGGATCTTCTAGGGTTTGTAGTGGAAAATGTTATATATCACCCTAGATCTAATTACACAATCTTAAGGGAGTCCTTAGTTGACTCCATATGCCCAAAAAAATCTATAGTAGGCACTAGTCTTCTCCCATCTAGTCAATCATAAATTCTAAAATTCAAATTTTATCTTCTCTTTTCGAGTAAATATAGGATTTGTTTAGCTTACAATTTAATTTCCATCCATCAAAAACCTTAGATGTCTAGGATTTTCATGCATATTTTTGAACTAAAATTTTAGGGTTTTCTTGCATAATATTCACCTAAAATCCTAGGGTTTTCTTGCATGTTTTGACCTAAAATCATTTTATTGCAGAAATATTCCTTGTTAAATTATATTACTTCATAATTAGGGCTAGACATATTGTTTTCATTGGCTGTTATTTGCATGGTAAATTTCATATTTTGCAAGTGGAGCAAACTCTAGGTTTATTCATTGTTTTAGCCCTATTTTCTATTGGTTTATAACTCATTTTGAAGGATAAATTTTATTGTCGTTGTAACTTGTTTGTTGTTGTAATTTCCTATCTTTTATGCAAGTTTTACAAAATACATTTGTATTTTTCAAATTTGAATGGTTTGGGGATCATTCTATATTCAATAATAATGTGATAAATCCTTTAGACAACCCTAAATACATATCAAACCAAATCTGGAAATTATCTTGAAAAAACACATTATCCTCACCTTGCTTGATATATTTCATTGGTAATGTATTGGGTAGCTACATATGAATCCTTATACTTGATTGTGTCTTGACTTGGGATTCCTTGAGGCTACTAGGGAAGCCTCCCTTATGTTGGATCCATCCTTCACTAAAATAAGGGAAGTTGTTTCCTAGGTGACAGTGGTAACACTTCTAATGTTCCACTCATCTTTGTACTTTGTGAAGTCTTTGCACTATGGAACAATATTGTGTGATAACATTGATTGAGGTGGATATTGTTGGCCACCCAACTATTCCACTAATTCAAAATGGTTCCCCATCTTGGCCATTTTTCTATGGTTTTTTGGGTCCCAACATTCCAGGGCCATTTGGGGTCCTAAATGACATTTTTTGGCGTTGTAGTGCCTCACATGTAGCCAAAGGTATATACTAGGGCGAACAGAATGTGTACTCCTCATATATACCTTTCTGACGAGGTACTGAGCACCCAAAATGGAGATCTTATGAAAAAAATTTACCCCCGAGCAGTTGACATATCAACTAACCACATTGGGGCCCACAAACCTTTTGGCGTTTCATCTTTTGGGGTTATGGTTTTTGATGTTTAGGGTTTTCTCATTGATTCTTTATGTTAAAAGGAATTTTTTGGATTCTTTGTAATTAGCTTCTTGCAAATGAGCATAGCCATCACATCTCTCTCCTAAGAGAAAAGCTACCACCATTCTAGCTATCTTGTGTGCTTTGCATTTTACACACTTTTGTATTCCAGACAGTCATTAATAGAATCTAAGTTTAAATGTATTATTTTGTTTCTTGTAATATCTCAATGTATTTCCTTCTTATATCTATACCTTCATTTGTTCTCAATATAATATGGGCTAGTGGTATCAGAGCAGTCTTCTCCTTGTCATTTCTTAGTGCATGTCACCGATGATTTAGAGTATAGAGAGTTGGGTCTTGAGCTAGTTTCTCTTGAGGAAAACCCCTCTCACCAGCCCAAGTGACCACCTATGGAGAAAGAAAAGAGAGATGATGAAGTAGGATATCCTATCAAACTATTTCTTGAGGAAGCCCTCATGCAACAGAGGAATGAGATGATGGATAATTTCACTGAGATCCTTCGACAATTTACAACAACAACGGCGGCACCTTCAACCATCAGTCACTTCGAAGGTGTGATTCCATTCAAGGTACAAGTTAACTTTAATATTCCTTTATTTGAAGGCCAGATAGACACCGACGCTTTGAAAAAATGGTTAAGTCTGCTAGAGGGTTATTTCTTTGTCCAAAATTTTTCCAAAAATGAAAAGATCATGTTTGTGCTCGTTAAATCCCTTCCCCATGTCAAAATATGGTGGGAAACTTGCTGTATGCAACATGTTAGAGATGAGTCTACAATTTTTGGGCTAGAACCCACTTGGGCTGATTTTTTTTATTCCCTCAAGGAGTAATAATACCATGTTAGAAGTATGATGACTAGTACATGAGATGGAAAACTCTTAGTCAGGAGAGAGACTAGACAGTGTCAGAGTACACCAACATATTCCATACCTTGCGCAAAAAAATAGGTATTAAAGACTCGAAGAAGCACCTGGACCTGAAGTACTACAGTGGCCTACATAGGTACATCCAAACAGATATGGAGTTCCTAGACATCTCTTCATCGTGAGTCGCTTACCGATATGTTGTCAAAAATTCAATCAAAAGAATAAGTGGGATTCCATTTCTGCAAACCCGTTGTAGAAGAAGCACGGTAAAGGTGGCCCTAAATCCTAGAGCAAAGGATATAGCAAGGATGGCTAGTGCCA
>JASDQU010738932.1:255260-275219 GCA_032191745.1 Picea mariana
TCGCTTACCGATATGTTGTCAAAAATTCAATCAAAAGAATAAGTGGGATTCCATTTCTGCAAACCCGTTGTAGAAGAAGCACGGTAAAGGTGGCCCTAAATCCTAGAGCAAAGGATATAGCAAGGATGGCTAGTGCCAAGACAACCATTCCAAGCCATAAGAAAAGAAGGGTAATGAGAAGTCGAAGAAGGACACTATAAATTGGTGTGATTTCCATCCAGAGGAACTAGGGGATCCTGAAGAAGGGGAACACATCTTCCACTCACAAATGTGGGTGAAGGGGACCCCCCTCCATTTCATTGTTGACAGTGGTATCGAACCTAATATTAGTAGAGCTCGTCAAGAGGTTGAACCTAAAAACAACGTTGCATCCTCAACCATACACCATCAATTGGAGGGATGAGACATTCACATCAGCTAGCAATGCTACCTACACTATGGAATCAAACCCTTCAAAGATGAAGTGTTGTGTGACGTTTCCCCCCTTGAAGTTTGTGATGTTCTCTTAGGACAACCATTTATGTGGAAACTTCATGTTGTTTATGAATCTAGGCCTCGTAGTGTCATTATTACTTGGGGAGGTCAACTCTTTAGGGTACCAGAGACAATCCCAACTACTGTAGTCTCTTTGATCTCTGTGAAGTAGTGCAGAAAGGTGGTCTCTCAAACTAGGAGATTTATCCTCTTTATGGTTTGTTCGAAAGGTGAACAGAAGGTCCCTTCAACCGCCAAAACCTCTACATGAGGTCTCTCTACACAACAACAACATTTGGACAAGATAGTAGAAGAGAACAAATAAATTCTTTCCTCACCTAATGGGGTGCCTTTGCACTATCAGGTAAAGCACTCAATTGATTTGAAACATGGTTCTACTCTTCCTAATGGCCCTATTTACAATATTTTTTCATGGAGAATGAAAAAATTAAATGCCAGATCCAAGAACTAATTCTTAAGGGCCATATCAAACCAAGCCCTCACCTTGTGGGATCCCAATTTTTATGGTATATAAGAAGGATGTGACATGGAGACTTTGTGTTGATTACAAATCCTTGAACAAGATCACATTCAAGAACTGGTACCCAATCCCCTGGATTGAAGATCTTCTCGATCAACTCAAGGGAGCTAAATTTTTCAGCAAGATTGATCTAAAGTCAGGCTACCACCATGTGTTGATTAACCAAATTCATGTATGGAAGACAACCTTCAAGTCTAAAGATTGTCTCTTCAAGTGTTTGGTCATGTGTTTCAACTTGAATAATGCCTCGACCACATTCATGCAGATGATGGATGATATATTGCGGCTATTCACAAACTCCTTTGTGGTTGTATATCTAAATGACATCCTCATCTTTAGAAAAACCTAGGAGGAATATTTAAAGCATATTCAGTGGGTCTTGGGCACCCTACGACAGCAAAAGTTATATGCCAATTTGGAGAACTGTTCCTTCAACATGTAGAGAATCCAATATTTGGGATGCATTGTGGATGAGTAGGGTGTGCATGTGGATCTATCCAAGATCTAAGTCATCTGTGATAAGTCGACCTCGAAGACACTGATCGAGCTTCAAAGCTTCTTGGGCCTTGCCAACTTCTACCACAGGTTTGTGTTGGGGTTCTCTCATATCGCTTGGGCCTTAAGCCAAGTGACCAAGGGTGGAGAGAAGGCCAAGTTTGTTTGGTCTGTGTCCCAATAGAAAGCATTTTAGGATTTGAAATTTGGCCTCTGCTCAACACCAATCCTTATTCTTCCAAACCTATAACATCCATTTGAGATTGAGACATATTCTTTAGATTATGCTATTGGTGCAGTCCTCACTCAACATGGTCATATGGTGACCTATCACAATGAAACATTATTGGATGTTGTTCGAAAATATCCCACCTACGAAAAAAACATGTACTCCATTGTGTAGGAATGCTGACAGTGGAAGCATTACATTCTTGGGAAGAAGATGATCATTCACACTGATCAAAAGCCTTTGTAATTTATGCAAACACAGGGAAGGTTACAGAATGACCGCCATCAGGAGTGGTCCACGTACCTAAAACAATTCCACTTGAATATCAAGTACAAGAAGGGAAACACCAACCATGTCGTAGACTGCCTCATTCGACCCCCAATTTTTCCACTAACCATAGTTCTTAACTCCTATGGGCATGAGACATCCAGGTGGCCACAGTTATACAATAGTGAATCTAACTTTGCTGCTACCTATCATACATTGAGCACAGGAAAACCAATTCCAAACTTTTGTCTCCAGGATGGACCGTTATTTTATCTATGCCATATTTATCTTCCTTCAAGCGAGTGTGCAAAGTTGATTTGGGAAGCTCATTACAGTCAAGCGGCAAGACACTTTGGTGTGGAAAAAATAGTGGCCATTTCCAAACGTACCATCAAGAAACAAGGGCTATAAACCCCTCTATCTAGTCCAAATAGGCCTTGGGAGTCCACCTCCATGGATTGCATGTCCAATATTCCTTCAACCAAGCATGGGAATGACTGTGTCTTCATGGTCATTGATCGATTCTCTAAGATGGAATTTTTGGCACCCTACAAGAAGAGAATCACAGTTGAGGTCGTTGCTAAGATCTTCTTTGAACATGTTTGGGTTCATATTGGGCTCCCACGGACCATTATTTCAAATCAAGACAGTAGGTTCCTAAGTACTTTTTGGTCCAGCCTATGATCGATGATGGACACCAAGCTAACCAAATCAATTTCCTTCCACCCATATACTAATGGACAAATAGAGGTAGTCAACATGATGATTGTCCATATCCTAAGAATGTACAATTCCAAACATCCACACACATGGGATAAGGACCTTCCTTATATTTGACATAGCTAAAAAAAATCCCTCCACATATCTATTGGCCACAACCCTTTTCAGGTGTTCTTGGGGTTTCAGCCATTGGTCCCCATTGACGTAGATCTACCCATTCTAGCTACACTGAAAGAGTCCTCTCATGCTTAGACCAAGGTTGATCGAGTAACCAAATTTGTTGATCAAATCTAGCACATCCAACAAAAATTTCATGATATTTTGTAGAAATCCAATGTCGCCAAGTACAAGCAGCGCCATGATCAGCATCGGGTACCACACAAGTTTCAGGTGGGAGATAAGGTATGGTTACATTTTCATAAAGAGTGCCTCAAAACACCCCATTGAAATCTCTGGCCACTCTGATATGAGCCTTACACCATTACCAAGGTTGTGGGTGAGAATGCTTTTGAATTAAGTATCCCCCCTTTCCTTGGCTTGCACCCAATATTTAATGTGGAACTGCTTCGACCATATTTTCCACCTCTCCTGGACACTTCAGATGGGGTCGAGCACTTGACCCCTACAAAAATCAATCCTGACTACATTTAATGGGAGAAATTTGATCGAATCATGGACACCAAGACGAAGGGCACCCACCAATGGAACATCCAACTCTATCAGGTCGTCAAAGCAAGACAGCTTCTTCACCAGGAGTTAGATTCGGCAGAAGTTTTCCCATCTAATGGAGAAACTTGATGCAATGGGGACCATTGATTCCAAAGTGGGGAGGATTGATCCAGGTGGATATTGGTGTCCACCCACATGTTCCACTAATTCAAAATGGTTCCACATCTTCGCAATTTTTCTATGGTTTTTTGGGTCTCAAACTTTCAGAGTCGTTTTGAGGCCCTAAACAACATTTTTTTGGCGCGGCAACACCTAGCATGTACGCAAAGGAAGATGCTAGGCTAAAAAAAATGTGTACTCCTCGGCTATACCTTTCTAATAGGGTACCGAGCACCCCAAATGGAGATCGTATGCAAAATTTGTGCCCTCGGGAAGTTGACATTTCAACTAACCACATCGAGGCCCATAAACCTTTTGGTGTTTCATCTTCTGGGGTTAGGTTTTTAATGTTTAGGGTCTTATCATTGATGATTTATGTTAAAAGGCCTTTTTCAACCTCTTTGTATTCAACTTCTTGCAAATGAGCATAGTCATCACATCTCTCTCTTTAGAGATAAGCTACCACCATTCTAGCTAGTTTGTGTGCTTTGCATTTTACAGTCTTTTGTATTCCAAACAATCATTAATAGAATCTGAGTTTAATTGTATTATTGTGTTTTTTGCAATATCTTTGTGTATTTCCTTGTTATATATTTGCCTTCATTTCATTCTCTATAATTTGAATCAAACATGACCCACTTTTGATTTTTTATTCAAGCCTCTTTAACTTTGATTCATTTTATTTGACCTTATCTTTTAGAGATTAAGTAATGGTTATCTATTGTTGATTGAAATTTCTTTTATAGATGCATTGTTAACCATTATTTCATAATGTTTATCATCATTGTTTATGATTGTTGCATCGTCAGTTTGATTCACCTCAAAAAAATTGTTGCTCTAATGTTCTATTTGGATTTAAATGGTTAGAACTTGCTTCAAAGTGTTATACAACTGTCTACTTTATAAAGATTGTTTTTATCACAGGCTAACTCAGAGTTAAGTTTTGGGTAGAATTGACACTTTTGCAAAGTGATGGGAATGAGGTACACCATGAGTCAACTAGCCTCTTTCATTAATTAAAATATTTTAGACACCTATGAATTATGCCAATGTTAATTAGCTTCTTGAAATCCTATATAACCAAGATCTGAGACAAGCTAATAAAATTCAATTCGGACTGAGCAATCTTCTGAATGGACCCTGGACTTTTATTAAAAAATGTGTTTGTGCATAATTCTGAATAGTCATTGATTTGACATTTTGACTCTTGGGAAAGGTTATTTATACATTTTCAAGGATTGCAAATCCAATGCAACTGACGGTTTCTAAATCCAAGATTCAAAAGTATGAAAAAGCACATTTTTTATTTCCTATGAAATCAAGTTATTAAGCTTCTTTGTTTATGAAAGCTACAAAGATGGATTTATGTAGGGATGTGTGACCATTCAATGAAAATCCCCACCCATCCTCTACACATTGCAAAAATATACTCGTCAATCCATTGTGATTAAGATGATGTATGGCTTCTTAGTGCTTGATAATCATGTTAGATATTCACCGAAGGTTAATATCTTTATCAAAGGTTTTTGAAATTGCCAAAAAAAAATATATTGAATCGATATGTTATTGACTTATTCATTGGAGCAACTTAGGATGCTTTCAATATAGAATAAAACCATAGGGGAACTCTAAATGAAGATATCGGAGAATATTTTAAGAAATGCTCTGATAACACTTTGATAATCCTCCGATGACTCATATTTAAAAGTGCTCTGATGGATATTTTCAAAAGTGCTCTGATGGTTAGAAAGGTACTATTTTAAAAAGTGCTCCATATTTTAGGATATAGCCATATTTTTAGAAAGGAGTACGCCATATTCCTCGGCTATACCTCGGCTATATCCTATAAATAAGGCATCTTGTAATGTTGTAAAAAGATGATGAAGGCTAATCGCCAAGAATCAATAATCTGTTGAGGTTGTTGGTCATGTAGATGTAAGCCGAATTGGCTACAGGGTTGTTCTTGTGTAAAGAAAAAATTTATGTTGTCGATTGTGTCTTAGGTGTGGACCAAGGTTAGACATGTAACCTTTTATTATGAATGAATAAGACAAAAAGAGAGTAGAATGCTCAAGGAATGTTGGTTTTCCCGATTTGGGTTTCTAGGGTAAAATCTTTGTGTATTGTGTGTTTGCTTTGTCATTTACTTTCTTGATTAAATATTTTTTCCTCTCTTTTGATAAGTTTAGCGTGGAAGTGTTCCTCATTTCCTAACATGTGGTATCGGAGATTGGTTTAAAAACCTTAGATCTGAGCTAAACCCTAGGTTTAGTAAGAGTCGTAAGTCAAGAACCTTTAATGATCGTGTTAAAGAATGGCGAGCAACTCGAGAATAGAGATTGAAAAATTCAATGGCCAAAATTTTGATCTTTAGAAGCTTAAAATCGAAGATCTTCTTATAGATCAAGAACAATGGACAATAGTCTATCAAGATACCATGCTGATAGGCATGTTGATGGAAGAATGGGAGAAACTCGAGAGAAGAGAAAGGAGTATGATTCAACTATCTCTTGCAGATTTGGTACTGTTGAATATCTCAGGTGAAGATTCTGCCAAGAAACTGTGGGACAAGTTGGGGAGCTTGTACCAGTCGAAATCCCTGGTAAATAATTTGTTTCTCAAAAAGAAATTGTATCTTCTGAGAATGAGTGAGGGCAGTTCGGTGACTGAGCATTTAAATGCATTTAATACTATTATAAGCCAGTTATCTTCTATGGATATCAAAATCATTAAGGAAGAGAAATGTATTAGACTATTATGTTATTTTCCAGACTCCTAGCATAGCTTAGTCCTGGCTATAGGGACTAATACAACCATATTAGTGCTAGAAGACGTGGTTGCATATCTACTATCAGAAGAAATTAGAAGGAAAAACATGGAAGGATCGACCAAAGATGATTTAGTGGTGAGAGGTCGACCGATTGACAGAGATAAAGGAAAATTCTCTGGTAGAAAGTTTAAGTCAAAGGGTAGATCTAAATCCCCTGTGCAGCCAACAAGAAGATGTTGGAAATGCGACAAAGTTGGGAATTACAAAAGGGACTGCAATTCGAAGACAATGGAAGTCAGTTTAGATCTGATGAGAAGCAATCGACTTAGAGAAAGAAAAATCTAGATAAGGGAGGTGTCGACTAGTACACAGTCGAATAAAGATGTTTGGTTGATCGACTCAAGATCATCCTATCATATGACACCACATAGAGAATGGTTCTATGAATATGAACAATATGAAGGAGGAGATGTGTTCTTGGGGGATGACTCGACAACCAAAATTGTTGAACGAGGAAGAGTTCAACTGATACTACAGGATGGGAGGAGTAGAACCCTTCTAGGTGTGCTACACATTACGGGTTTTGCAAGAAACTTGATATATGTCAACAAGATGAGTTATGCAAGGGTGCACACTCTATTTCAAAAGGATTCGTGCAAGATGGTCAGAGATGTGATGGTCTTAATGAAAGGAGTTCAGATTGGAACCATATACAAGTTACTAGGGAGTGCTGACTCGACTGTATGCAACAACATCATTGTTCCTGAAGTCGACTTGACTCGAGCTGAGTCGATTCAAACCAACTCGACAAGTCATCATAAAGTCGACCAGACCATGCTATGGCATGAGAGGATGGGACACATGAGAAAAAGGTCTTCGAGTTATGCATAACAAAGGTATGGTCGAATACTTTCCTGTATGTAATTTATAAGTCAACTTTTGTGAACATTCTATATATGGAAAACAAAGTCGGGTGAGGTTCCCATCTGGAGTGACAAGGGAAAATGGGATTCTAGAGTTGGTTCATAGTGATGTGCTTGTCCTTGTTTCAGTGCCTTCACTTGATGGATCCATGTATTATGTCTCCTTCATAGATTATTTTTCCAGGAAGACATGGATATATTTCTTGAGGAAGAAATCATAGGTTTTCGAGAAATTCAAAGAGTTTAAATCTCTTGTAGAAAACTAGATAGATAAGAAGATTAAGGTGTTGAGAACTGACAACGACAGTTAATTCTGTGGAAAAGAATTCGATCGATTCTGCAAGCAGTGTGGCATAGCATGCCAAAATGCCACACCATATACCCCACAAAAAAATGTAGTTGCTGAGAGAATGAACAAAAAATTAATGGACAAGGCAAGGAGCATGCTCAGTGGTGTTGGGTTCGCACAAGAATTCTAGTTGGAGGCAGTCGACACTACAAAATATCTATTGAATAAGTATCCTTCGTCGGCACTTGTCAACACAACTCCGCATGAGGTATGGTTGGGTAAGAAGCCTTCGGTTTCACATCTCAAAGTATTTGCGTGTGATGCATTTGTGAATGTTCCCAAGGAAAAGAGGAGCAAGTTGGACAAGAAGAAAATCAAGTGTATTTTCATTGGATACAAAAAGGAATGAAAGAATATAAGCTCTGAGATCCTACATCAAGGAAAACAGTGTACAGTCGAGATGTGGTCTTCAGAGAAGTCAGAAGTAATTCTGAGCCTGAAGAAATTGTTTAGACCAAGAATAATCCAAAAAAGGTGTGGTTTGAACTGAGGAACGAAGAAGATGATTCAGATGAGTCGACTAAATCGTAAGGAGAGGTGGAACAACTGACCCTGGTTGTAAGGAGGTCAGAACAAGTAAGAAAACTAGTCGAAAGGTATAGTCCACCCGAATTACGTTCCACATTCGTGTTAACTGCCACCAACGATGAGCCCAAATTGGTCGGGGAGGCAGTCGACTCAGCAGAGGGAAAACTCTGGAACGATGCCATGGTCAAAGAGATGGAATCCTTGCACAATAATGAGACATGGGACTTAGTCAAATTACCTAGTGGAAGAAATCTCTGTTAAATTATTGTAACTTCAAAGAATATTCTACTTATATTTGAGTCATTATTGTATAGATCAAATCCCCTTTTGTGGATGAGTCAACATGTATTTGTATGGTGGTATTTGTAACTTCGCCCCTATTAATTGTAAAGTGGTTTTAGCCACTTCTAGGAGAAGTCAACTCCACTAAGTGAAGAGTCACAACCCTAGTGCCACCTCACAACTTGTATTTATATGTGAGGATGGTGTGTCATTTGAACATACTTATCACATTATCTCTACAGCTATGAAGAAGTGTGCAAGTCTTGGAGGAGTGTTTGTTGCAACTGGGCGTGATGTCAAAGAGGGATCTTGGTCTATGTCTTGGTATTTCTTGGTTAAGTGGTGCGCTACTCTTCCTAGTGAAGGAGTAGAGGAGGATCTTTTGTTCGGTATTTGGTATATCTATATTGAGGAAGTTTTTGTTGGGTTTTCTCCCCCATGAGGGTTTCCCGGGATAATCTGTGTGTTTCTATTGTTTCTGTGATTGCCTCTCTTTCAGTGATCTTATTTGTGCAGCTAATGTGCTAAATAATTATACTAATAAAGAAGAACAATAACTGCTAGTTGTATAAGTAAGACATTAGCATGGTATCAGAGCAGGCCTAAAAGAGACCAACTCATAGTTTATAAGAAATGACTAGCCTCAGTGCACCCTCTCCAAAATCCAGTTTTTAGTATTGCAGCTGCTACAGAATTAAGGTTTTTGCATAAAACCTAAGCGTGACGTTTTCCCTGTTTAAGGAGGACATTGGGGGAAGTAACCACATCTAGGATCTCACTCTAGGAGGGTGCATCTAGTCCCTGGATCAGAATTTTGAAATTTGAAGTTTGAAAAATTAGGGTTTCCTTATAAAACCCAAAGTTACAGTTGTAGTACCAGTTCAAGTATCAATTGTAGTTGCAGTTGCAGTACCAGTTCCAGTATCAATTGCAGTTGTTGTTGCAGTACCAGTTCCAGTATCAATTGCAGTTGCAGTTGCAGTATTTGTTGTAGTTGCAGTTGCAGTATCAATTGCAGTTGTAGTGCCAGTTCCTTCATGTCAATTGTTGTGCCAGTTGCAGCACCAGTTGTAGTGTCAACACCAGTTGCAGTGAAATGTTTTGTGAAGTTTTGGGACTAATTTTTATTGTCCTAGTGCGCCTTACCCTAGCAAATACACATCTAACTTTAAGTTACAAGTTGAAGCACCTTTGAAGTTTTAAAAGTTTGTTATTTCTTGTCGTTGCTACCGGATGGTGCCACTACATGTCGATATTGTCATAGGTATGTACTTACATATGCTTAAAATGTATCATTATTCTAAAGGGTATTTGTAGGAAAAAGGATATTTTGTCTAAACAACAGTCGTAGATCCAGAGGGATCTCAGATCCAACACATTCAGAGGAACTATTCACCCATGTTTGATTACTTTGATATGCCTCTACTTGTTATGACATTATTGTAATCTTATGAATATCTAGGTTGCATTTTGATCTATTGAAGTTATGATACTAACCATTGGTAAAAACTAAATTCAAAGTATTAGATTAATTAAATTTGATATTATAGAGTTTATTCCCTAACTCATATTTCTATCAAGATAGTATATTGTCTTAGTAAAGAGGATAGGTTGAAGCAAGTACTTTCCATCTTGAGTAAAGGAGACTCAGAAGAAAAGAAACACACTCATTATTGAGGACAAGACATGAGGTTCCAAGTTTGATTGATTAAATTGATAAGATTCAAATTTACACATATCAAGTTTGATAATTACTAAACACTATAGTTGTGATAGCAATCTTTGAAAAAATTTATTATTGAATACTTGGTAGCATGTGAGCACTATTGAGATAAATGCTTATTGTAATCATTTACTAGATATAACTAACATATCCTCTAGGAGAGACTTCTTGTTTTGCATCCAAGTTGCCATGGAGGAATGATTGATCACAATACTAGAAGAGTGTTTCTCTCATTTCCTATTATTGTATTTCTTAGTTTTTATCCTTGTTTCAGGCAGATCACAAGTGATAGCTCTAAAGGAGCTATTGTGACGATTGTTCTCACTATTGTTTTTTTTTATTATTATAAAGAGTATTATACTTGTCTACTGTTTATCTCTTGTTGTTCTTGTTCTGGGTAGGTCACAGGTGATAACCTTAAAGGGAGTTATAGTGATGGTTGCAGGGGGAAACATATTATATGAGACATGGAGCAGACTATCCAAGTTGTATACATGACCATATACATCCATGTACCGAAGAGGAAGAAGAAGATACTTTTTCTAGATACAAAACATCTCATATGGAGACAGATCATGAAGAGCAGAAGGCTCCAAAGATGACCGAACATTAGAAAACACAATAGACTTGGTCAATGGATAATGAAGCCACCTTGACAGGAAGCATAATTCATTTGAAGTCTGACTCAGTTTTCATATTAAGATTTGGTATTCAACACCAAGTATATCCTGTAGAGACTATGAAGTTTTTGTAGACTCGGAAGAAATCAAGACTTAGAGTAAGCCTGATCTCATAAAGGATCAGATGGGAAAAGGAGACATATTCTAGGACTGGAAGATAGATGCCATGAGTTGAGAAGACTAGATCGTAGCTTCAGAGACTTCTAGGAGATGTGAAATCTCCTGGGATTATTCCCTTGTTTCATTGACAGAGGAGGAATCCAGTCAGAAGGATTGGGATATGGATTTTTCCTTGAGACTAGAAGGGAAGTCACTGGTGACTTCCAAGATTGTTCTAACAAATAAAGAATGTTGCAGATAATAGTTTGGAGATGTACAAAGTCTGATATGTGTCCATAGGATTATCCCAACAAAAGGGAGAATACTATGATGAGACACTTGCTTTAGTAAATGAAGAAATAGTCAGAACAACCATGATTCTGATACAGTATGAGATTCAGAGGCAGCAGTCCCTGTATTTGAGATTGAGTTACCTCCATGAAAGAAGCAAAGCTACCTTCAGTATTAGCCACTCTTAGTTTCAGATGAAATTGTTTCCATGATAGAATAGAGGAGCTACTCTCATATTTCAATAGCTACAGTGAGAATAGAGCAATCATTCTCAAATTCATAAATAGCAGCTGTAGGTGCAGAGTCCCAGTTCCAGAGGAACAATTGTAGAAAGAGTAGAGGACATACTCTCAAGCAATGAGACAAATAGTTCTTTGCAGAAAACACATAGAACCAACACATGATTATGCAAATTGAGTTGCAGTTGAGAAAGTGTACCATATTAGTACGATGTGATGTGAAAAGTTGGTTTCGAAGTACAATATAGAAAAACTCACATATGCGGGTTGAAGAAAGATTTATACAGGTTGAAGCAACCTCTGAGAGCTTGGTATGGAAAAATTGACAGTTTCCTAACGAGCTTGGGATTTACCAAGAGTAAAGTTGATTCTAATCTTTACTTCAAGGTTATGAATGATGACCCAAATGTATTGCTACTATATGTGGATGACTTATTCTAGATAGGAGAAGAAAATCTCATCACAGATTGAAAAAATAATCTCACTGCAGAATTTGAGATGAAATACCTAGGCTTGATGCATTATTTCTCAGGTCTTGAAGTTTGGTAGAGCCGAGAGAAGATATTCCTTAACAAAGGGAAGTATGCAATTGAAATAATGAAGAAATTTGACATGTTGGAATGGCCACACCCATGGAGACGAATTTGAAATCTCTTGGTTAATACTTTGTCAGAGTTAGTTGATGCTACTTTATACAGACAGATTATTGGTTCATTGATGTATCTGACGAATACCAGGCTAGATATATGTGTTGTTGTGAACACCTTGAGTCAGTATCTATTGGAACCCAGAAGTGTTCACCTTGTAGATACAAAGCATGTGATGACATACATCAAGGATACGTTAGATTATGGTCTCTGTTATACTAGAGATCATGACTTCATACTGTATGGTTATACTGATTCATATTGGGCTGGAAGTGCTTCAGATAGAATGAGCACTTCAGGGTGTTGTTTCAATTTGGGGTCAGCCATGACTTCATGGAAAAACAGGAAGAAGTCCATTATTTCTCTCAGCACGGCAAAATCGGAGTATATTGCATCATGCTCTGCTAGTTGTGAATCCATATGGCTTCAGAAGTTGTTGACAGGTTTGTTTGATCTGGAGATGGAAGCTACCATGATTCTATGTGATAACCAAATTTGCATAAAGATGATAGAGAACCCAGTGTTCCATGATAAGATGAAGCACATAGAGATCTGGTATTACTACTTCATGACATGGTGCAGAAGGGATTTGTAAAGCTTCAATATGTTGGCACAGATGAGCAGGTTGCAGATGTGTTGAATAAGCCTCTGTCTCGTGTGAATTTTGAGTACTTATGAGACAAGCTTGGTGTAACACCCATGTTTCCCCTAGTTTGTAAATATAACTATATTGACCAAGAGACTATGGAAAACTTGATATGTGTGAATGTTTGATTTGATAGACCTTTGTATAAAAGGTAAATGCATGTAATTTCTATTTTAATGGAAAATGGATAAGTGTTGCATAATTGTTGAAAGGGGGGTTTTCCAAGAGAGACCATGGATGCTATGAAAGAGATGGTGAGGGGATCCGGGAATGGTTGAGATAACCCCCACCAAACCAGTACTTTGTTGGATTTAATTTCTCAGGACCAGAATAGTTCTCTAACCTAGGAATGAATTACAGTTAGGATGGTAGGTGGGAATACCTCCTCAAGAATTAATGACGGGATGGGGTAGGGCACCCATATGTAAGGCTTTCAAACCTGACCAAGGATTGGGAATTCAGGACACATGTAATCTTGTTGAGGAAGGAAAGAAAGAAAGGTGTGGTGGGCATAGGAAGACCTGTGAAGAGAAGCATAGAAGGGAGACTAAGCTCTCAAGTTCGAGGAACAACTGAAAGACGAGCGTGTTTTGGTCGCAGGAAGTGGCTAGCAGGGTTATTATACAAGATGATAAACGAGGTTGGTGAGTGACTAAGGAAGTACTCAGGTAGACCTCCTTGCTTGGTATAGAGAAAAATTGTTGCCAAGATCCTATGGGAGAAGGAGAGTAACCTTCTTCCCTAATTATCGCTGAGTTGGAAGAAATAATTATATCTCAGAGCATCATGGTCTAGCTCATGGATGGCCAGTGGTAAATCCATTAGGAGTGACTGAGCCTATGGTTGGGTGAAAATAGGAACCCCTTTCAGCAATCGCATCACATCGTCTGGTTCTAATAAGTGTTTTCATGCTCTATGCAATGAAATGGAATAATGGATGAATGAATGTATTTATATATCTAAGAATGGTTTATGTATTGAACAATCAAGTTATGTGTATGAATTTATATTCATGTGAAATTATTCTTATGATTGATCATCTATATGCCCCATCTTATCCCTCAAGGTGTCACGGGATGTAAACCTGTAGGACGACAAAGATAGAAAGTATTGTGTCAATCTGGCCCTCTCCATCTAAAGAGGATATCTTCTTCAGACTCCTCATTGTGCGACTGGGATATTATGCCCAAGTCTTTAGAAAATCCATGATGAGAAAGTTGTGTTTAACTCACAAGAGTTAGAAGGACCCATGTGACCAAGGTCTAGGAACCCCATGCTAAGCCTAAGGGAGTTAATTCCTTCTAGCTTCAGAGCTCTGGAAGTCTAGGAGTTCGGAGTATTGTTGGCCCTAACAGTCACAAACCGTTTGAAGGTGACCGAGAGTCATGGTTACCTGTAAGGTCGACCGACGTTGGGAGGGTACCCTAGTAGTTAGGTGAACCTGTCTTATTGACTGAATTGGGATCCAACTCCCCATCACGAAGTAGCATGAGCCACCAATCAAGAATGTTCAGGGGTTCCCTCAGTCATTGGGTGTAAACCAATACAACTTCGGTGAAGTTCCACTCCAGGAGAAACAGAGGGAGACTCACCTCAAGATCCCCTAAGGCCAGAGTTGAGAAGTAATGTGGAGCATGGATCTAAGAATCCTTCAGGATCCCTCTCAGTCGTTGATATACAGGGGACGTGTGGCACTAGACCCTTTAGTCCAGAGATTGGTCACTCCGGGAGAAAAGAGGAGTTTGCATCACAAAACTCCTGAACATCGAATCTCTAAAGTAACAAGAGTCCTAGATATATGGATCTACATGGCCAGATCTCGACCGTGAGATCTTAGGGATGTTAGAAGGTTTTCATTCTAGGGTGACGTGGACCCCAGTTTGACATGTCGCATGTCACCCGGATTCATGTGTATCACATACCCTATAAACCCATTGGAATGTGACACATGTCACCTTGACCCCTCCTACGTGTTAGTTCCTGGTACCTGACCGCCTAGCCAAAGTGATTGGTGAAGTGACCGGAACTCTAGGAGTCTGGGACTTCAGGACTCTGGAGGATTTGGGGTGTAGCATTGTAGAGAGACCAAAAGGCCCAAAGGCCAGAGCCATGTGGCAAGCTTACGGGACTTCGAAAGTTCGGGACTCTGGGAGGTCTCGTGTGTATACAACAAAGAGACGTTCAGCGTCGAAGTGTC
This sequence comes from Picea mariana, assembly GCA_032191745.1. Taxonomy (NCBI): domain Eukaryota; kingdom Viridiplantae; phylum Streptophyta; class Pinopsida; order Pinales; family Pinaceae; genus Picea; species Picea mariana. The sequence continues at coordinate 270,189 of JASDQU010738932.1, forward strand.
GAAGTGTCGGTGCGTCGAACGTTGAATTCCCTGCTAGCCTATGTGTCAGATGAGGACTAAGACAATCGTTGGATTGGTTGATGGATGGCACTTCCCTACAGGAGGTAGGAACCTAGAGATGATACGAACGAGATGAAGCCACGTGGGTGTCACATGGCCCTCAACCAATGAACACCTGAAGAACTTTGGGAAGTTGTAATATATAAACCAAAGGTCGGTTTAGAGCCTGGTAGTAGTCATTAGAAAGCTATGGGTAAGTAGAAGAGAATGAATCATCTCGGAGAGATGATTCGAGATGACTTAGTTAAGAAAAAAATGAAAGTATGATGCCCCACCCCTTAAAGGAGTATTTAGGGGTCAGGTGTGTTACAAATATGTATCAGAGAGAGGTTACAACACTTGGCCTGCTTGGGCTCATGGACGAGTTGTGTAAAAACCATATTTAAAGGAATTTTAAGGGTGACAACCTATCTTACCTCTTTCCTAAAGAGCCTGGTTAAAATTTTACTGAAGAAAAGAATGAAACTTTCTACTCTGTGTGTGTATTTAAGAAATATGAACTGTGTGCTGTTCATAAACTAATATACTATTGGATAACAATAAGTGTTTTTTCAGCACTCAAGCAATCAGTAAATCGCAGGAAAACTACAAGTATAAAGGATGGTGATGCGTCATGAAGTGGGGGATGGATCCCACAATAGAGATGAATAATCTGATGAAAGGAGGGCGGTGGAAACCCCTCTGGATATGGCTAAAATTATAAGGAGCCTCATGGATGAATCACAGATTTGCAAGGCCGACAACAAGAGATTGATAAAGGAGCAAGAAAAACAAACGGAAATTAATGCAGTCTTGCTTCAGATCTTATCTGATATACATAGAAAGTTACAGCATGGACCCGTAACCAGTCAGGTGGACCGACGACATACGAAGAGAAGTCACAGCCCACCTGAGATACGAAAATGTGGTCCCATAAGTGGCCACACTAGGAGGAGTACCTCAAGAAAGGTCCAACCTGGAGGCAGGAGACACTAATCAAGAGATTCCTCTAGAGAGGAAACTGGCAACTCTGAGGATCTTATAGTAGCAAAGATAGCTAATATTCTCAAAGGAAAGGAAAGAAGTGAAAGCATTCCAAAAGTCATGATCCTGAAGAGTTCAAGAAATCCNTCTGAAAACTTGAAGGCTCGAATAGCCAGCTTCAACCTTAATGGAAAGGATTCCATTTGGTTGGAAGACCTTAGGAATGTGAAAGGAATCCATGAGAAGGACTTGTCATGGAAACAGTTTGAGAAACACTTCAAGAAGAAGTATCTGTCATAGAAATACTTTGATGGGAAGACTAAGGAGTTCTATGAACTCAGGCTGGGACAACTCACCATGGAGGAATATGTCAATAAATTCCTTGATTTTTTGAGGTATGTACCCTACATAAATGATGAAAAGGTAAAAGTGCAGTGATTTATTAGTGGGTTATGTTAGACCTATAGGGACAGGATTGAGTTTGACGAGCCAAATACTTTACAAGACACTATCCGAAAGGCAATGTATTTCTATGAACAGTTCAAGAGTTAGACAAAACCTCGCGAGGACTGGAAGAAGAAGAGTAATTCGGGATTCAAGAAGAATGGTTTTAAATCCTCAAGATTTAAGAACTATGGGAAGGGTTCTAGGATGAGCCTTCCTACTAGAAGTGTGTATCATCAAAATTTCCCCTCCTAGAGTGGAAATAAACCTTTTGGAGCAACCCCAGGAAATTCTCATAACACAAAGAAAGAACCCTTGAAATGTTGGGGTTGTGGAGAAGAACATCTATTGAGGGATTGTCCACAGAGACAACAGAATAGTAGGAGAGTATACAACATCCAAGAAGCTACCACATTCAATGATGTGGCTCAAGGCATGCCACGGATTTATGCAGCCTTGGATAATAAACAAGCCGACCATCAAGCCTCAGTGGTGGAGATGGAAGGTATGATCACCAACCATCTAGTTTCTATTTTAATTGGCCCTGGTTCTAATTTGAGTTATGTGGCCCCTCAAATTATTGATAAGTACAAACTGCAACCAATTAGACATGTTAATCCATGGTTGGTACAACTAGCCACTGGAACCAAAAGAAAAGTAGCAGAGGTCATACCATCTTGCCAATTCATTATGGATGGATTGCCCACCCAAGTGACCCTTAACATACTTCCCCTGGGATATTATGACCTGTTGGTTGGTATGGACTAGATAGCCACATATAAAACCAAGTTGGATTGTTACCATAAAACTTTGGAATGTGAAAATGAAGAAGGGAGAAAAATAACCCTCTAAGGGATTCAGAGGTCTGTCTCAGTGAAATGAATATCAGCCCTTCAAATGAAAAAGTATTGCAGAAAGGGATGTCCTCTATATGTAATACAGGTGTTGGAACCTATTGAGGATGACAAACCAAAACTAGAGGACCACCCTATATTAAGAGAATATAAAGATGTGTTTCTGGAAGAGGCATCGGGTCTACCTTTGAGAAGAGACATTGACTTCTCCATAGAACTTGCACCAGGAGTAGTGCCAGTGTCTAGAACGCCCTATAGGATGAGTACACTAGAGCTAGTTGAGCTCAAGCTGAAACTAAGGGAGATGATGGACAAAGGCTACATCCGACCCAGCGTGTCTCCATGGGGAGAACCCATCTTGTTTGTGAAGAAGAAATATGTCACACTCCGACTATGCATAGACTATAGACAACTCAATAAGACAACCATAAAGAACAGGTATCCCTTACCAAGAATCGATGAATTGTTTGAACAATTAAGGGGTGCTTCCATTTTCTCGAAGATTGACTTAAGGTCTGGATACCATCAAGTCTGAATCAAGGATGAATACATACAAAAACCAGCCTTCAGGACAAGATATGGTCACTATGAATTTGTGGTGGTGCCATTTGGATTAACCAATGCCCCCGCCACTTTTATGTGCTTGATGAATAATGTACTCAGCAAATTCCTAGACATATGTGTATTGGTTTTCATTGATGATATCCTAATCTACTCCAAGAATAGAGAGGAGCATGAAGAACATCTTAAATTAGTGCATCAAGTACTAAGAGAGCATCAGCTCTATGCTAAGTTTAGCAAGTGTGACTTTTTCCAGAAGCAAGTCCATTACTTAGGCCATGTTATTTCTGAAGAAGGAGTGGCAGTAGACCCTAACAAGATCATATCTATCATGGAATGGCCTACCCCAAAGGATGTATCTAATATCAGGTCCTTTATGGGCTTAGCAGGATACTATAGAAGGTTCATAAAAGGATTTTCCAAGATTGGTTTTCCAATCACTACCCTCCAGAAAAAGGGGGTTATATTCACTTGGACATCAAAATGTGAAGAAATATTTCAAGAACTAAAATACCTTCTAACCCATGCACCTGTACTAAATATTGTAGACCCCGATGATGACTTCCTCGTGTGTACAAATGTCTGTAAGGAAGGAATTAGAGGAGTCCTTATGCAAGAAGGGTGTGTAATTTTCTACGAATCCAGAAAATTGAATGAGCATGAAATCAATTACATGATCCATGATCTAGAGTTGGCTGCCATAGTGCATGCTTTAAAAATGTGGAGTCATTACCTCCTAGGTAGTAGATTTGTACTTATGGAAGACCATTGTGGGTTGAGGCACATGTTTGATCAACCGAAACTCAATGCTAGTGAAAGCTAGGTGGATGGCTCTCCTTAGTGAGTTTGATTTTGAAATCAAAAACATCAAAGGAAAGGAAAATAGGGTGGTCGATTCCCTTAGCAGAAATGTGAAAATGATTCACCTGGCAGTGGTAAGCACTTGTGAAACGGATGTCAGGGAGACAGTCAGGAATGCATAAGAAACAGATGCATTTTTCAAGACCGTGACACCATACCTAAAGAAAGAGCCTACAGAGCTAAAGTATGAAGGCTATCAGATGCTTGATGAAGACCTGCTGACCTATAGAAACAGATTGTATATTCCAAGTTGTGACGACTTGAAGAGGTTCATAATGGATGAACTAGACAAGAGACCATATATTGGTCACCCAGGTTATCAGAAAATGATCGTGGCCACTAGGAAACAATTCTATTGGCATGGATTGAAAAAGGGCATAGCTGACTATCTAGCTAAGTGTCTAGAATGCCAGCTATTTAAAGCAAAACACCAGCACCCATCAAGGTTGTTACAACCCCTACAAATTCCATAATGGAAATGGGAAACCATCTCCATGGATTTCATCACCGGATTACCAAAATCGGCCAAGCATAATGATGACATCATGGTAGTGGTGGACAAATTGAGCAAGTCTTCTCACTTCATTTTTGTCAAGTCAACTTGCAAGGCAATAGATATTGCCAACATCTTCATGAAGGAGATATTCAGACTACATGGCATGCCCAAGGAGATTATATCTGATAGAAACACAAAATTTACTTCAAGATTTTGGAAATCCTTAATGGTTGGTTTTGAGACTAAATTGTTTTTTAGCACAACCTATCACCCTTAAACAGATGGACAGACGAAAACAGTGAACCAAATATTAGAAGACATGTTAAGGAACTATGTAATGCATCAGCCTAAGAAGTGGGAAGACTACCTACCATTGGTAGAATTTTCTTACAACAATGATTATCAAGAGTCATTGAAGATGATCCATTTTGAATCCCTCTATGGTAGACAGTGCAAGAGTCCAATCCACTGGAGTAATCCAGTGGATAGAATTACAATCGGACCCGACATGCTGAAAGAAATGGAACAACAAGTTATTCAGATAAAGCAAAATCTGAAAATTGCTCAGGATAGACAGAAGAGTTACTGCAAGATACCAGATATATAAAATATGCAGAACATAAACGAAATGCTAGAAATAACAGAATAACACTAAAATATCCAGCATAATCTTCTCAATACACAGAAACAATATATGAAATAGCAACAGAAATAGCACTTGAACAGAAATAGCACTTGATTCAGATAGCAATGTTCACAGGCCTCTTCGAGGGGGCAACCTCCAATCGAGCA
>JASDQU010738933.1:2328-15299 GCA_032191745.1 Picea mariana
CTCCCAACTCACCATATCTTGAACTATTGTTATGTTATTTGATTTTCCACTCTCTCTCTCTCTATTCCATCCATTTTCATTCTTCTTCTCTTAGGGTTTTAGAGCAAGTATTTCTCTAAGATCCCATTTCTCGATGAAATAATAAAAGAAGCTTTGGAGGATTTTGGGAATATCTACAAGTATTTGTGTTCTTACAAACATATGAGGTAAAATCATTTTAATTTATATAATGGTTGCATGAATGGATCTTAGGTAAAGTATTTTATTTAAGTAGATCTTGCAAAGAGTATTCTTGTGAATCTATATATGTGGCTAGCTAGATAGGGTGCAAGTATTTCACTTTATTAGATTAACCTCCATATTATCCATTGTATGCATGCTATTGTGTGAGTTTTTGCAGGTTGAACTTCAAGGGTTTCATTAGGGTGCTTCTTGGAAGAGTCTCCCTTTGATATTTTCATACACTCCAAGCAATCTTCTTCTATTTCTCTTTCACTTTATATTTCTATTGAAATCCATATTTCATCTAGCATAATAGAGTTCTTGGGTCATCGTAATCTAAAATTTTCACTAAATTGTTTCCCTAAAAAAGAAAGATTTTTCTTCACTTGTATAGTTGTGTGTGTCATTTCCAGCAAGCATAGCTTGCTAGTTTTTGCAGGTTCAGATCTGGTTGAGAGGGGTTTTGGCTACCCAAAGGCATCCACACAACACTCAAATACCCCCCAAGGGATTGCTAGCTATTTCTCAGCCTGGATCCTTCATTTTCTTAGCTTTTTCCTTCATTTTTCTCCTTTTTTTGCTTGCTTGTAGTGGCTCACATTTGTGGGAGAAAAAGGGTATGGCCTCCACCCACGTGTGAGCCTTGGGTAATTAGGGTTTGATCTAGATCTTGTTTTTTTTCCTCTCTCTTGCTAGGATGTGATTGTTTGTGAGATAAAGGGCATCTTCCAAACCCTAAGACCTAGGGTAGGGTTTTCTTGCTTGCCTCTTGGTTTGCTTGTTTGCCCTTTTCTGTTTGCTTGCTTCTTGCTTGTTTCTTGGTTTTCTTTTATCTCTCTTGTTTCCTCTCCTTTGCTTGCTTGTTTCTTTCCTTTTTCAATAATCTCAATTAATAAGCAAGCTAATTAATTGCCTACCTAGTTGGGAGAGGAACACCCCAAAAGGTTAGGTTAGGGTTTTAACACATGGTTAAAGATCTAAGTGCTTTAAAGCTACAATTCCCTAGATCTATATCTAATACACTAAATAATTATCTAGCTTAAGCCTATTGGGCACCTAAATCAACTTAACTAGATCTTATGCATGTTTAGTTCACTAAATGTTTATCTTTATGTTCCATGCTTAGATTTATAATCATTGATGCTTCATAATTAGATGGTGTTTATCTTTAATGCATATATAGTTTGATGCCATATGCTTGAAGTAGCTTCTTTCTTTTAAGTTGATAAGTAGGCACGTCTGAATCGTTTTCTCTTTCACACTAAATTCTATTGTCTAAATGCTTTTGAACACATAAAAGTGTGATTGCCTATCTTCTATTGGTTGGCAAGTTGTTCTTGCCTTTTGTTTTTCTTTCAAGCTATCTTAATTGTTCATTTTAGTGACATATACATGTGTTAATGTTCTTGATCTCATAATCAAATCAACACACTTTTAAGGCCACAGTGACTTTCGGCCAAGTCACTGAATCGCCATTAAAAAGTGTCATAAAACTCTTAAAACACTCCTAACCACTCCTAAAGGTATACCTAACTCATATAATAACTTAATAGACTCTTTAGGGTACTTTATACCACCATCTTCACCATATAAAATGGGACTTGAGAAAAACAATGGAGGGTGTACGCAGGGGACTGTCTCATGGCGCACAGGATGTGTCCTCTTCAGGAAGTACTCTTGTCTTAGGGATAACCTACGAAGCTAGGGTGAAAACACTTATTGAGAATCCGACAGTTATTTGGCAATAGGAGGAGGAGGCTTTGGTGAAAGCTTAATAAAATTTGATAGCCTTAAGAAAACTTAACAACTAAACCTTGGATCTAAATTTCTAAATACTTGTGGGTTTAATAATTAAGAGTGGTTGATCTTTATCCTTGATACTTGTTCTTAAATTTATAAATATTCTTCTTGATATATTGATGATGATTATCTTGATTCTTTGATGAAAATGTTATGTTATGCTTTAATCTTTTTTATATCATGCACAAACACATATAAACAAAGTGGTTAGCTTGTTGTCGTATTTTAGCATTCTTTGTATTGTAAATCTTGTATATAATATTTATTTGATCAAGTTATTCTTTTGTAAGTAATATTGTAAAATATTTGTAACGAAAAACCCCTTAACTTAGTTTACCCCAAGCCCAATATTTAGGCACTAGTCTCAGATTCCCTAGAAAAAGGTTTTCTTTAAATGCTAACCCTTGCACCTTGCATTGTTGCCTTAGCATCCTAGATTAGATCCCCTCTAACCTTAAGAAATTAAAATAAACTCCTAGAACCTAACTCTAAAACTTATCTAGTAACTAGGGACAACCCCCCTTTGCTTCCCTAGGAGTGAGCCTAGACGGAAGAGGTTCAAGCCAGAGTGACAGCATGGGNGGTTCAAAGCCCATGCTGTCACTCTGGCTTGAACCTAGGCATTATGCCTCCAAGGACACACTAAGTGAGCCGGACTTAGCTCACATTTTCAAGTGTGTATTAGTATTTAGCCACCAAAGTGATGACCATTGATTCGGCTCCTGGCTGACTGCTTAGGCATGGACTGATGACTAAAGGGATAAGTGACATAAGATAAAACCACAAAATTTTCACAATAATCAATAAAACCCACACATAGAAGTCATTGAAATCAGAAGTTGGGTTCACCAAGGGGCTGTCATTCCACTCAGAGGTTTATCATTCACAATCAACATCAAAGAAGAAGACACAAAGATTAAACATTCAACCATGAATCAATCAACTGAAATATAAGTAAGGGATAGATAGTAGGACAAATTCTTATCCTTCACTCATCATCCATGCACATAAAAGAAGGGCATTTGAATCTATAGGTTTTTAAACACCGAAGTGATGATCGTCGATTTGGCTCCTGGCCGACTGCTCAAGCAAGGAATGATGACTAAAGGGATAAGGGACAAAATATAAAACCACAATATTTCATAATAATCAATAAAACCCACAAAAAGAAGTCATTGAAATGAGAAAGTTGGGTTCGCCAAGGGAAATCAATTCAGAAAAACAACAAGCAAGTGGATTCATTAAAACTTCCCTATGGTTGGATCCACTAAAAAAACACATTGGAACATTTCTTTAATATTCCTTAAAAGTTTTGTATGGTTGGATCCACAAAGACCGCATATAATGTAGTGCATTAGAATCCCCAAAACAAAGATTTTAATCTTCATAACCTCACACACCCATGTTTTAATCACAATGAGGTGAAGGTCTTGCATGAATATGGATTATATGCCATTGCTTTAAACTTCCCATTAGCATTATTTAAATGTCATTGAGTTTTTATACTAATTCCTTTATTGTCATAGTAAATGGGATGGGATTGAGGGTTGTTTTTATTCCTAATATAAATTAAGATGAGGTGGAGAAAATGTAATATAAATGTAATAATGTTATATTATATAACATATGAACTGTGAAAATGCTATATTATATATTTGTATCACTTGAGAGATTTAATGACAAATTGTTGGATAGTTGTGGATATAGTTGAACTAAATACATAACTGTGAAATATTTTATGGTCACCTAAAGTTACATAAAGGGACCTAATTTTACTATAAACTAAGGGATTTCCACTAATGGATACATAAAGGGAGCTAATTTTACTATCAACTAAGGGATTTCCACTAATGGATACATAAAGGGACCTAATTTCACTATCAACTAAGGGATCACTCTACAAAACATTGATATATCATTAAAAATACTATCAATTCAAAATTCAATGAAATATCAATACTTCTAAAGAGTTTTTGTTAACTAGAAGGTAGGGATAAAATGTTATTTCTAACATAAAAAATCCCATATGATATGGGTTTTCATTAGAAAATGTTTATGTACTATGAGTGGATATATCACTAGTGTTAGGTCACATGGCCCTCATAACAATGCCACAATACTAGTAAATTACACCAACACACAAAATTTTGTAAATATCAACATCCCTAAAAAAAGGTAAATATATTTGTATATAATACCAAAGATCTCAAATGATGAATAAATCCAAGGGATATAGGAAAGTGTCATGAGGTATCTACAAAACTAGTAAAAATAGAGCTTCAAATGGATCTTTATGCCTTACTAGTCAATGGAATGAATATGTTATTATGTGTTGAATGGTTAATGTGTCAAAAATATTCAAAATAGATTCTTGAAATTTATATGGAAAGGTGAAACTTATAAACTATATGGATTTTAAACATTAACTAACAAAATAATTACTTCACAATGAAAGAAAAATAGTAGAACAATGACCAAACTATCAAGGTTTTCCTCTAGAGAGGAAGAGTGGTGAGTGGACGGAGTTGGGGGTATAGAGAGAGAGAGAGAGAGAAATAGATTCTCTCTTGGTTACCAATAGATTTCCACTAGGTTAACAATTGAGTACATTTGGTAGGTTACCAACCAAAATTTTGTTTAGAGGTTACACACACATATATGTGCTAGAATGAGATTGTTGTTACCTTTCCATCCCCAATAAAAAATTAACTCATGAAGAGTCCTAATCAATAGTCTTCTCATGAAAAGAAAACATGTCAAAAGTGCAATTTGGTCCTAGGTGGGGTAGATACAAAATTTTCCTCTCTAACACTTGAGCTAGACCCAATTAACATATCCAATTAAAAGTCAAAGATTATTAATTTACTCACCCTTTGACTTGTATTTTGAGAAGTCATTTATTTTGTAAAACAGTTTTCATTATCAATTACTAATCTTTATTGAAATATATCTTTGTAAATTTTGATATATAGGTATATTTTCTCCACAAGTGCATGATGGAAACACAAATATGTGGATATAAATCATGATATTAAAGGAATTTGAGTAGACAAATTAAACATTTCCTAGGAATCATAAGGAATCATGTAAGAAGTCAAATAGTCAATTAGCCCAGAGTGTGACTAAGTACTAAGTTTTGTTGGGAAGTTCCACTAGGAGAGAACTGACCTAATTTGGAAGTGATAGATTCACTGAACTATGCATAATTTAGTCAATTAGGTTAGAGTGCAACTAAGTACTAATTTTTATTGGGAAGTTCCACTAGGAGAGAACTGACCTAATATGGAAGTGATAGATTTACTGAACTATGCATAATTGACTTGAAGATCACATTGATGGACAATTAATGGAAATAATGGATGCATGTTTCCAGAACATGTCAACAAAAACCTAAAAGGTTATAAGAATGTTTATTGGTCAATTCTTTGTGTAGTATGGTCTATGAGTAGTTGAATGATTGAGGAGTAAGTTGATTGGGGTTCTTGGTAGAATAACACTCGACGTTACCATGGAATAGATCAATCCTAATGGTTTCTTTGAGGGTGCATATATTAACTTCAACGAATTGACAAAATGTACAAGGCATTACAAGATCAAAAGCAACATGTGTATGGTTCATCAACAATAACTATTGAACCAATTCATTGTCATTAGGAAGTGGGCATCAAATGACATGTATAAGTTGAATTGATTGTTCAAGTGGCATGTAAAGAAGAGGAACAATTGTAACTATCTCTTAGAGATGGGCCATAAGAATATGAATTGCTAGATATTGAGAGAGGGAGGTAGAATTTTGAAGATTACAATTGAGAAAGGATGCAATTATAGGTGATTTGAGTGTTGATATGGTATGTGACATGGGATAATTATAGTCATGTAAGGTGGCAATTCACGTTGATTGAGAGTAATCATGACAATAATTTCAAATGTAAGTGCATCATAACCTATTGTAAACATAGTAATGTGAGTTTTAATGGGATATATATTAAAAAGAAGATTATTTTAAGTGATTCTTAATTGTCACAAAATTTATGGTGGTAATGAAGCCTATTTATACAAATAGTAATGCAAGTTTTAATGACATATATTTCAAAGAAAATGCAATTGAGTGAGTCTTTTAATTGTCACAAAATTAATGGTTATATAAAGGGTAATGTCTATAGATATACACACTCCCCTCACATTGTGGGAGGGTCATGCTATCCACACTCCCTCTATGTGTTATGACTAATACTAGTTGTCTACTAGAGATATTAGGTCGAAAGGTTTGAAGATTTCACATTTGGATTATCTCTAGAGTTAGTTCAATATTGTCAACATATTTCAACAAAGGAAGGGATGGGAGATGAGATATGGAATTAAGAGTTTAAAGGGAGCCCGATGATTTACTTTATTTATTTGTTTGCATTATTAGTTGTTAACATTTTAAAAATTACACTAGGAACATGGCTTGTTATTATCATCTACATGTATGAGATATGTGTGTGCTAGCTATGCCTAAATATCCAACACACATACAATATTATGGTTCAATAATGTAACATCCCACTCAGGTGCACTGAGTGAACTTATTCTTTAAGGACACTTTCTCACAAGTGAACCGGATTATTATGCTACTAGAACATTTTATTTTGATTATGAGGCATTATGGGTTGATGGCATGTTTTTTTAATGCATTGACATAGACAGGTGCTATTGACTCGGTTTTACTGAGTGTGCAGGATTTTGGACCTCGAGGATGTAGAGGAATTGTTGGAACCCCTTGGACTCTGGATCAAGTCGGGGAGTGTACCATTGGGGTTTAATTTTTTTACTATCATATTAGTGCATCTGATTAGATGATATGATATGGATATATTCTGACATGATTCGTCGATGATGCAGGCTGACGATAGCTTGCCGCCCAGACTCACATGTGGAGTAAAGGGGTCACACATGAATACCATAGATTTTGAGGGAGAGGTGTGTACATCAACCCTTCCACAACCTCCTAGCACTCCCGTCATGGCTCGAACTGTAGGTTAACATTTACCTAGTTTGAGAGGACCCGCAATGCCATGAGGGAAGACTGCGACAGTCGCTCATGATGATTCTAAGGGGAGTGCAATAAGGTGGGGGCCTTATTCCTTAGAGTCCCTTAGTCTCCGACAAGTTCACCTGGCGGAATATTGACTCCAGGGGATTTTATTTCTACCAAGTCAGTCAAGAGGTGAGTGGCACCCTTGGAGCATGTGGTGCGTCCTGAAGGGCACGTCGTTCAAGAAAAATGGAAAGAGGCAAGTGGCACCCTTGGAGCACATAGTGCATCCTGAAGAGCATACCATGCAAGGGAAGTAGATTAAGGTGAGTGGCACCCTTGGAGCACCTAGTGCGTCCTAAAGGGCATGTTGCATTGTTGATGATAAATGAATGAACCTAGATAGCCTTAGGACGAATAACGTGTTAAGAATTTAAAAAAAAAAATTCCCTAATAAAATGTCACCCAACACGAAAATTTAAGGTCTAAGTCTAAATTATGCTAGTGGTAAAATTTTGTCTATCTATTTTATAAAATAAAAAAAAACATAAATAATAATTATACTCTTTGTTAAATCTTGTAACAATAAGGGGGTAAGCAATTTAAATGATTCATAAAAATCTATTAGGGTAAAATTTAAAAAAAAGGGAAATAATTGTTTTATTACTTATGATAATTTAGAATTATTAACTAAAAAGGGAAAAAGGAAAAAGGGGGTTAATTTCTACACCTGCCAATTTCAGTCCTAAATGAAAAGGGGAAAGAGAAAAATCTAAAATATTTAGGAAACTAGGAAAAGAGGGAAACATAAGAAGAAAAGGGAAACCCAAGGGAAAAAGCAGAAAGTGAAACTTAGTAAGGTATATACCATTAAGAACTTTCTAATTTAAAACTGAACTAGCAAATTGATAATGGCGAAAGTCATTAAAACCTGTAAGAGAATTTGGGGACACCTAGGAGTGATTCTAGGAGTGACTCTAGGTGGGTGAGGGAAAAAGGGAAATTAATTTGTGGAGGAATGAAGGGGATGGGTGACACTTGTACGAGAAGGAATTTTTAGGATTTAATTTTAAAAAACTTAATTAAATGAGATTTTAGGAAAGTAAGGGACTTCAAAATTCTATATAATGAAGGGAGGAGAAGGATGAAGGATCTCTTCTATTTGCATAACTTTATGCTACAGAAATATCTACTTGACTATCTTAGCTTGTGCGAGTTGGGATACCCAGCTTGGTGAGGAGTGGTAGCTCGGCCTTGCGAGGCAAGCTGGGAGCTAGCTGAATCTCTGGATAGTATGGGTGGACCCTTTGCAGCTCAGGGGGATAAGGGGGAAGAAGAGTACCCCTAGCATTGGTTGGGAGTTACCAGTGAAGTCTCGTCGGTCAACAAGCAAGAGTTGCACGGAGCGCGAGGGATGTCACTCAGAGCGGGCGATCAGGAAATGATATGCTCTCTTCATTTTTGTATGGTATATTGTGGTAGGATTTATGCTTTGATTTGCATGTTTATTAGAGTAAATAAACTGATTTTCTAGATTGATGACTGAAATTTTTCTTAGCCTAGCTCAATGATTGACTGAAATTTTTCTTAGCCTAGCTCAATGATTGACTGACTCCCATGGATTTTGTTTCCCTGCATGTCTTGATGACCTTGTGGTGTTTGATTGTGACCTTTGTGGTTGTTTGACTTCGTCCCTAACTCATCAGTCCACGAATGAGTAGTCGGCCAGGAGCCTGATCTACGGTTGTCGCTTCGGCATTAATAGACCTATGGATCTCAATGCCTTTCTTTTTTATGCATGGATGATGAGCAAAGGATGTTCTTGTCAGTAGTCTACCTATATTGCTTGTCCTTAGTTGGTTGTTGTCTTGCGCCTTGATGCAGATATTGAACCCGAAAATTTGTTTGATTGATGGTGAGAGTTTATCTTTTTCCCTATCTGTGTTTCTAATAATTGGCATCTTGGCAATGGAAAAATGTTTTTAAATTCCTTGTCTGCATTTCGATATTTGGCATCCTGGCCATGGAAAAATGATTTTAAATTCTCTGTCTGTGTTTTGATAATTGACATCCTAGCAATGGAAAAACATTTTTAAATTCCTTGTCTACGTTTTTTATATTTGGCATCCTCGCAGTGGAAAAATGCATTAATTTCTTAGTTTTTGTTTTTATATTTGGTACACTGGAAATGGAAAAACAATTTTTTTTTTAGTTATTCTCATCTGTGTTATATTGGTAGCCTAAAAATGTAAAAACAATTTAATTTCTTAGTTTATGTTTTATATTTGGTACCCTGGACAGGGAAACACATTTGTTTTTAGTTATTCATGTCTGCGTCGTAAGGGTATCCTGGTAAGAAAAACAAAAACGTTTTTTTTTGTTCCTGTATGCGTCTTGCATTTAAGAAATACGGTGATTTGAATACCTTTGTGCTGGTGATTTCCCTTGAAGAAGAATGTGATTTTGCATAAAAAAAAATATTGTGGTGTGAATACATTTGTTCCTCTGTGATTGCCCCATTCTGTTTTTATTATGTTTGCCCCATTCCGAATTTCCGCATTTCGATTTGCGTCATCCTGTTTTTAATTGAAAGTATTGCCCCATTTCATTTTTATATTCTCTATGACTTGACTGAAATTACCAACATGTTTTTTCCTTCATCAACGTGTTTTTATCACTAATTGAAAGACATATTTATCACTAATTACAACCTATTTTCCGCAAAAATTAATTACCACGTTTTTCTCTTATTGTGTAGCATTTTGGCTCACTGCGTTTGTTGATGTGTGGCACAACTAATTGCCCTTAAAAAATTTAGTGCGTCTGTTGTTGATTGGGAATGATTTGCCATCAATTGTAAATTGTGTTTTGTTGATGTGGGGGACAACGATACTCCTTAAAAATTGTGAATATGTTGATGGGGAATGACCACGAGTCGGTCCTTCTGCTATTGTATTGTTTTTTTTTATCTTCCTTCAATTTTGAGTACCCAACTTTCTCACTGCCAACCACAATTGCTATAGCGATTCCCTCATTCCATTAATTTTCATTGTATTTACCTCATTATTTCTATAACAGTTGTTTTGATTGACATGTTAATCGCCTTGTTATTTCTATGTTAATTGTTACGTTAACACTCATGTAATTTACCTCGTTATTGCTATAATAATTGTTGTGATTGACATGTTAATCAGCTTGTTATTTCTATGTTAATTGTTATGTTAACAGTCATATAATTTGCCTTGTTATTTTCTATATTAATCGTTGAGTTAATTGACATGTTAATCGCCTTATTATTGCTATGTTAATTGTTATATAAATAGTCATGTAAATTGACTTGTTTTTTCTGAATTAATCATTATGTTAATTGTTACATTAAGTGCCTTGGTAATTGCTATATTAATCGTTATGTAACTGCTAAGTTAATTGCCTTGTCAAATTTCTACAACGATATTAATAGTTAGTGGTTTCCTTCTCAATGTTAATAAGACAGCTAGTATTGTTAGTTCTGTCATTATAGCTAGACAACATGTCGAGGTTTAATTGTTCTTAAGTGTGATGATGGTAGCGTTCTACTTTAAGATTGTTAATATTGTTATTTAAGTTAATGGCTAGTTAGATGGAGATTTTGGATTAATATAAAATTGTCCATTTGGGTTGTAATAATGATTAAATTTAGATTGGTGAGTAAAGACTAGATTGCCAATTTTAGACTTGCTAAATTGATTTATAATTGAGGATAGATTGTATTTATAATTATAGTTCTAGTATTGATTACTTAGAATTGCTAGATTGATGGTATTAACTTAAATTAGTAGGGGCATCAATGACAATTTGAATTTTAGACATGCCCCGTTTAGAATGGTAAGCCATGATTAAATAGATGGTAATCTTGACTAGTTTAGACTGGGTGATTGCTTGGGTCACCAACGATATCGTGTATTGGCTTCTATCATCCCTTGTCTTCATCCTCTGGAGTTTCACTCACCTGTTGTTGGGGTATGTGTGTGGTTTTCCTCCCAGTATTCGGTTTCTACTGCATCAGTTTTATCTACATTCTCTAGTCTAGATAGGATGCATTGCGCCAAGGTTATTGATGCATCTATCACCTGGGAACGACATGATTATTGATGAGGGGATCATGGCACACCCTGGGGGATAGAAGCGAACAAGATCTTGGTTGGAGTAGGTGCTTTTTGTGTGAGTTTTGTTGAGCATGCAAGTTTCTCTTGGCGAAAGGGCTGAATGCCTTCAGGCGTTAGGTTCACATGCCTTGAGGTTCTAGTCTTTGTTCGTCTAGGCCGTGATGTCGGGATGGGGATGTTTTCCCTTATCTTGTAGGCATGGTCGTGTTGTGTTGGGCGGGCAGTCGTCCTCCTTGTTATCCTGCGCATGTTTTCCAGTGGTCCTTGAGACTGTGTGTGGTGTCATAGTAACATGTTACCTAGACTGCGTGCTTGCGTTCATTGTCAGTGGTGTGGTTAAACTGTTTTCGTCATCACATTCTTACCTCTTAACGCCTGAAAACTAAAAAAATACAAAAATTTCTTCACTTGTTGTCATAACGATGGGTTCGTTACATATGGTATTAGAGAAGGTTCAACCCGCGACTAGGGATTGCTATGGCTTTGGTTGATATGATTTGATTATAATGTTGCTAATTGAGTTGACTTGTATGGGTGCAGGTAATCATGGTTAAAGGATGTCGTGGAGGCAGACAATGGGGTGCTAGGGGAGGAGGCGCAACGCCTCCAGTAACATCCACACCTGAGGGATCTAACCCCCAAGGAGACGAAAAGGTTGTCAGGAAGGAGCAAATAGCAGTTGGTGATGTGGTTGGAATGATGAGATCTTTTTAGCACTTGTCTAAGGCATTAATCAACCATTTGGACAGAGATGAGGCTAGAGCATCGGTACCCCCTCAGGGTCCACTATGCACTCTGGTTAGTACTGGTAGCATTCATAGGGAGCTCGAGAAGGTCAAATTTCCCGAGTTTTTTGGTGCCCCAGATGGTGTAGCCGCCGAGGCATGGTTGGATAATATGGCAATGTTATTTGCACTTCGCAATTATACCTCCAACTTGAAGGTCCACATGGCGGTCTTCCAACTGAAAGGAAGTTCTCTTCTATGGTGGAAGATGCTCCTACCGCAACTGAACATGACTGTCGAAGATGTGTCATGGGAAGTGTTCGAGGAACGGTTCCGAGAGAGATACCTTTCAGAGGAATTCATTGAGCATCAACTCAATGTGTTCAATGCCTTACAACAGGGTGGTTGTACAATGCCTAAGTATGAGGCCCATTTTATGGAGCTGCTCTGGTATGATCTGCATATTAACATTGAGAAATTTAAGGTCAACAGGTTCGTGTTTGGTCTTAACGACAACATACGTGCAAAGGTTAGGATTTTGATGCCTCAAACCTTGCATGATTCCATCCAGAAGGCCCTCATAGCAGAGGAGGAGCTTATTAGCGGGGGTCAAACTAGGACTCTAGCAAGACCAGCAAGGTAGGTGTCATCTGGTGCACAACAACATCAGACACTAGCCATACATACACTAGGATATCGTGGCTTCCAGAGGGGATCCACTTTCACTACACCTCGACAATCGACGCCTCAAAATAGGACACCTTATTGGGTACCACAACATCAGCAGTAGTAGTTTAGGCCTATTCAACAGAACAGACTAGGATTCAAGGCTGGTGGGTCGTCATCTTCTACTTTTGGTACCAGGACTACTGGGCTGAAGAAGGGGTGTTGGATGTGTGGGGAGCCACACTACCAGCGCGACTGCCCTGTGGTGAGGCCTAGAGCATCCAGATTAGCTGGATCCACTACTGTGGGAGATATGGGCAAGACCCATCGGATTCATGCAGTGGTGAATAATCACCAGGAAGAGCATCAGTTGACTGTGCTCGAGACGATAGGTAC
>JASDQU010738933.1:15399-42473 GCA_032191745.1 Picea mariana
TATACCATTAAGAACTTTTTAATTTAAAACTGAACTAGCAAATTGATAATGGGGAAAGTCATTAAAACTTGTAAGAGAATTTGGGGACACCTAAGAGTGATTCTAGGAATGACTCTAGGTGGGTGAGGGAAACAAGGGAAATTAATTAATTAAAAAAATTAATTTGTGGAGGAAAGAAGGGGATGGGTGACACTTGTATGGGGAGGAATTTTTAGGATTTAATTTTTAAAAATTTAATTGAATGAGATTTTAGAAAAGTAAGGGACTTTGAAACTCTATATAATGAAGGGAGGAGAAGGATGAAGGATCTCTTCTATTTGTATAACATTATGCTCCAAAAATCTCTACTTGACTAACTTAGCTTGTGGGAGTTGGGATACCCAGCTCGGTGACGAGTGGTAGCTCAGCCTTGCGAGGTGAGCTTGGAGCTAGTTGAATCTCTTGATAGTGTGGGTGGCCCCTTTGTAGCTCGAGGGTCTAAGGGGGAAGAAGAGTACCCCTAGCATTGGCTAGGAGGTATCAGTGAAGTCTTGTCAGTCGGCAAGAGGGATTTGCATGGAGCATGTGGGACGTCACTTAGAGCGGGTGATCAGGCAACGATACCCTCTCTTCATTTTTGTATGGTAGATTGTGGTAGGATTTATGCTTTGATCTGCATGTTTATTGGTGAAGTAAATTGATTGTCTAGATCGATGACTGGAATTTTTCTTATCTTGGCTTGATGATTGATTGACTCCCATGGCCTTCATTTCCCCCGCATGTATTGACCACCTTGTGGTGTTTGATTGTGACCTTTGTGGTTGTTTGACTTCGTCCCTACCTCATCAGTCCATGACTGAGCAGTCAGCCAAGAGCCTGATCTACAGTCATCGCTTCGACATTAATAGACCTATGGATCTCAACACCCTACTTTTCTGTGCATGGATGATGAGCGAAGGATGTTCCCATTAATCATCTACCTCTGTTGCTTGTCCTTGGTTGATTGTTGTCTTGCGCCTTGATGCGGATATTTGACCCGACAATTTATTTGATTGATGGTGAGAGTTTATCTTTTTCCCTATCTGTGTTTTTGATAATCGACATCCTGGCAATGCAAAAACGTTTTTAAATTCCATGTCTACATTTTCATATTTAGCATCTTGGCCATGGAAAAACGTTTTTAAATACCCTGTCTGTGTTTTGATAATTGGCATCCTGGGAATGGAAAAACGTTTTTAAATTCCTTGTCTGCATTTTTTATATTAGGCATCCTGGCAGTGGAAAAATGTGTTGATTTCTTAGTCTTTGCTTTTATATTTGGTACACTGGAAATAGAAAAACGTATTTTTTTTTTAGTTATTCTTGTCTGCATTATATTGGTAGCCTGAAAATGTAAAATCGATTTAATTTCTTAGTCTGTGTTTTATATTTGGTACCCTGGATAGGGAAACACATTTTGTTTTGGCTATTTTTGTCTACGTGGTAAAGGTATCCTGGTAAGAAAATAAAAAACATTTTTATTTTTTCTATATGCATCTGGCATTTAATAAATACAACGATTTGAATACCTTTGTGCTTGGCGATTTCCCTTGAAGAAGACTGTGATTTTGCATAAAAAGAATATTGTGGTGTGAATACATTTGTTTCTCTGTGATTGCCCCATTATGTTTTTATTATATTTTCCCCATTCTAAATTGCCGCATTTCAATTTGCATTATTCTGTTTTTAATTGATAGTATGCCCCATTTCATTTTTATTCTATGACTTGAATGACATTACCAGCGTGTTTTAGCCTTCATCGGCGTGTTTTTATCATTAATTGCAAGACAACTTTATCACTGATTACAACATGCTTGCCACGGAAATTAATTACCATGTTTTGCCCTTATTGTGTGGTGTTTTGGCTGATTGTGTTTGTTGATGTGTGGCACAACTAATTTCCCTTAAAATTTTGAGTGCGTGTGTTGTTGATTGGGCATGATTTGCCATAAATCGTATATTTCATTTTTCTTATGTGGGGAATAGCAATACTCCTTAAAAACTTTGACTGCATTGATGGGGAATGACCACGAGTTGGTCCTTCTGTTGTTGTATTGTTTTTTTTTATCTTCCTTCAATTTTGGGTACCTAGCTTTCTCACTACCAACCATAATTGCTACAGAGATTCCCTCGTTCCATTAATTGTCATGTTATTTACCTCGTTATTGCTATAACAATTGTTTTTATTGACATGTTAATCCCCTTGTTATTTCTATGTTAATTGTTATGCTAACAGTCATGTAATTTGCCTTGTTATTTCTATAATAATTGTTGTGATTGACATGTTAATCACCTTGTTATTTCTATGTTAATAGTTATGTTAATAGTCATGTAATTTGCCTTGTTATTTTCTATATTAATTGTTGAGTTAATTGACATGTTAATTGTCTTCTTATTGCTATGTTAATTGTTATATAAACAATCATGTAAATTGACTTGTTGTTGCTGAATTAATCGTTATGTTAATTGTTACATTAAGTGCCTTGGTAATTGCTATATTAATCATTATGTAACTGCTACGTTAATTTCCTTGTCAAATTTCTACAACGATATTAATAGTTAGCAATTTCCTTCTCAATGTTAATAAGACAACTAGTATTGTTAGTTTTGTCATTATAGCTAGACTACATGTCGAGATTTAATTGTTCTTAAGTGTGATGATGGTAGCGTTCTACTTTAAGATTGTTAATATTGTTATTTAAGTTAATGGCTAGTTAGATGGAGATTTTGGATTAATGTAGAATTTTCCATTTGGGTTGTAATAATGATTAAATTTAGACTGGTGAGTAAGGACTAGATTGCCAATTTTAGACTTGCTAAATTGATTTATAATTGAGGATAGATTGTATTTATAATTAAAGTTCTAGTATTGATTACATAGACTTTCTAGATTGATGGTATTAACTTAAATTAGTGGGGGCATCAATGACAATTTGCATTTTAGACGTGCCTCTTTTAGAATGGTAAGTCGTGATTAAATAGATTGTAACCTTGACTAGTTTAGACTAGGTGATTGCTTGGGTCATGGACGATGTCGTGTATTGGCTTGTGTCATCCCTTGTCTTCATCCTCTGTAGTTTCGCCGACCTGTTGTTTGGGTATGGGTGTGGTTTTATCTAGATTCTTTGGTCCAGATAGGATGCGTTGAGCCAAGGTTATTAACACATCTATCACCTGGGAATGGCATGATTTTTGATAAGAGGATCCTGGCATGCCCTGGGGGATAGCCGCGAACAAGATCTTGGCCGGAGTAGGTTCTTTTTGTGTGACTATCTTCGAGTGCGCAAGTTGATCTTGGCACAAGGGTCGAATGCCTTCAAGCGTTAGGTCTGCTTGCCTTGACGTTCTAGTCTCTGTTCATCTAGGTCATGATGTCGGGATGGGGATGTTTTACCTTATCTTGTAGGCATGGTCATGTTGTGTTAGGTGGGTAGTTGTCCTCCTTGTTATCCTGCACATGTTTTGCTATTGGTCCTTGAGCCTGTGTGTGGTGTCATAGTAACCTGTTTCCTGGACTGCGTGCTTGTGTTCATTGTCAGTCGTGTGGTTAAACTATTATTGTCATCGCCTTCTTGCCTCTTAACTCCTGAAAACAAAAAAAACAAAAATTGCTTCGCTTGTTGTCATAACGATGGGGTCGTTACAAATAAACACATTAGTAACGAATGTATCTAGGTTATTAATGAATTAATTAATAAGTTGTCAATTTGAAGTTATATTATATGAATATAAATATCATCAATAGGATAATAATTAGTTCACATATTTAAATGTTAAATGAAGTTATGATAATTAGTTCCCATCTAAGACTCTTTTATTTTTATATTAGAGTTTATT
This sequence comes from Picea mariana, assembly GCA_032191745.1. Lineage (NCBI taxonomy): Eukaryota > Viridiplantae > Streptophyta > Pinopsida > Pinales > Pinaceae > Picea > Picea mariana. The sequence goes on from JASDQU010738933.1 coordinate 19,255, forward strand.
ATCCAAAATGAATTATTCGTTATAATTATTCATTTAGTCAAAGGGTCACTACAATTGGAAGGGGAAATAATGGTTGAGATAAGTCTAGACAACATCATTATATAATTAGAATCAAAGAGTTACAAAACCACTAGAGACAAATAATGGGGTTTACCAAGAAACATTGCCATGGTTTAATCCTTGTGGTGTACCACATGACCAATACACTTTTTTAGTTGCCAAAGAGGCTTTCCAAAAAGAAAAGTTAAGCTAATATTGATCAACCAAATCTTAGAAGTTGCAGTAAATGCACAAAGCCCTAAATTTCCTCACCCACTAACCTTGAGGCTAACACACAATCATGGTGGTCTCTCACAACACTTTAGTGGTTATGGAAATTTGAAAAAATAAGGTTCCTTTAAGTTGAAGGGATGATATGGGCACTTGCACAGTGAATTTAAATATGGTTTAAAAAGATGAAATATATATATTTGAATGGTTCTCAAATTACACTCTTGGGCCAAAGATGCGCTTTCATGGTTTATTAGGTGTTTTTTGCACCATGTACAAGTTTTATAATCTCTAAAAGAAATTTTTATTCCCCAATTCATTCATTTTTATCATTCTAACATCACTAGGGTCACAAGAAATTACATCCCTCACACATAATTCCTTCTAATGGAACTCATATGACCCCTATAGACCACTAATTCCATTTACAAGAAATGTGTGGTGCTAGAATCTATGCATGGTCCATGATCTTTAGAAGTATATTTTAGGCTATAAGACATTGGATTTTTTCCTTTGAATATTTGTAGGGCCCCAAGAGCCTATTTAATTGTGAAAAACCTCATAATGGAAAAATAATGTCATTAGGGGTTAATACATAATGACATAAATAATATAATTCCTCACACCTAACCCTTATAATTTTCCTATACAGCCTAACCCAAAGTACTTATAAGCTCTCTAACCTTAACCCCAATAATCATAAAACATAACCCATATCACATATAACCATATAGGCCTATGTCCCTATCACTCACACACACTAAATCTTAAAACTCCTTACTCCTATAGCACCTAAATATTATAAAACATATATCCCCTAACTCATATACCTTAAATAATAACCTATAATCTTTAAAACCCTTGCATATAGAATTTATAAACCTTAATAATTGACCCATATAATATTCAACATTATAACTCCTAATATTATCCCTAACCCCTATAATCCCAAACCACTCATCCATAACCGCATTTGGCACATTATGACTAACCTCTATAATCCCTTATTATATAAAATTATAACCCTTAACACCTATGATCCCTCACACCTAAAACCTATTATCTAATACATATATATTTTATCATCATCAACTACAATGGCCCTTAATATACACAATAGACATTATAACACCTAATGCCTATAATTCCTAACACTTATCATCTCTTACACTCTATGGTCCTTGTAACTAATAAGACCCATAACCCTTAACACGTATAACCCCCATCTTAGATATGGAATAACCCATATAAATAATAACTCTCATATCCCTTAATCCCTATAACACCTAATCCATTTAATTCATTTAACCCCTATCTCATATAATAACTAATACTTTACCTCAAAATTCTATAACCCATAACCATATTATCACTATGTATTGTAACAACTACCATACATGACCTCTAATATAACTCTGATAATTTCTAACCCATGTCACCCTTAATGCCTATTAACCCATATAAAACCTAATATAATTTGACATAACTTCTATAACTTTTATATAATATAGTTTTAATAACAAATAACCCCTAAATCAAGGTATCCCATGAATTTTGTTTATAATATGAGAATCTCATCTAATAAGAACATCATTTCATGTGTAGGATTCTTTCAATATCCTCAATATTGAATAAACTTTATAATCTACTTGCATTATTAAAACCATACAACCTTGATATTTAATATCATCAAAATATTTTGAAAACATTTTAGAATCTAGATTCACATTATTAAAAACCTACAGCCAGTGTTTTGTAGCATCAAGTGCAAAAAGATTGAAAATAAAAAAACTTATGAAAGAGTTAATATAGTTTAACGGTAAACCAGGCATATTGGTTTTGTAGTGCATCAAGTGCAAAAATATTGAAAACAACATAACTTATGAAAGAGTTAATATAATTTTTAACATCCCGCTCTGGCACACTGAGTGAACTTATTCTTTGAGGAAACTTGCTCACAAGTGATCCAGATTATTATGCTATTAAAACCTTTGATTTGATTATGAGGCGTTATGGGTTGATGCATGTTGTTTTACTGCATTGACATAGACAGGTGCTATTGACTTGGTTTACTGAGTGTGCAGGATTTTGGACCTGGAGGATGCAGAGGCATCGATGGAACCCCTTCGAATCTGGATCAAGTCAAGGAGTGTACCATTGGGGTTTGATTGTTTTACTGTGATATTAGTGCATCTGATTAGATGGTATGATATGGATATGTTCTGACATGATTTGTTGATGATGCAGGCTGACGATAGCTTGCTGACCAGACTGACATATGGAGTAAAGGGGTCACACACGACTACCAGAGATGTTGAGGGAGAGGTGTGGACAACAACCCCGCCACAACCTACTAGTACTCCCGTCGTGGATCGAACTGTAGGTTAACGATTACCTAGTTTGAGAGGACCCATGATGTCGTGAGGGCAGACTGCGATAGTCACTCATGATGATTCTAAGGGGCATGCAATAAGGTAGGGACCTTATTCCTTAGAGGCCCTTAGTCTCCCACAAGTTCACCTGGCGGAGTATTGACTCCAGGGGTTATTGATGTCTACCAAGTCAGTCAAGAGGCGAGTGGCACCCTTGGAGCACATGGTGCATCCTAAAGGGCACGTTGTGCAAGAAATATGGAGAGTGGCGAGTGGCACTATTGGAGCACGTAGTGCGTCCTGAAGGGCACATCATACAAGGGAATAAATGAGTCGAGTGGCACCCTTGGAGCACCTAGTGCGCCCTGAAGGGCATGTCGCGTTTATTGATGATAGCGGAATGAACCTAGATGGCCTTAGGACGAATAATGTGTTAAGTATTTTTAAAACAAATTCCCTAATTAAATGTCGCCCAATACGAAAATTTAAGGTTTAAGTCTAAACTATGCTAGTGGTAAAATTTTATCTCTCTGTAAAAAAATAATAATAATAATGATAATAAAAATAAATCCACATGAATAATAATTAGGATCTTCATTAAAACTTGTAACATGAAGGGAGTAAGAAATTAATTGTTTCAAAAATTATGTTGGATTAAAATTTAAAAAGGAAATTAATTGTTTTATTACCTTAATAAATTAAGATATACTAATTAAACAAGAAAAAGGAAAAAGGGTTAATTTTCACACCTGCCTTTTTGAGTTCTAAGTAAAAAGGGGAAAGAGTAAAAATCAAAAAAAAAAAAATTAGGAAACTAGGGAAAAGAGGTAACATAAAAAGGGAAAAAGGGGAACTTAAGGGGAAAAGTAGAAAGTCAACTTAGTAAAGAATCTACCATTTAAGAGCTTTCTAATTTTAAACTGAATTAGTAATTTCATAATAGGGAAAGCCTTTAAAACCTGTAAGGGATTTTAGGGACACCTAGGAGTGATTCTAGGAGTAACTCTAGGTGGGTGAGGGAAATAAGATAATTAATTAATTAAAGAAATTAAATAATGGAGGAATTCAGGGGATGGATGACACTTGTACGAAGAAGAATTTTTAGGAATTTATTTTTAAAACTTTGATTAAATGAGATTTTAGGAAAGAAATGAAGTTTGAAACTCTATAAAATGAAGGAAGACGAAGGATAAAAGGGGGATCTTCTGTTTGCATAACGTTACGCTGCAAAAATATCTACTTGATTGATTTACTTGTGGGAGTTGGGATACCCAGCTCTGAGAGGAGTGGTAGCTCGGTCTTGCAAGGCGAGCTGGGAGCTAGACGAAACCTCTGGATAGTGTGTGTGGCCCCTTTGCAGCTTGGGGGGCTAAGGGTGAAGAAGATTACCCCTAGCATTGGCTGGGAGGTACCGGTGAAGTCTCGATGGTTGGCGAGCGGGAGTTGCACGGAGCACGCGGATGTCACTCAAAGCGAGCGATCAGGCAACGGTACTCTCTTTTCATTTGTATAATAGATGCTATAGGTTTTATGGTTGGATCTGCATGTTGATTATGTAAGTGGATTGGATGTTTAGATTGATGACTGAAATTTTCCTAGCCTAGACCAATGATAGATTGACTCTCATGGTTTATTTCCCATCCGTCTTGTCCACCTTGCTGTGTTGATTGTGACCTTTGAGGTTGTTCAGCCTTTGTCCCTAGCTCACCAGTCCTCGCCTGAGCAATCAGCTAGGAGTATGATCTACGGTTGTTGCCTCAGCGTTAAAAGACATATGGATCTCAACACTCTTCTTTTCTGTGCGAGGATGATGAGCGAAGGACAATTCCGTCAGTCGTCTACCTTTGTTGTTGTCCTTGGTTGATTGTTGGTTTGCGCCTTCTAGCAAAAGTGTGTCTGTGTATGGAATTCTTGCGTAGTTTTGGTTATCCCTGCGATCATTTCAATGACTTATCCCTTTGGATCTTTGCGTTCTCTTACTATTGGCTGCAAATTTTTATCGTTGTTCTGTTAATGTAAATGATGAAATTCCAGTCTGCAAATTTTGATATCCTGGTAATGTAAAAGATATAAATTAAGTATGCGTTTAAATAAAAAATTGGCGCACTGGATTTGGATACAATGTGTTTTTTTTTTTTTTTTTTTTCAGTTTCCGCTGGTCGGAATCCTAGAAGTGGACAAGAGTTAAATTTTCGTCTACGTTTTATCTTAAGGGTCCTGGAAACTGATAAAAATGTCTTGTTATCCTTGCCTCCATTTTTGCTTGGGATGTGACTTTTCAAGTTTTATTTCAATGAAAATGTTTCTTTTCTCCCTGACTGTGTTGGGTTTGCTTTGATTGACTGAACCCTTCTTACTGTCATGGATTCCATTCCCTGCTAATACGCCGATTTCTACCAGCGATTTTATGGCCAGATTTCAACCAAGATGTGACTTTCACGAATTCTATTACATAGTTTGGTTTTTAATTTATATTTTGATCTAGCGCCCATGATTTTTTTGCCTAAATAGATTGGCTAAGTCTGCTGACCAAATGCCCTCAATTTTTCCCTAAACTGATTGACTAAGGTGTTGTTTTATAACCACGAGTTTTGGCTTAAAAAAAAACAAAATTTTTGGGTCACCCTCAATGCCAATGATTGCCCTTTTTCTGAAGACTACAATATAATTGTATTTCCTAGCGAATTGCCCTTTTCGTTGACCACGTTTTAGCATTTTCCATGCATCTCCACACTGCGTTGAGCTGAGGTCCGAGCAGCTGGTTAAGACTTGAATCCTGGTCACGTAGCGCTCACCTTTGTTGGAAACTCGTGATCCACAGGTTACCATAAGCGACTGTCAATACTCAGCAGCAGAACAGTGATCCTAATTACACTGTTAAGAGCAACCTCGTGGCACTCTCTTTATTATAGGGACTACGGTTTTACTACCAGTTTCAGCGTTAGAATATCTTATTTTCTTAACAGAAGGTGAAATTTTTGGGACATCTTAATCTTATTACGTTTTTCCTTTAACTACGAATTTATTAATGAGGTTTTGTTGAACGGAATTTCCATGGGATAGATAACCTTCCCTTGATGACAACGATTGCCTTTTGGTAAAGCAGCGTACCCTGAATTCTGGACATCATTAACCTGCATGAAGTCCTTCACCTTACTAGCTGGTCTTGATTAGCAGCTGCAACCTTTTTCAGTAAACTGATCATGTATACCCTTAGATAGTAAGTCGTGTCTTGGCAGTGCTCCCTTTTTTTTGAGAACAACGATATCTATGCAGGTGTGTTTTTGTATTTATTAGGTCTACGTTCATTTAAGGTTATAGCTCCGAGCTTACCCACCTCCGCAATCATGTACCCAGGCCTGCATTACTTACTGAATTGCACAACAAATTTCCTGCTGCTCCCTGCGCAGGGTTTTCAGATAATGCTTCCTTTTTATTTGGCAAATTATGTTGACAAAGATTTTGTTGCAAGTTAATAGCTTGAGTTGAGAACTGATTATGCGTTAGGTTAAGTCAGCGATTCCGAGGTGTAGTTAACCACTTTAAGAGTGTGAAATTATGGCCCTAGAGGGAGGCAGCGATTAATTCTATTCCCACGGTGTAGCACAGCGATTGATGCAGCGATTTATGATAGTAGTTTTCTTGTTGATAGCGAAACTTTTAGCGTTGGATGCTAGTGATCATATCACTGTAGTCTTAGAGTTGGTTATTCCTTTGTTTTGTAAATCAAGAGATAATTGCTTAACTGAGCAATTTCCTTCCACTACCATATGATCACCAATAATTACCTTGATAAAACAACTTTACTGTATTATCAACTCTTAGATTTTCTAGACAACCATGTAGATATGCTCCTTTTATAGAATTTCAATTTATGGTGATGCAGGAGCATCGCCAACTCAGCAAGCGTGGAGCCAGCGCATGTGTTTTTAAACACATGACATATAAGATTGATAACTCTTTTTGAATTTTCATTTAAGATGAAGCGCCATATCCCTCAATGAAACATTTATGAAGGAGCGCTTGTTGTATTGTAGCAGACCTCGAGCCTTACGCTCTTGTCTGAATTAGATAGGAGGCATTTATTATATTTAATGCAGGTAGATAGATGTTTAAGTCTAGATTAGACAGTTTTAGAGTCTGAGAGGGAAAACGGATATAGGCACCCTCACTTGTACATTGTAAAATTATCATTCAGAATTCATTCATTCAGGAGCAAGAAGAGAGAGAAAGCAGAGAATTTGTGAAGAACACCCATATACAGATGTTTTTGAATTAATAGAAGAGAGTCTTTGATTCAATTTCATGGCTGGTGTTGTTTTTTCTGTGTATGATGCTTATGTGTTCATGAATGTTTGCTTTCTGGTCATGCAATTTCTTTGAACATGTTGTGCCTGTGATTTCAGAGGTTTAACTGAAGTCTGAGAGAGAAGAGAATAAGTTTCAATTGTTTCTCTGTTTGAGCCAGGAGATTCCTGCATAGAGTGCAGTTGAATTCATCCGCATAGAGTGCGTTGATGAGGCTCGACGGTTAAACCCTTATTCTCATTCACCCAGTAGCTGATGCGGTTGGTAGAGTCATGCAGGAGGAGTGCATATTGAACTTGAAGTCTCAGTGGACAATCTGAGCAGAAGGAGGTAGGGACTGCTATTGCCGAAAGTGCATAGAGTCTGAAGACTCAACAACGGGGAAGTTGTTGAAGGTCGAGCATGGGAAGTGTGTGCAAGGTCTTTGAAGGAGTCAGAATTGACAGCTCAGGAGGGATAGTTCCAGCGTGATACTACGGAGACAGACCCAAGAGAAGGTTTGAACAGGAAGGAGCTCAAGAGAGAAATAATTCCTCAAAGAGGATGAATAGACGGCCAGATCTCGCAGGAAGAGATTCGCGAAATCCCGCCTACCGTCAGATCTTGGAGAAGTTGCGTGGGATTTAGCCCTTAGGCGCACGAGCATTCCAAGAACCATCGGAACTTCAGCTCATCGAGATATCAGGGGTTCCATGGTCATGGGACTTTTGAAAACTGAAATCGCAAGTTGTGATTTCTCGAAGAGATTTGGACCGTGGATCCTGAGCTGGACATGTGTCTGCAATCTGGAGAAATTGGGGTTCGGCATTCGGGATTTTCCAATGCAAATAAATTGCGACCGGTGAAATCACGATCACGCGATTCCCGATAGAGCGGAAAGAGAAGGCGACGTGGCAAGGAAGTAGTTCACGTGCGCATCGGAGTTCGGGGTTCGGGGATTTGTGGTGCAAGTGAACTGCGGCATCACGTATGTCGATTTCCCGATAGGGAAATCCCCGACAGGGACAGAGAGCGTTGACATTCAAACCCATCAGGTCTCGGGGTTTTGGATAGCATGAGGAACGTGCCCACAGGTTTCAAGATAACGCGAAACCCAATTTCCCGATAAGTTGAAGGGGAGATCGCAGGGGAATAGAGTTCTGTGGGTATCGAGAACTCCCAAATACAGGGGGTTGAAGAGTACTTTAACTCATCGGGCCTGAGTGAAGGAAGGTCCTGGTGGAAGCGGGACGGGAAGGGAAGGCATCCTGCATCAGAGTGGTATCAGAGCTCGGAAATATCTCTCTTTTCTGTAGTAGAGGAGAAGATAAATTTTCACCATGCCGCCGAGAAGAGGTAGACGATCACCCAATCCAGAGGGGGAAAGAGAAATGTCCAAAGAAAGAAGTATCCAAGGATAAAATGTAGAGATGGAGAGGGAAATATGAAATCTTCGTGCCAGAATGGAAGATATGGAAGCAGTGCAGAGACGCATAGTAAATACTGGAGATCTAAGTGACTCCGAAGGTGAAGCTAAAGTTGTACCACAAGGAGAGGTCATAGCAGAGGAGGCATCAACTGAGCGATTGATTAAAGCTATCACCAAGATGAGTTCAAAGACCAAAATGGATATTCCAACTTATGAAGGAAGCCCGGATGTAGAAGAGTTTTTGGATTGGATCAGAGCTCTTGATACCTACTTCGATTATGAGGATATCGAAGAGGATAAAAAGGTAATGCATGCTATCACTAAGTTGAAGGGACATGCAGCATTATGGTGGGACAAGCTACAGGCAGATAGACGTTCCAAAGGAAAACAGAAAATCAAAAGATGGGATCGAATGATTGCTAAGATGAAAGCGAAGTTCATCCCCAGAAATTACTAGATCACTCTGTTCAGACGCATGCAGAACTTGAGGCAGAATTTGATGACAGTGAAGGAGTACACTGAGGAGTTTTACAAGCTCAATATCAGAGCAGGTCATCAGGAGAGCAATGATGAGAAGGTAGCTAGATACCTGAATGGGTTGAGATACGACATTCAGGACGAATTAATCCTGACAACCATCAGAACGGTTGAAAATGCTTATCATATGGCTCTGAAAGCCGAGGAGAAGTTGAGTCGTAAGCAAGGACAGCGGGGACGAGGTAGGAGTCAGCCCAGAGGCAAGGCAGTTGCCCAGGAGAAATATCAGAAGCCCAAGGAGGAATGGAAGAAACCTCAAGGTAAGATTGAGAGAGGTGGAACCTCACAGCGAGGACAGCAATATGCTGAGCCGAGGAGACAACATACAGAACAGGGTGGCGGATATGCTGACGCGAATACTTTTCCTCGTACCGGAGGTAGAGGAAGAGGCAGAGGAGGAGTCATCACATGTTTTACATGTGGGAAGGATGGACACAAAGACATTGATTGTCCAGACAGGAAAACGGACAGAGGAGAAGCTCACATCGCTGAGGCGCATAGGCGTGATGTTGAGAATGAAGACACCGGAAGTGGGAGGTCACTAACAGTTCATAAAGTTCTTTTGACACCTGAGAAGGAGGTGGAGGACAGAGCTCAGAGAACCAGACTATTCAGGACCACATGCAAGACCAAGGGCTGGAAATGCAAGGTCATTGTGGACAGCGGAAGTACCGATAATCTCGTTTCAACCGAGATGGTGGAGAAATTAGAGCTGGAGACGACTGATCACCCGAGTCCATACAAAGTATCGTGGCTACAGAAGGGACATCAGGTGAGTGTCACTAAACAATGTTTAGTTGATTTCAAAATGGGTGAATATAAGGATAAGTTCCTATGTGATGTCATTCCCATGAATGTCTGTCATGTATTGCTAGGGAGACCATGGCAGTATGACCGAAATGTGGTTCATGACAGGAGAATGAACACATATACTTTAGAGAAGGATGGGAGGACACATAGATTGTTTCCGATAAAGGATAAAGAAGTGAAGCTGGAAGTAAGCAGTACCATACTTCTCATGAATGGGAAGGAGCTTCTCACAGAGATGGAGAAGAAGGAAGATCCACAATTCTTTGTGGTCAGGAAACCGAGAATTGTCCTGACTAGCACAAGAGTGGATGACTTACTGGATGAGATTCAGGAACTGCTGGGAGAGTTCGCTGACATCATCGTGGATGAATTACCTCGTTTGTTGCCACAGATGAGGAGTGTGAGTCACCACATAGACCTCATACCAGGAGCCAGTTTTCCAAATAAAGCTACGTATAGGTCGACGCCACAGGAAAATGAGGAGGTCAAGAAGCAGGTACAGGAGCTGTTGGATAAAGGACTGGTCAGGGAAAGTCTGAGTTCGTGTACCGTTCCAACGGTACTTAGTCCAAAGAAGGATGGAGGCTGGAGGATGTGTACAGACTCCAGAGCGATCAACAAAATCACCATCAGGTACAGATTTCCACTGCTGAGAATGGACGATCTGATGGATTGCCTGAGCAGGGCAAATTATTTTTCAAAGATTGATCTGAAGAGTGGATATCATCAGATTCACATGAGGGAAGGGGATGAATGGAAGACAGCATTCAAAACAAACGAAGGTTTGTACGAATGGTTGGTCATGCCGTTTGGCTTGACAAACGCGCCAAGTACATTCATGAGACTAATGAATGAAGTCCTGAGGGAATTCATCGGGAAGTTTGTAGTCGTATATCTGGATGATATATTGATCTTCAGTAAGACGAAGGCTGAGCATTTGAAGCATTTGGCCATTGTGATGAGAAAGCTGCAGCAGGAGAAGTTGTTAATTAATATGAAGAAATCTTCATTTATGTAGAAAGAGCTCATTTACTTGGGTTTTGTTATTTCGGCAAATGAATTGAAGATGGATCCGAGTAAGGTGGAAGTAATTAAAAATTGGCCATCACCAAGAAATATTTTCGAGATGAGGAGTTTCCATGGTTTGGCAAGTTTCTACAGAAAATTCATTAGGAACTTCAGTAGAATTAGTGCCGCGATGATGGACACAGTGAAGAAGCGACATAAGTCTTTTCATTGGATAGTAGAGGTTGAGAAAAGCTTCAATCTGTTGAAGCGAAAGATCATGGAGCAACCAATTCTGGTGTTGCCTGATTTCCAGAAGACATTTCAGGTGAAATGTGATGCAAGTGGGTATGCCATAGGAGCGGTCTTGAGTCAAGAGGACAGGCCGGTTGCGTATTTCAGTGAGAAGCTGGATGAAGCAAAACTAAAATACTCCATGTATGATAAAGAGTTTTATGCTATCATACAGGCATTGAAGAAGTGGAGGCATTACTTGATCCCGAAAGAATTTGTATTGTACAACGATAATCATGCATTGTAGTTTGTGAGTCAACAAGAGAAGTTGAATCAGAAACATGCAAAATGGGTAGAGTATATGCAGAATTTTACATTTGTAATTAAGCACATTTCAGGAACTGCTAACATAGTGGCTGATGCTTTGAGCAGGAAATGTTTGTTGTTGCAGGAGTTCCGAGTCAAAACATTGGGTTTTGAGAATCTAAAGGACATGTATGCAAGAGATGTAGATTTCGGGGAAGCTTATGAAGCAGTCGAGAACCCAGTTCTCAAAGATCGGAGCCCCTGTATAGACTACATGATTCAGGAGGGATTGTTGTTCAGAGGCAATCAGTTATGCATTCCAAATTGCTCCATGAGGGAGAATTTATTAAAGGAAAAACACAGCGGGGGCTTAGCAGGTCACTTTGGTCATGACAAAACATTCACGAAGTTGAGCGATTCGTATTTTTGGCCAGGCATGTGAGCACATGTCAAGAAATTCATTGACAGGTGTAGAATTTGTCATCATTCCAAAGGCAGAAAGCAGAACGCAGGTTTTTATCAGCCATTGCCCATACCCAAGAGGCCATGGGAGGCAATTAGCATGGATTTTGTATTGGGATTGCCGAGGACACAGAGAGGGGTTGATTCCATATTTTTGGTGGTGGACAGGTTTTCTAAGATGGCACATTTTATTACGTGTTAGAAGACCAGTGATGCGACCAACATTGCAAACTTGTTTTTCAAAGAAATTGTTAGACTTCATGGATTGCCGAGAAGCATAGTCTCGGACAGGGACACCAAATTCATAGGTCATTTTTGGAGGACGCTATGGAAGAAGCTAGGGACTAATTTGGCTTTTAGTTCATCTTACCATCCGCAGACAGATGGATAGACCGAGGTGGTCAACAGAAGTCTTGGAGACTTGATGAGGAGCCTGGTGACGGAGCACCATACTAGCTGGGATAACATCTTTCCACAGGCAGAGTTTGCATACAATGATTCACTGAATCGGAGTACAGGAAAAAGCCCATTCCAAATTGTGTATGGGACACAACCGAGGGGAGTTTCTGAACTTAGGGAGTCATAACAGACTACGACTAGCAGTGCAAGCGCAGAGGAGTTCGCTGAAGCGATGAAGGAACTTCACGGCAGGGTGAAGCAGTGACTGATGGATTCAAATCAGGAGTACAAGCGCAGAGCATATTAGCATCAGAGACAACTTCGGTTCAAATTTGGGGATATTGTTCTAGCACACTTGAGGAAAGAAAAGTTCCCAAGGGGAACATACAACAAATTAAAAATGAAAAAGATTGGGCCATGTAGAGTCCTAAAGAAATTTGGAGAAAATGCATATGAAATTGAGTTGTCGGATGGCATCGGGATATCTCCGATATTTAATGTTTCAGATTTATACCCATACAAGGATGGAGAAGCAGAGGCTGGAACTGAGGAAATAGTGATCCAGTGGCAGAAGCAATTACCAGTAGCAGAAAAACCACAGATGGAGTGCATACTGGACAAGCGAGTAGGTAAAAAGACCAGGCAAAAGCAGTATTTTGAGTATCTGGTCAAATGGAAGAATCACCCAGTGAAGGATGCCAGCTGGGAGACAGAAGCAGTTATCCAAAAACATGGACAGACCGTGTAGGAGCTCATGGACAGGATCCCATGAAAGTTTTCAAGCCGAGGAGTATGATGCAGGAGCATCGCCAACTCAGCAAGCGTGGAGCCAGCGCATGTGTTTTTAAACACATGGCATATAAGCTTGATAACTCTTTTTGAATTTTTATTTAAGATGAAGTGCCATATTCTTCAATGAAACATTTATGAAGGAGCACATGTTGTATTGTAGCAGACCTCGAGCCTTACGATCTTGTCTGAATTAGATAGGAGGCATTTATTAGATTTAATGTAGGTAGATAGATGTTTAAGTCTAGATTAGACAGTTTTAGAGTCTGAGAAGGAAAATGGATATAGGCACCCTAACTTGTACATTGTAAAATTATTATTCAGAATTCATTCATTCAGGAGCAAGAAGAGAGAGCAAGCAGAGAATTTGTGAAGAACACCCATGTAGAAATGTTTTTGAATTAATAGAAGAGAGTCTTTGATTCAATTTCATGGCTGGTGTTGTTTTTTCTGTGTATGATGCTTATGTGTTCATGAATGTTTGCTTTCTGGTCATGCAATTTCTTTGAACATGTTGTGCCTGTGATTTCAGAGGTTTCACTGAAGTCTGAGAGAGAAGAGAATAAGTTTCAATTGTTTCTCTGTCTGAGCTAGGAGATTCCTGCATAGAGTGTAGTTGAATTCATCCACATAGAGTGCGTTGATGAGGCTCGACGGTTAAACCCTTATTCTCATTCACCCAGTAGTTGATGCAGTTGGTAGAGTCGTGTAGGAGGAGTGCAGATTGAACTTGAAGTCTCAGTGGACAATCCGAGAAGAAGGAGGCAGGGACTGTTGTTGCTGGAAGTGCACAGAGTCTGAAGACTCAACAACGAGGAAGTTGTTGAAGGTCGAGCACGGGAAGTGTGTGCAAGGTCTCTGAAGGAGTCAGAGTTGATAGCTCGGGAGGGATAGTTCCTTCGTGATACTGCGAATACAGACCCAGGAGAATGTTTGAACAGGAAAGAGCTCAAGAGCGGAAGAATTCCTCAAAGAGGAGGAATAGACGGCCAGATCTCGCAGGAGGAGATTCGTGAAATCCCGCCTACCGTCAGATCTTGGAGAAGTTGCATGGGATTTAGCCCTTAGGTGCACGAGGATTCCAAGAACCATCGGAACTTCAGCTCATCGGGATATCGGGGGTTCTGTGGTCATGGGACTTTTGAAAACTGAAATCGCGAGTTGCGATTTCTCGAAGAGATTTGGACCGTGGATCCTGAGCTGGACACGTGTCTGCAATCCGGAGAAATCGGGGTTCAGCATTCGGGATTTTCCAATGAAAATAAATTGCAACCGGTGAAATCATGATCACGCGATTCTCGATAGAGCGGAAAGAGAAGGCAACGTGGCAAGGAAGTAGTGTACGTGTGCATCGGAGTTTGGGGTTAGGGGATTTGTGGTGCAAGTGAACTGCGGCATCACGTATGCCAATTTCCCGATAGGGAAATCCCCGACAGGGACGGAGAGCGTTGACATTCAAACCCATCGAGTCTCAGGGTTTTGGATAGCACGAGGAACATGCCCACAGGTTTCGCGATAACGCGAAACCTGATTTCCCGATAAGTTGAAGGGGAGATCGCAAGGGAATAGAGTTCTGTGGGTATCGAGAACTCCCGAAGACAGGGGGTTGAAGAGTACTTTAACTCATCGGGCCTGAGTGAAGGAAGGTCCTGGTGGAAGCGGGACGCGCAAGGAAGGCGTGCTGCGTCATATGGTTTTAGTTTACACGACAACGACTAGCTTGAAGAACATTGGTTTTATTGTTTTAAGGGAGGTTGTTTTTAAAAAAAGGAAAATCTTCGTAATTGATTCGGTTAAAAGACAATGAGTTCCTCCTTAGGAATTTCTCTTCTGATGTTGAATTGGAAGATAGTTACACTAAGCTAATTGTTGGTTGTGGTTATTTTAAGGTGTACGGGGAGTCGTATGTTACAACAAAATTGGTGGCGCAAGAATTTTTGGTGTAGGATGGTTTTAGTCACCAAGTTTCGGCGGGTCTTGTAGATTGGTCAATTTGGGGCTCGAGTTAGTCATCTTATGGTTCGACCATGCAAATCGATTTCCTGGCGCATTGGTTTTTCTTGAGTCTTCGGCCCAAATAGGTTAGGTTGCACCCAAGGCATTGTCGCACCTATCGCCCTGGGACGTCATGAGTCCTGGTGAGGGGATCACGTCGCGTCCAATTGGATAGAGGAAAACGATAACATGGCTCTGAGTATGTGCCTTCATTGTAAGAAACTTATGATACTCATTACATATGTAAAAATGGATTTATATATTGAATTCCTAAAGATTTGAAATTTTATAAAATACAAAAGATTTGAATTAAAAAGTTAGAAAGACTAAAATTTTTATGAAATTTTTATAAAATACAAAACATTTGGATTCCCTTATGTTACAGTTTGGGATGCCTTCCAGAGTATCCAATTGGGAGTAATAGTGAGCTCATAAATTTTTGAGGATTTGTATGGGGCCCGACTCACATTATTCATCATATATCATAGCTTCTCCCGACTCACTAACCTAAGGAATCTTGATAGCTTGGGTAATGACCATTACAGATTACCCAAAATAGAATCAATCTACGAAAAGGTTGACTCATTATAGAAATTCCAACATTAAGAAAGTAACATAGATTTTCTATTCATGGAAAATATCTTGAATCTTAGTGTTGATTCTTAGTGTAAATGTTTGCTAGCAAACACTTTGAAGATAATCAATCTATGAATAGGTTGACTCNACCAACATTAACAAAGTAATATAGATTTTCTGTTCATGGAAAATATCTTGAATCTTAGTGTTGATTCTTAGTGTAAATGTTTTCTAGCAAACACTTTGAACCTAGTTTTATTTGATCAATTCATTCTTAAGGATTTTGTCACTTGTGAATACTTCTTTTTAATAATATTTTTTTTAAGACTCTTGTACACTACGAAATTGTGTTAAAAAATATGATGCACTCAAGAAATAATTGTTCCATATAGATTCTTGTTCTTGAACTACAATCATACAATATGACACTAGATTTCCTTTCTAAATACAATGCCATGATAGTTAAAAATGAATTCATGATGATCATTGAAGGATTATATAACATATGAACTGCATATGTTATCACAAGTAGTTTATTGAAATATTGAATCTAGATATTGTGGTCACTGTAATATGTAAATGTAATTCTGGAAATTGATTCACTTAATTCTGTAAATGTAATTAATGTAATATGTAATTCTGTAAATGTAATTTTGTAATTGTAATTAATGTAATATGTAATTCGCAAGGACTGGTAAAGAATTGTTTTTCATATTTTCCATTAAATAGTGAATTGTGTGGAATGATTACACTGCAAAGTGAATTTTCCAGTATGAATGAACTAAAAGAAGACGTGCTTTTTAAGTGTAGAAGTGCTTTTTAAGTGAGCCATGATAAGAACATGGGTGTTACTAGCTTCAACAAAAATTCGTACTATTTTTATTGAACTCATAGTTATTTTTGAATGGCATGGTTTATTTTAGGCATTGGACAAAATATCTATTGTTTAAATTGCTAGATATAAATCTCTATATACATTGGTACTCATCTCTACTTACTTAATTTAATAATACTCATAAGTGTTTGTATTAAAGGATATAAATTTAAGCCATTCCATTCGAAAATAAATGCGTTTTGATTCAATAAAAATTGTATAATTTTTGTTGAAGCCATATATTTGGTAACGCTCACTTAGAAAAACCCCTATTTCATTTAGGGCATTCACTCTAAAAAAGAACTGGCATAAATCTGTATGCTCATATACTATACAAAATAGTTCTACTTCGTCTTTAGTTAATTAAATCTCCTTCATTATAGCTGGCTATGACATCAAAATTATGATGAAACATTACAACGACATGGTTTGAAAATTATGTTAAAACATGTGAGGCACATGGTGGTTTGAAATTTGAATTATTAATAAAGTGTTACGAGCCATGTGACCAATCCGTGGGCATGCCAACGGCTTGGCCACAGGTTTGTCCCCCCGCAGCCAAGTTATAGTCCACTGGACTATGACTTGGCCGTGAGGGGCCAAACCTGTTGCCAAGCCATTGGCGTGCCCACGACTTGGCCATAGGGGAAGCCACATTAACAAAAAATTTATTTAAAAATAAAAATTAAATTACATTTTACAAATTACAAATTAAAATTAAAATTAAAAACTAAGAGTTAGACATAAATACCTGAAGCTCGACCTGCCAACACAACAACCGACCACTTACAGGAACGCCCTCCAAACCTACGTTTGCGCCCGCCAACACAACAACACGACCTCTCCGCTCTCAAATTATATCCGCTAACGCTCTCAAACTATGTCTATGCCAATGCTCACAAAGGAAAAGAGCTTGGAAAATGTTTCTAGATTAATGTGTGGTTGATATATAAAATTTCTTTCGACTGAACAATCTCTCGGCTGGAATATCTTTCGTCCAAAAACATCTTGCCAGATAGAAAAAATATGTCCAACTAAGTTTTTTCATGCAAATCAAGGGTGTCATCATTGTACTGTTCGATTTGACATTTCACTTTTTGGCCGAAAAAAGTTTCTTTCGGCCGAAATAATTAGTTCGGTCGAAAAAACGTTTTTCGGAATTTTGGATATCAGATTGTCACGAAAGTGTTACCCACCTCCATGATTTCACCCTTGTGTATATTTTGTGTTTTATTTCTACATTTGCTTGATCTTATTGCTCTTTGATCCTATTTTTATAACAATTGGTATGAAAGAAAAAGGTAACTCACAGGAAAATAGGGTTCCTAGTTGGAGTGGGAGCAATGGAGGAAGATGGAAAGTTTGGGGTGGAGAAATTTAATGACCAAAACTACCAGTTATCGAATATGCAAATGGGAGATTATTTATATCAAAAGTATATATTCCTACCATTGGTTGGAATAGTAAAGAATATGATGACCATGAAGGATGAATAATGGGAGGTTATTGAAAGAAAGTGATGCAGGAGAATCACCTTCAAAGTCAAAATGCAAGCATGGAGGCAAAGGAATGACATATCAACATGACAGAGTTTCAAATCAGAAATTAACTTAGAATTAAATCGAGTTATTNACATTTTTAAATATGTCGTGTTTGTAAAGTTGTGAAGGACTGTAAGAGGTTGCAGATATAGAGTGGTGAATCTTATCTAGCAATAACTATTATTTATTGTAATAGGACAAAGTAGGTAACCACTAAGACTTTGATATGATAGGTTACAAACAGGACGACGAGAGCTCGTGGTGTCGGTCCTTAGATAGTTTGTTGTCGTTGGATTGTAAAATTGGTTGTGAGATTATGAGATTAGGAGACGATGAGATAATGATCAGAGAGATCAGTAGAACAAAGTAGAGTAGAATAAATATATGTAATTTGTTTCATGAATGAATAGAACTGACAAAATTGTCCCAAACCCTTGGACTGTGTTCATTTTGATGTACGATTGAATGAATGTGATATTATGTGTGTGTGGTTTAGTTCATTTTCATTCATGTATGCTTGTTCGAGAAGTTTATAGTATGAAATTGTGACGAAACTGGATGAGTTTGAATTGTTTCTCTTCTGCATCTCGAATTGAAGGAGTGCATTGATTGAGTCTTAGAGTGACTCGGNAAATACTTAGTGAAGTGGAAAGATCATCCAATGGAAGATGCAAGTTGGATCACAGAACCTAATATTTTGAAGAATGGAAATACAATGCAAGAGCTCATGGACAGGAGTCCATGAAAATTTTAACCAGAGGAGTATGTTGCAGGAGCATCACCTCCAAATTCAAAATGCAAGCGTGAAGGCAAAGGAACAACATCTCAGCATGACAGAGTTTCAAATCAGAAATTAACTCAGAGTTAAATTGAGTTGTTAAGATATTTTTGAAAGCAACATTTTTAAATATGTCGTGTTTGTAAAGTCGTGAAGGACTGTAAGGGGTTGCAGATATTGATTGTTGACTCTTATCTAGCAATAACTGTTAGTTATTGTAATACGACAAAGTAGGTAACCGCTAAGAGTTTGATAGGATAGGTTGCAGACAGGATGATGAGAGCTCGTGGAGCCGGTCCTTAGATAGTTTGTTGTTTCATTGTAAAAGTAGCGTGAGATTGTGAGATTAGGAGATGATGAGATAGAGATTAGAGAGATCAGCAGAACAAAGTAGAGTAGAAGAAATACTATGTAATTTGTTTTCATGACTGAATAGAACAGACAAAATTGTCCCAAATCCATGGACTGTGTTCATATTAATGTGTGATTGAATGAATGCAACATTCTGTATGTTTTCTTTAGTTTATTTAATTCATGTATTATTGTTCGAGAGGTTGATTGTATGAGTTCGTGATGAAACTGGATGATTTTCAATTGTTTCTCTTCTGACACTCGCATGCAAGGTGTGCATCTCGAACGCAAAGAGTCCGTCTATTGAGTCTCAGAGTGAGTCAGAGAAGTTCAGGGAGAACAAAGGAAACTTATACCAAGTGCAAGGTATGCACAACATCAAAGAGAGACCAAGCGTCGAAGAACCCAAAACAAAGGAACGCCAGGTGGGCAAGAAGAATTTCTTTCCAAGAAATCCTTCGATCTGAGTTATCGAAATCTTGAGAATGCAAGGTGTGCGTGGGGAATCGAAATCCTTTTAAGGACAATGCTCATAAGGGATAGCACTTTCATAAGTGGTGACAAGATCCAAGAGTCGAATTCACAGGAGGAGAAAAGGTTCAAAACCTTTGAACACTTAGAAAATCCTCTAAGTCAGAGAGATTTGAAGCTCAGGAGGAGGAGCGAAAGTGGTTGTTGGATCACAGTGAAATAGATCAACAAATGTCTGATCAGAGTAAGGTGCATGAGCCCCAGTGCTTCGCACACTCAGGAGAGAGAATTCACCAAGGGTTGAGAACTGATATTTTCGAAGCCCGAAGAGTCGGAAACCCGAAGTAGAATCTCAGTCATCAGATCACAGGAACAGATCTAAGTCATCAGATTGTTCAGGGTAAACTTCAAGCGTCGGAACACCAGAGTGGATCTGAGTCATTAGATACCATGAGTATGGGAGGAGGCAAGTATTAAACTTGAGATGTCCGAAGCGTGGAGAGTCAAAGGGCCGAAGCGAATCTAGAATGTTGGATCCAGGAGGACACGTGCCAACAGGTCGGAAGATCTAGAGGAATGTGAAGATCGAAGTGTTGAAACACCCAAATCCTGAAGAGTCGAAGAGCTGAGAGTTGTCAATATATAAGTGGACACTTTTCAACAGATCACAAGCTCTGGGTAAAGTTGTTGTGGAGTTTCAATTGGGAACCGAGATTGTCGAACCCCAAAGATTCGAAGTGATTCAGAGTTATCGGATCTAGGAGAGACGTGGCATATATCCATTCACTCCGGGTAAAGTCCCGAAGTAATCCTCGATTGTTAGATCAAGAGGACACGCGACAAGAATCTGCATACTTCGTGGGGAGAGAAAAGTTGAGAGTTGAAAAGTCTGAAGTCTGGGTATGTGAAGGGATCGTAGCCATTGATCTGAGGAGGACACGTGTCAGTGGATTAGAGTCTTCAGATAAAATCCTAAGAAGGAAAGGGTTGAAGTTTGAGCACTCCGGAGTCCGGAGTTCTGAAGTGATCAGCAATGTTGATTTCACGAGACAGGTGTCCACAAATCGTCAACTCTGGGGGATTGGAGTACGGAAGAGAGTTGGGTTTGAGATTTCAAAACCCCGAATTCTGGAATTGAAAAGAGATCACATCCATTGATCTCAGAGGGACAGATCTGGTCCGTAGATTTGAAAGGAAAAGATCTGAACCGTTAGTTCAGACAATATTGTCAAGATCACGAGATCGATGATCCCGTATTATTTCAGGGACAGGATTTGCGTGGACTTTAAAACTTCGAGGGCAGGATGAGATTCGGACTGTGGTTTCGCTAAGAGGACACGTGGAGGTTCAAAGAGAATTTTGGGCCGAAAAGTAGTTTGATCCCAAACCACTGTTGACCATGCTCGAGATCGCATGGTCACAAGGAGGCATTGCCCAAGGTCATATCAAGAGGGGGCTCATCAAAAAAAGCGCTAACGCTCAGTACTCTGAGATTTCACAGCAGATTGAAAGGGAAGGTCGTGGGTGCTATCAGACCTGCACCAAGAAGCTGAAAGGGCTTGCGTTTAGATACATAAGGGAACCATTAAGGTTCCAGAGAGTCATTGGACTCAAGAATCGAAGATCCTTGACCGGGAGGTCGTGTATCCCTATGGGCGAGTAGGGGGGCTGCATCAAATATGCATGTAATTGTTCCCAGATAATAAAGGAAATGAATGGAAAGATGCTTCCTTTATACTTAATTGAATATCTGCCACCTATAAAGAGGTGGGACATTGTTTTATATTGTTATGACATGTGACCTGCCAGCCCAACTTAACGGCCATGATGNTGTGACCATGCGATCTCGGGCATGGTCACAAGGAGGCATCGCCCAAGGTCATATCAAGAGGGGGCTCATCAGAAAAAGAGCTAATGCTCAGTACTCTGAGATTTCACAGCAGAGTGAAAGGGAAGGTCGTGGGTGCTATCAGACCTGCACCAAGAAGCTGAAAGGGCCTGCGTTTAGATACATAAGGGAACCACTAAGGTTCCAGAGAGTCATTGGACTCAAGAATCGAAGATCCTTGACCGGGAGGTCGTGTATCCCTATGGGCGAGTAGGGGGGCTGCATCAAATATGCATGTAATTGTTCCCAGATAATAAAGGAAATGAATGGAAAGATGCTTCCTTTATACTTAATTGAACATCTGCCACCTATAAAGAGGTGGGACATTGTTTTATATTGTTATGACATGTGACCTGCCAGCCCAACTTAACGGCCATGATGGCTTCCTCTTAGCAATAGCCCCCTTGTAGGGATGCACCAACCCACAAGAGGCGAACATGTCACATGGGGGAATCAAACCTTGGTAGGGTAATAACAAGACCCTTCTTTCACCTACTTGGAAAATGTAAAGATCCGTGCAATTTTTTTTCTGATTTCTCCCTTAATTTTTCCTCATGAACCATTTGTCAATATTTTGGATGCCAATATTTTATACAATAGTAAAGAAGTAATGACAACAAATTAATTGACAACAGATTTAATATCCTAATATATATCAGCAAAACAATATTTGAGACTGATCTTTTATTGTTAGTTTCAAGAGGGAATACATACACAAGAGTCAGCTTACAAATTGTTTATATATGACCTTGCTTAATGATGCTTGTTATAGGTCTTATGTAAGAGAGTTCGGATGCTATAGAATTGCTGAGAAGTTGAATCATTCCCCTCTTTCCCTCCAGAAATGCTTGGGTTGTCACCTACAAACCCACAAGAATGTTCTTCCATGAATACATCCTCTTATTAATAGAAAACTCACCCCACTAATAGGGATATCAGTTACAGGTAATGGGTATTACGCCCAACATCAAAGAATAAACCCAATCGATGATGATAACTCAGACCATATGTGAGATTTGTTGCCCCACACATACAATTCGACCCTGCATAAGGAAAAATCGGCCATAGAAGAGCCACTAACCCAACAAATGTGAGATTTGACCCCCAAGTCTGATACAAATATCCAACAGTCACAAATACTCCCAGCAGGATGATAAACTGTTGGTCAACAAATCAAATCGTTCCCCAATGCTCCCAATACTCACCCGACAAGAGGCCACAAGTAGAATAATGTTGCCTCTCTAACTTATTTGCTCCCAACAATCACAAAAGGCACCCAGAAAGAGAAGACTCGAAGCACAAGGAAGAATACATACTTCATCTGTCACAATGCACCATTAAAGAGGCATCCGGGGCTCATGGAAGGTTTGTGAAAATAAGATTTGTGGGTACTGAATATTTGTAGGTGGTAATCATTTTATTTTCTATGGAGCTTAATCATTTTTGGGTTTTCTTCAACCGAGTAAGAGGAACGACAATCCTCTAGAGACATATGGCACTTGTTACATAAGTCACAACCACAAGCTATAGGAGGGATCCCGATGACAAACCATGAACATAACATAAAAGAAGGGAGAAATACCTCTGAAAATTCCCATGGCCAGAAAATAGGGCGAAATACCTCCGAAAAATTCCATGCTTCAGAAAATTAGGGTGAAGGGAGGATCCAGTTCGAATTTGACAGGGAGAAAATATATTTCCCTGCTCTCCACTCAAAAATACCAGTGGGCGAAGGGTTTTTGATATAATATTTTTAAAATAAATTTGGGGCTATATATATTGAAATCCTTCAAAAACTTCTATAGAAATAATTCGCCCAATCAAAATTTGATACCCTTTAATTTC
>JASDQU010738933.1:43388-60941 GCA_032191745.1 Picea mariana
AAATATGGACCATTTTATCCAGAAGGACACTTGTTGACAGGTCAGAAGATCTAGAGGGAGACGAAAGTCGAAGTGTTGAAACAACCGAAGCCCAAAGAGCTGAAGAGCTAAGAGTCGTCGATCTATAAGTGGACACTTGTCAACAGATCACAAGCTTCGAGTAAATTTGTTGTGGAGGTTCAGTTGAGAACCGAGACAGTTGAACCCCGAAGACCCAAAGTGATTCAGAGTCGTCGGATCTAGGAGAGACGTAGCATAGATCCATGCACTTCGGGTAAAGTCCCGAACTAATCCTCGATCGCACGGAAAAGAAATGTTACAGGACTCATGAGATGAAACTCTGCAATACTGTTAATTTCGTGAGCACTCATTTCCTGGCATGTTCAATTGAATTCGTCCTCTCCACAGTTGTAAATAATGTTCCTTTAATCTACAGTTTATTCCTTATTATATGACACCTTTGTACCATTATGAATACATTTTTATGTCTCTCGTCGGTTTAGCTTTATTTCGATGCCTTTGGGACCTGGCCGAAGAATTACCTTGTCTGTTGTTCTAAATATTTGGTATGTCTTAACTACTTTTATTAAATCTTATCTAGGAAAAAACTCAAGCTTATTTATAATTCTATTCGTGATGTTTATTTCAATAAGGTTTTTATTAAAATGATACTGAACTCGTAACCTCATCCTATGTCCAAGTGGGAAAATCATGTGAATCCAAGATTGAAACTGTACATTCTTCATTATATTGTTTGGTTTCTATATGATTATTCTCTTTCTAAAAATATTTGTTGTAATGTACCTCAAATTCACCATAAAAAAAAAATTCTATGACATAATTCAATTTCGTGTAAGGTTAGAATTTAAGAGAAGGTAAGATTCATTTATGTCCATGATGACATTAATACACCAGTCTAGTTTACTTCGAACATAAAAGATTATGTGGATAAATTCTGTCCATAATTCTATCACCTCCCTTAACTCTCAAACTACTCCAACATACTTATATGTCTATAGGAAATATCTAAGCTTAGGTCGAAGGAACCTTTGAGGCTCAGAGAGATAAAGCTCAGGGTTGTGCACAACTGCCATTATATCAAAAGGATCTAGGTGCATAGAGTTTAACCTCTAAGGTCGCACAGGAGAGCAGTTGAAATGAACGGTGGAGACACTTCGGGGAGAAGTACTGAAGTTGCGAGAGTCGTTGGATCTTGCAGAGAAGCGAGGAGATTAAGGCCGAGTGTCTTCCAACACTCTAAGGTGATGAATTTCACTATTTCAGAGTTCAGAGTTTGGAGCAGCAAGTGATTTTGGAGTCACTGCATCGTGAACTCCCAGTTTGCAAAATTGTGAAACAATCGACACCGTTCATCAAGGAGGACACATGGTGAGTGGTCACGGTTTAGGGAAAATCCCGAAAGGTTGTGGATCATCGATCCAGTGGGATCATGGTCATCGGTTCAATAGGAATCTGGACCATTGATCTCTGAAGGGGGAGATTTCGACATTTCGAGGTCCGGGAGTTCGAAGGACCTAGAATCGTTGCAACCGGAATCACGAAATCGTGAATCGCAAAAAGCTGGTATTCCTTTGACATTAACCGCATGGTCATAGAGTGGTTTTCATGTGGATGGAGGCTAAGAGCGATCCAGAACCGTTAATCCCTTTTCGACGTTTCGACAACCAGGAGTTGGAAGGACAAGGAGTCTGGGATTGTCAAAGTAATTAGTTCTGCACATTTAATTATGATTTTAATTGGAAGGTTGGATCTTCATGACTACTAGAACAATAGGTATTTTGACTATCTGTTATGTGCGTGTATAAAGGCGTATATTATCATTCTTACTGTAGGGAATTCACTTTAACTCTCCATTAACATCTGTACTTATTTCCACCTATAAGTATGTACATACCTATAGCTTTCTCTAAATATATATAGAGCAATTCACTGTCATAGGTATAGTTTCATCTTGATTCTGGTTTAATAATTGGAAAGCTCAGTTACATGCTACGGTCATGCATCCTTACTTACCGAAAATATAAACATGCAAGTATATCTACCTAACTTGGGTCTCATTCTTACACACCAGTAGCTTACACATCAAGCATAGTTAACTCGAAGGATCCCATCTTGTTCTCTATGATTTATGCCATTAAACAATAGTCTAATTATGAAATTTTGAATACTTAAAGATGTATGACCTCATAGCAAGCAGAACTCTTAGAAAAATCGTGCTAAAAATCTGCTTAATTAGTTTAATACTTTCATATACAACAATTTATGTACTTGTCATGCCCGATACACAGTGACTTGTAATATGATCTATTATTTCTATTTTACCTCTATCCCGGATGAAGATCGTCCATCGTTTCTACCAGTCCATTCATTACAGTATTCGAGTTGTTCCTATAACAAATAATTCCTACTATGTTCCTATAGTTTTGTGGAAAAAACAGAGGTCAATCGGGTTTCGGCGATTACAAATGCCGAACACACAAAAAAAGACCACGCTATTTGCCAAATCGCAAAATGCGAAAAGACTGTGGGCCCAACACTTCGAGGTTCTAGGGATTGTGTTTTCGCAATTTTCAAATGCCAACACACAACAACTCCCGAATTGTGAAAATGTGAATGGAATGTGGGACCAGCACTTCGGTGTTTCGAGGTTTGGGTTTTCGGGGTCCATAATTTAGGGGTTTATGAACACTTGATGCACAAACAAAAAGAAAATAAGAAATGTCGAATTATGAAAAGAGATTAGGGTGTGGTCCCAACAATTTCAGGTTTCAATGTTTGGTAAAGCAAAGGAACTCCGCATATATGTAACAAGCAAGTCCCGAATGCTGAAATATCAATTTTGTATTTAATCTCTTTTTAAAATCACATGCTCCAACAAATAAACTCGGAATAAATAAATGACCGGGTTCATAATTGGTAAAAACAAATGATTACTGTGTTTACTCAAAAAACTGAATTCATCAAGAAATAAAATGAGTTTACAACTCAATAATAGAAAATCATAATCGCAAGGCAAACCTCCAAAGCAGGGAATAATCAAATCATTTAAGGAGAGTTTTAGACTCTTCGATTTAATAAATTTCTTTATACCATAGGTAGAGGGTTACCTATTGGCATCATTTGTTTGTTCCGGTACTATGACAATGAACCTCTGTATAAGTGGGGTTTCTAATGCAACCATTGGGTATTTGTTTAATAAAACCCTATACATGGAACTAACTACAACCATATCGATGTATATCGTATATAAATATATATATAAGCCTATAAGCAATATGTCAAAAGACTTCCTCAACTTCAATTATTCACAGATAGGTTAGTCTAAAATTTCAACTACAGAAATATGCATACATTTGTACACAGATATGTTCCTTTGAGTTCATTTACACCAGGATGGATTCTACCTAAAATTTTATTTTTCAAGAGGAATTGTTCCAGAATTGGTCTTTGATTATAAACTTCATACAACAAACATATGTCATCCATGGAAATTATTTCAACTTAACATGAATAGATACTTGATATCAGATATACAAAAATCATTCAGAACACAGAAGGAGAAAGATTTAACATATCTGAACCAATTCGTGGGAAGACAAAGGGAACAACCACATTCCTCCCAAACAAAGAATAGGGCAGCCAAAATCACTTGCCCAATTCACCCCTTAGCCTGACCATGAACCCATGAGGGAGAACTTGAAAAAATCCTTAGCAATGTCCTCCAATTCTAGCATGTTCCTCTTGCCTCACACTCACTCAGTAGTGTTCATAACAGCAAGAAAAAATTCAATTGTCTCTTTTCCCCAACATACTTGGCAGCGTCCTGCCTCCTCACATATGCTATTTATCATTTTTTCCCAGGTCTTTTTCCCTCCCTTGGGAATTTTCGTAGCTTTCTAAATCTCTGATTTCTGCCAATGGCCAAATCACTGATTTTCCACTTGTAATAATCATCCCAGAGGTAGTTCCAACATGTTCCCCACTCATGGAGT
Source organism: Picea mariana (assembly GCA_032191745.1). Lineage (NCBI taxonomy): Eukaryota > Viridiplantae > Streptophyta > Pinopsida > Pinales > Pinaceae > Picea > Picea mariana. The sequence continues at coordinate 47,402 of JASDQU010738933.1, forward strand.
CATGGTCAGCTAAATTTAACATGGTTGTTCCATTTGTCCTCCTACAATCAATATAAAATATTATGTTTCCATACAAGTGTCATAGTCAAATAGTTAGTTGGGTCTAATCAGGTCTCTGCGCAATAGTCAAAATAATTAATTACAATTACCAAATTCAAAATTCAGAATTGTCATAAATGGCAAAAATTTTCCAAATTCGAATTTACTAAAAACGGAATAAATTTCCAGCAATTTTAAACTTCATTTTTTTTTTTTGTGGATGTCACATCCTTCCCCCCTTCAGTAAAAAACTGTCCTCAATGTTTGTTCCTTTCCTGGAACAGAATTGGATGATATTTCCACAAATCTCCCTCCAACTCCCAAGTGGCCTCCTCAGGACTAAAGTGCTTCCATTGCACCTTTACCTGAGGGTTGGCTCTGTTCCAAAGTGTTGTTTCTCTCCAGTCCAGAATGCGCAGGGGTTCCACTTGAAACTCTCCTTCAGGTTCCACCTGCACCAAGTTCCAATTAATCTTATGAGTAGGGTCATGAATATAGTTTTTCAGTAATGAAACATGAAATACATTATGAATTATTAGATTAGTTGGAAGTGCAAGTTGATATGCTGCGGGTCCAATTCGAGCTAGTATCTCAAAGGGCCCACAAAACTTGGGTTCTAGCTTGGCACAGTTCCATAACTTTAATGAGCTCTTTCGGGCTTTGACCTTCAAATAAACATGGTCTCCTACTTGAAATTCCAAGTGTCTTCTTTTCTGATCTGCATAGCTCTTTTGTTTGTCGTGTGCTTCTTTCAAGTTTTGTTGTACCTTTCTTACCATGTTTTCCATTTCTTGGAGAATCTCTAGTCCAACCATGAGTCTTTCAGCTAGGTTGTCCAAGCTAATTGGAGTCGTACACTTTCTGCCATACAATATTTCGAAAGGGCTCAACTTAGCCAAAGTTTGGTACCCATTGTTATATGCAAATTCTACCAAGTGCAGGTAGTCTTCCCACTTGCTTGGTTTGGTTCTTATGTATATGTGAAGCATATCCCCTATGATTTGGTTTTTCCTTTCAGTCTGTGAATCCATTTGTGGATGATATCTTGTACTGAAATTCAAGTTAGTGTTTATCCCTGCAAACAATTCCTTCCAAAAAGTGGATGTAAATTTTACATCTCTATCTGAAATCACCATTTTAGGAATACCATGCAATCTAAAAATTTCTTTCATGAATAGTTCAACAATGTTTATAGCTTTAAATGTAGACTTTATAGGAATAAAGTGTGCAGACTTACTAAGTTTTTTTTTTACAACCATGATAGAATCATTCTATTTCTGAGTTTTAGGCAAACCTGTTATGTAACATCCCTCTCTGGTGCACTGAGAGAACCTATTATTTGAGGACACTTGCTCGCAAGTGATGTGGATTATTATGCTATTAAAAACATTTGATTGTGATTATGAGGCGTATGGGTTGATGACATGTTGTTTTACCGCCTCGACATAGACAGGTGCTATTGACTAGGTTTTACTGAGTGTGTAGGATTATGGACCTCGAGGATGCCGAGGCATCGATGGAACCCCTTGGACTCCTGATCGAGTTGGGGAGTGTACCATTGAGGTTTGATTTTTTTACTGTGATTTTAGTGCTTCTGATTAGATGATATGATATGGATATATTCTAACATGAATCGTTGATGATGCAGGTTGACGATAACTTGCCAGCCAGACTCACATGTGGAGTAAAGGGGTCACGCATGACTACCAGAGATGTTGAGGGAGAGGTGTGGATAGCAACCCTACCACAGCCTACTAGGACTCCCATCGTGGATCGAACTGTAGGTTAACGATTACCTAGTTCGAGAGGACCCATGATGTCGTGAGGGCAGATTGTGACAGTCACTCACGATGATTCTAAGGGGCGTGCAATAAGGCGGGGGCCTTGTTCCTTAGAGGCCCTTAGTCTCCCACAAGTTCACCTGGCGGAGTATTGACTCCAGGGGTTGTTTATGTCTACCAAGTCAGTCAAGAGGCGAGTGACACCCTTGGAGCACGTGGTGCATCCTGAAGGGCACGTTGCACAAAAAGAATGGAAAGAGGCAAGTGACACCCTTCTAGCATGTAGTGCGTCCTGAAGGGCACGTCACGCAAGGGAACAAATGAGGCGAGTGGCACCCTTGGAGAACCTAATGCGTCCTGAAGGGCACGTCGTGTTGTTTTGATAAATGAATGAACCTAGATGGCCTTAGGATGAACAATGTGATAAGAATTTAAAAAAAAAACCTTTTCCCTAATAAAAGGTCGCCCATCACGAAAATTTAAGGTTTAAGTCTAAACTATGCTAGTGGTAAAATTTTATCTCTCTCTATAAAAAAATAATAATAATAAAAATAAAAACAACATAAATAATAATTATGATCTTCATTAAATCTTGTAATACGAAGGGAGTAAGAAATTAATTATTTCATAAAAATAAAATAAAATAAATCTGTTGGATTAAAATTTAAAAAGGGAATTAATCGTTTTATTATTTTATGATAATTTAAAATATATTAATTTAATGAGAAAAGGGAAAAAGGGGGTTAATTTTCACACCTGCCTTTTTGAGTTCTAACTAAAAGGGGAAAAAGGGAAAAATCTAAAATTTTAGGAATCTAGGAAAGGCAGTAAATATAAAAAGGGAAAAAGAGGAAAGTCAAACTTAGGAAAGTATCTACCATTTAAGAGCTTTCTAATTTAAACGGAACTAGCAATTTAATAATGGGGAAAGCCATTAAAACCTGTAAGAGAATTTGGGGACACCTAGGAGTGATTCTAGGAGTAACTCTAGGTGGGTGAGGGAAATAAAGATAATTAATTAATTAAAGAAATTAATTTATGGAGGAATGAAGGGGATGGGTGACACTTGTACGGGGAAGAATTTTAAGGAATTAAATTTAAAAAAAACTTATTTAAACGAGATTTTAGGAAAGTAAGGAACCACAAAACTCTATATGATGAAGGGAGGAGATAGAGGTTGGGGATCTTTTGTTTGCGTAACGCTACGCCTCAGAAATATCCACTTGGTTGACTTAACTTGTGGGAGCTGGGATACCCAGCTCAGTGAGGAGTGGTAGCTCAGCCTTGCGAGGTGAGCTGGGAGCTAGTTGAAATCTTTGGATAGTGTATGTGGCCCCTTTGCGGCTCGGGGGGCTAAGGGGGAAGAAGAGTACCCCAAGAATTGGCTGGGAGGTACCAGTGAAGTCTCGTCGGTCGGCAAGTGGGAGTTGTACGGAGTGCACGAGATGTCATTCAGAGCAGGCGATCAGCCAATGGTACGCTTTATTCGTTTGTATGGTAAATTGTTTTAGAACTTATGCTTGAATCTGCACTTTTACTTGGGTAAGTGGACAGATTGTCTATATGGTTTTGTGAAATTTTCTTAGCCTGGCTCGATGTTAGATTGACTCCCATGGATTCATTCCCTGCATGTCTTGACCACCTTGTTATGTTGATTATGACCTCCGTGGTTGTTTAGCCTTCGTCCCTAGCTCACCATTCCTCGCCTGAGTAGTCGGCCAGGAGCCTGATCTATACTCATCACCTTAGCGTTAAAAGACCTATGGATCTCACCGCCCTATTTTTATGTGTGAGGATGATGAGCAAAGGATGAACCTGTTAACTGGATACCCTTGATGTTTGTCCCTGGTTGATTGTTGATTCTGCCATCTAGCAACGACCTCTGCGTTTGGATTATCTAGTGTCCTAGTTGGTTTTTCTATGCCTTGACTGATAGAACCCCTTCAATCATTCCATGACCTTTCCCATTGGATCCTTGCATTCTCCTACTATTGTCTGTGTTGTATTGAGGTATTATGGCAATGAAAAACAAAATGAATTCATCTCTGCATTTTACATTGGGTATTCTGGCAATGAAAAATGGAATGAATTCATCTCTACATTTTACATTGGGTATTCTAGTAATGAAAAACAAAATGATTTTTGGTCTGCATTTTTATTTTGGGTATTCTGGCAATGAGAAACAGAATGAATTCATCTCTACATTTTACATTGGGTATTCTAGCAAGGATAAACGAAATGATTTCTGGTCTGCATTTTATTTTGGGTATTCTGGCAATGAGAAAGAGAATGAATTCATCTCTTCATTTTATTTTGGGTATTCTGGCAATGAGAAACAGAATGAATTCATCTCTGCATTTTACATTGGGTATTCTGGAAATGAAAAATGAAATGAATTCATCTCTGCATTTTACAATGGGTATTCTGGCAATGAAAAACAAAATGATTTTTGGTCTGCATTTTTATTTTGGATTCTGGTGATGGAAAAGAGGAATTATTCTTGTCTACCTTTGGGGCGATTTTGTCATTAATGAATACTGTGTTTTTCTTTAAAATTGTGTTGTTATTTGATTCCTGTTAATGCCCATGTTTTTTCTTTTCAATTCATCAAATTTCCTGCTGTGAAAGACCACGATTTTGGAAATAAAAACAGACTGTGTGGCATGTTGAATTCACCCACATTTTTTATTTCCAATTCATCAAATTTCCTACTGTGAAAGACCACGATTTTGGAAATTAAAAACGAACTATGTTGCATCCTGAATTCACCCGTGTTTTTGCTTTTAAAGATTGACATAGATTGTTGTTTAAAGGCCCACAATTTTTGCCTTTAAAATGTGAAGAGATTGTTGTTAAATTACCCACGTTATTGCATTTACAAGATTTGCTTGGACCGCTGCAAGTACACCTTATGCATGTTTGTGAATGTCTATTCCTTTTTTTAAACTTTCGCTTGAGTTCCTCACAGGCATGCCTACTACCGGTCTCATATTCTATTCAGCATACCTGGTAATAATGGAGCAGCTTGCTCACTATGGACAAACTAATTCTATTTAGCATACCCCAGAATAATCGAACGATATGTTTACTACGTCTCCTATTCTATTCAGTCTATTATTTATAAAATTGATTTACTATGCTACCCATAGCACACTCTCTTCCTTACTTTCTCCACAATACTTCATTTATACACATAGTCAATATGTGCAATGATTAATTCCAAGCATAAAATAATAGGAAAAAGGACTATATTATTGTCATTACTTGTCATTGGCACACACTTATATGTATGTAATATGTACACAACATAGATGCACACAAACACACAATTAGTCACAAATAGTTGTTATAATATAATATTCAATGTATATTTGATACTATTAGAAGATACAAATATGCATACTTCTTTTCCTATGCATACATACATAGTATTACTGAATGAGTTGTTCATTTTTGCTCTTATCCGTGCTTTAAAAATCAGTTGGGTTGTATGAATTTATGCTTCTTAATATTATTTCGGTGGTTAATATGTTGCTTCATTTTTGGTTCATTTAATTAGTTGACTTCAGATGGTTCCTTAGTTGGGGCCTTACTTTTAAACCTTTAATTGGACCTTTATTTAAGACTTGAAGCTAGCCTTCTTCTTAGTTAGGATTCTTCTTCCTTTAATTTAAACCAGAGTTTCAGTCATCCCTGAGTCACTTTTATTTATGTTTAAATTAAGCATTTTGATTTTGGGGCGCTAAGAAATAAATAGATTCAAGAAGGATAAAGTCACAAGTTTACTCTTACGCCCTTGAATAAAGTTGAATTTGAATGTTTTAATTAATTGATTCTCTCGAGCCATTGATTTAGTAGAGATATGTAATCATTGAGTTGTTAGACTTCTTGTACACAATAAACTATAATGTGATAAATGATGGTAGTAGACTTTAAACGTCATGCACAAATGAATTTGACATGATGAATGATAGAGTCTCGATGATTATATTTCCTCGCGCATGGATTGAATGAATGTTTTCTTGTGTTTGGGATTTGGGCCATGGATTATGCATTGGAAAAGTAATAAGATTATTGGCGCTCGAATATTGATGATGTATGATTAGTTATGTGATTGGATCCCCTTGCACAATGAAAATAAAGGTTGACATTTACTAGAGCACTACGGGTTATATGGATGCATGTTTATTTGTTAGTTGTGCGTCAGTAAACCAATGCTAACACAATGAGTTATGTAGTCATTTTTCACTCGCGCATAGTGTCTTCAATGTAAGAATGATTGTTTAGACTATTGGTGCTCTTGGATTTTATGTAATAAATGACATCCTTAGACTTTAGTATTCTAGCACGTAATGGAATTTTTATGAGGATTGACCATATTTTATGACTGGGCCTTGTGCCTCGAGAATAACTCATAAATACCCGGCGCCTTGGTTTAATTTGATTTGTTTTGTGTCAGGTGAATATTGACTCATGTACCTTGATTTATTTCGACATTGTGTCATTTTTTGTTCGTCATTCGTGACGATGATGGGTCATCTTACATCGTGTTTGGTGTTATGCATTTAAGTTATTTCATTTATACATTTCACTGTGGGTCAATGATGTCGTGATTAATTGGGATGTGTACTTCCTAACGCAGCTTTAAAAAAAAAAAAAATTACTTGTTGTATGTCTCTTTGTCGTCGTAACGGCAGGGACGTTACATGTTATAAAGTCCGGTGATATAGTCTCCCATTTCCATTCTAGTACTGATAATGGTTGTAATAGGTCGGTTGGATGTTGGTGCTTGGCCTTAACCTGCTAACAATCTTGGCACCTAGCCAAGTATTCTGTTGTTTCGGCCTTCATACTAGGCCTGAAAAATAGTTTTCTAAGTGTTGTTATTGTTTTCTGGTAACCTGGATGGCCAGAATATGGTTTCTTATGCACTTCATCCAAAATTGTTGATTTCAATTCTGTTGAATCTAGTATGTAAAGTATGTTTTTAAGTTGTAATAGTCCTTTCTTATCAATGCTTAGATATAGTTTGTTAGAGTTGGCAGTCCTGTTTTGTAATTCTGTCATTATCTTAGTGTAATTTCCATCATTAATACCTATCGTCCTTATTCTTTGTTCCAGATCACTTTCTGCCCTACTGATGTTTATCTCAAATAACCCATGGACTCTTCTGCTTAAAGCGTCTGCTACTTTATTTTCCTTACCCTTGATATGTTTGACCTTGAAGTCAAATTCGCTCAAGAAGGCTAGCCACCTTGTTTGTCTTGCATTAAGATCTGGTTGGTTAAACAGATATTTCACTCTGCTCTTATCCGTCAATAGTAGGAATTTTCTGCCCATTATATAGTGTCGCCACATTTTTAAGGCATGTATTACTACTACCAATTATAAGTCATGAGTGACATAATTTCGCTCGTGTTCTTTTAATTTTTGGGACTCGTAACCAAGCACGTGCCCTTCCTGAGTTAGGACACCACCTAGTCCCTCTTTACTTGCATCAACACAAACTGTGAAGTCTTTATCTAGGTCTGCTACATTCAAAATGGGTGCCAATGTCAATAATTCTTTCAGCTTGTTAAAGTTGTCTTGACACTTTTGCGACCAGTTAAACTTGGTTCCTTTCTTTTCTAGTGACGTGATAGGGTAGGCTATCTTGGAAAACCCTTCTATAAATCTGCAATAATATCTGGTGATTCCCATGAATGACCGGATATCTGCCACATCCTTAGGTACTGGTCATTCCATAATGGATTTTATCTTTTCCAGGTCTACGACAATACCTTCTGAGGAAATGACATGTCCTAAATATTGTATTTATTTTTGATAAAAGTCACATTTTTTGAATTTTGCGTATAGTTTGTGTTTTCTTAATGTTTGCAGAACTATTCTTAAGTGTTCATCATGTTCCTCCTCTATTTTAGAATAGACCAGAATGTCATCGATAAATACTACTATGAAATTGTTGTTCATCAAGAACATAAATGTGTCCGGTGCGTTAGTGAGTTCGAAAGGTATGACTACAAACTCGTAGTGTCCATATCTTGTTCAAAAAGTTGCTTTGTTTATTTCCTCGTCCTTTATCCTAACTTGATGATAACCGGATAGTAAATCCAATTTTGAAAAGATCTTGGCCCCACCAACTTGATCGAACAGATCATTTATCCTTGGTAAGGGGTATTTGTTCTTAATGGTCATTTTGTTTAGTTGTCGATAATCGATACATAGTCTTAGAGTACCGTCTTTCTTTTTGACAAAGAGGATTGGTGCCCACCATGGTGAAACACTCAGTCTGATATACTATTTGTCCAACAATTCCTATAATTGGATTTTTAATTCTGTCAATTCTGGTAGACTCATTTGGTAGGGTGCTTTTGAGATAGGGGCTGAACCGGGTAGTAGGTCTATGGAGAAGTCTATTTCCCTTCTAGGAGGTAATTTTGGTATCTCATCCACAAACATGTCTTTGAATTCATGTAGGACAGCAAAGTCTTCTAACTTTGGCTTCTCTTCTTTTTCTAATAGATTTGTCACTTGGATGGCATAAACTTGACATCCCTTTCTAATGCATTTCTTGAGTTGCATCGCTGAAACTTGTCTAACTGATACAGGTTTTGGTATGCCTTGGATTGTTCTAACAGTGCCAAAATCATCTTTATAGCTAAGTATCTATGTATAACAGTCTAGTACTGCTTTGTGTTGTTCCAACCAATCCATCCTGATAATCATATCATAAGATCCTAATGGTAAGATGTTCAGATTGGTCCTTATATTTTGACCATCTAAGATGAACTCAAGATCAGAAATAAAGTCAATTGCGTTCCTTTTAGTACCTATTGCTAGTTGTACAAGCCATGATTTTGTGTGCTTCGGTTTCTTAAGTCTATTCGACTCTACTACATCGGGAGTAATATAACTTAACGTAGCTCCAAGGTCAATTAAAAAAGAAATTCAAGTGCCATTGATTTTACCTTCGATTTCTACCACCGAGGACTGGTGGTCAGCTTATCGACCATCTATGGCTGCATTTATCCGATGCAGGCTTCTGCCCACGTCTCCCACTGTTGAGGCTCCCTGTAGATTATGAACAACAATTCTGTTTGTTGAAGTTAAACATGGATAGTTCCACCTTAGATGAGGCTCTCCACACTCCCAACACTTTAATGGATCTCTGGGGTTGTCCCCAAACTTCTTTGTTCCTAGGTTTACCGGTTTACCACTACCTTGCGTATTCGGATGATTGGAGTGAAAATCCTTCCTTGGGAAACATTTTGCTGCATTCTGATAAGGAGCTGGCTGGTATCCCTTCTTCCGCCGGTTCATTCGATCTTTCTTTTTATCCTTCGAGGTCTTGGGAAACTCTACCCATTGTTTATATTGGTCATAGCACATTCGTGCTTTCTTGAATACCTCACTCAAGGATTTGGGGTTGTCAAACTCAATTCTGTCCCGGTAGGCCTATGGTAAAGAGCTTAAGAATCACTGAATTGTTCCCTTATCCTCTTGGATGTATGGTACGAACCTTAGTAGTTCCAGAAATTTATTTATAAGGTCCTCCGTCGTCATCTGCCCGAGTTGTAACTCGTAAAATTATTTCATTTTCCTTTCATAATAGCTTTCAGAAAGGTATTGTTTCTTGAAATAATACTTAAAGTTGGACCATTCCAACTGTTTCTCCTTTAGGCCCTTGGCCAATTTTAGGTCCTACCACCAAATGCTGGTCTTCCCCTTCACATTGTAGATGGCCATTCTGACCTTCATTTTGTTGGAATAGTTGTATATCTGGAAGTATTTTTTGATGTCCAACAACCATGCCTCAACTTCTTCTCCTATCCTAGATTCTCCATCAAAGGTAGCTGGTTTAATCTTTTTAAATTATCCTTCAAGGTGGTCTACTTGTTTTCTTTTTCTGTCTAGTATAGTCTTGTCTTCAGCTGAAGGTGTCCCTTCAAATGAACTGTCTTCTTTTTCTGTTTCCGGACCAAAATTCTTGGAGGCCCTTTTGTTGACTTCTTCATCATGGTTATCGTCTTTTGGGATTTTCTTGGTTACTATAATACGAAGCAGGACTTCATTTATCTCTTGTTATTCCTGTTGTGCTTTCTTCAATTTTTCATTGTCGGCCTTGAAAACCTATAGTTCAACAATAAGATTCCTCATTGTTTCCAACAACTCCATGGGTGAACTTCCATCACTGTTCTATCTTGGATCTCCAGGAGGTCCTTGCTGTGGATTTTCTTCCATCCCGATTTTTGCACCCTCCTGAGCTGCCATAATTTACAAAAAAAACAGAAAGGGCTTTCTGTTTGAAACCATAAGATTTATTAGTTTTACATACATTGGAATGTATACTAAGTAGCTAATGTGGCCCTGTTGAAGCCCAGTGTTGTAGCCTTTGCTCTGATACCATATGTAATGTACCTCAAATTCACCATAAAAAAAATAACATTCTATGACATAATTCAAATTAGTGTAAGCTTAGAATTTAAGAGAAGGTAAGATTCATTTCTGTCCATGATGACATTAATACACCAGTCTAGTTTACTTTGAACCAAAAGGCTTATGTGGATAAATTATGTCCATAATTCTATCACTTCCCTTAACTCTCAAACTACTCCAACATACTTATATGTCTATAGGCAATATCTAAACTTAGGTCAAAGGAACCTTTTAGGTTCAGAGAGATAAAGCTCAGGGTTGTGCACAACTGTTGTTAGATCAAAAGGATCTGGGTGCACAGAGTTTAACCTCTGAGAGATCGTGCAGGAGAGCATTTGAAATGAACGGTGGAGACACTTCAAGGAGAAGTACCGAGGTTGCGAGAGTCGTTGGATCTTACAGAGTAGCGAGGAGATTAAGGTTGAGTGTCTTCCAACACTCTAAGTCGATGAATTTCGCTATTTTGGAGTTTGGGGTTTGGAGCAGCAAGTGATTTTGGAGTCGCTGCATTGTGAACTCCTGGTTCATGAAATTGTGAAATGATCGACACCGTTCATCAAGGAGGACACGTGGCGAGTGGTCAAGGTTCGGGGAAAATCCCTAAAAGTTGTGGATCATCGATCCAGTGGGATCATGGTTGTGGGTTCAAGAGGAATCTGGACCATTGATCTCTCAAGGGGGAGATTTCACCATTCCAAGGTCCGAGAGTTTGAAGGACCTAGAGTCTGGGATTGTCAAAGTAATCATTTCTGCACATTTAATTATGCTTTTAATTGTAAGGTTGGACATTCATGACTGCTAGAACAGTAGGTATTTTGACTGTCTACTATGTACGCATATAAAGGCGTATATTATCATTCTTACTGTAGGGAATTCACTTTAACTCTCCGTTAACATCTGTACTTATTTCCACCTATAAGTATGTACATACCTATAGCTTTCTCTAAATATATATAGAGTGATTCATTATCATAGGTATAGTTTCATCTTGATTCTAGTTTAATAATTGGAAATCTCAGTTACATGCTACGGTCCTGCATCTTTACTTACCGAAAATATAAACATGCAAGTATATCTACCTAACTTGGGTCTCATTCTTACACACCAGTAGCTTACACATCAAGCATAGTTAACTCAAAGGATCCCATCTTGTTCTCTATGGTTTATGCCATTAAACAATAGTCTAATTATGAAATTTCAAATAATTAAAGATGTATGACCTCATGGCAAGGAGAACTCTTAGAAAAATCGCACTAAAAATCTGCTTAATTAGTTTAATACTTTCATATACAACAATTTATGTACTTGTCATGCCCTATACACAGTGACTTGTAATATGATCTGTTATTTCTATTCTACCTCTATCCCGGATGAAGATGCTCCATAGTTTCTACCAGTCCATTCATTACAGTATTCGAGTTTTTCCTATAACAAATAATTCCTACTATGTTCCTACAGTTTTGTGGAAAAAACAGAGGTCAATCGGGTTTCGGCGATTACAAATTCCAAACACAAAAAAACAAAAGAACACGCTATTTGTTGAATCATGAAATGCGAAAAGAATGTGGTCCCAGCGCTTTGGGGTTCCTGGATTTGGGTTTTCGCGATTTTCAAATGCCAAACACCAACACACAACAACCCCTGAATTGCAAAAATGTGAATGGAATGTGGGACCAACACTTCGAGGTTTTGGGGTTCGGGTTTTTGGGGTCCGAAATTTCGGGGTTTAAAAACACCTGACGCACAAACAAAAAGAAAATAAGAAATGTCTAATTGCAAAAAGATATTAGGGTGTGGGCCCAACAATTTCGGGTTTCGGTGTTTGGTAAAGCAAAGGAACTCCACATATATATAACAAGCAAGTCTCGAATTCCGAAATATCAATTTTGTATTTAATCTCTTTTTAAAATCACACGCTCCAACAAATAAACTCAAAATAAATAAATGACCAGGTTCGTAATTAGTAAAAACAAATGATTACTGTGTTTACTTAAAAAAATGAATTTATCCAGAAATAAAATGAGTTTACAACTCAATAACAAAAAATCATAATCGCAGGGCAAACCTCCAAAACAGGGAATAATTAAATCATTTAAGAAGAGTTTCAGACTCTTCAATTTAATAATTTTCTTTATACCAGAGGTAGAGGGTTACCTATTGGCATCATTTGTTTTTTCCAGTACTATGACAATGAACCTTTGTATAAGTGGGGTTTCTAATGCAACCATTGGATATTCGTTTAATAAAACCCTATACAGGAACTAACTACAACCATATCGATGTATATCAGATATAAATATATATATAAGCCTATAAGCAATATGTGGAAAGACTTGCTCAACCTCAATTATTCACAGATAGGTCAGTCTAAAATTTCAACTACAAAAATACGCATACATTTGCAGACAAATCTGTTCCTTTGAGTTCATTTACACTAGGATGGATTCTGCCTAAAATTTTAGTTTTAAGGGGGAACTATTCCAGAATTGGTCTTTGATTATAAACTTCATACAACAAACATATGTCATCCATGGAAATTATTTCAACTTAACATGAATAGATACGTGATATCAGATATAGAAAAATCATTCAGAACACAGAAAGAGAAATATTTAACATATCTGAACCAATTCGTGGAAATACAAAGGGAACAACCACGTTCCTCCCAACCGAAGAATAGGGCAGCCAAAATCACTTGCCCAATTCATCCCCTAGCCTGACTATGAACCCATGAGGGTGAACTTGGAAAACTCCTCCGCAGCAATGTCCATCAATTCCAGCAGGTTCCTCTTGCCTCACACTCACTCAGTAGTGTTCATAACAACAAGAAAAAATTCAAGTGTCTCTTTTCCCCAGCATACTTGTCAGTGTCCTACCTCCTCACTTATGCTATTTATCAATTTTGCCCAGGTCTTTTTCCCTCCCTTGAAAATTTTCGCATCTTTCTAAATCCCTGATTTTTAGGGGCCACTAATGGCCAAATCACTGATTTTCCACTTGTAATAATCAACCCAGAGGTAGTTCCAACATGTTCCCCACTCATGGAATCATGGTTAGCTAAATTAAGCATGGTTGTTCCATTTATCCTCCTGCAATCAATATAAAATATTGTGTTTCCATACAAGTGTCATAGTCAAATAATTAGTTGGTTCTAATCAGGTCTCTGCCCAACAGTCAAAATAATTAATTACAATTACCAAATTGGAAATTCAGAATTGCCATAAATGGAAAAAAAATTCCAAATTCGAATTTACTAAAAACGAAATAAATTTCCAGCAATTTTA
>JASDQU010738933.1:62330-82943 GCA_032191745.1 Picea mariana
ATAGATAGATATAGATATAGATATAGATATAGATATAGATATATCATATTTACTTTCAAAATTTCCTTTAGTGTTTGCACAGTCTAAAGTTCACTTGCAAAACTGAATATCTAGATGTATATGAATGACATATCGGTAGGGATTTCTAGCATAGTATTTGAAATGATATTCAATTTAACACAGTTGTATCTCCTAGTATATTTCCATAATTAAATTCCATCCCAACCAATATACATAGAAATTTTTTCTCAACGCCTACAACTAAACTGTAAGGGTTTATCCTACAATTCATCCCATTCCATCGGAATTTAATAAAGAAAACAACTCATCCAGATTTAAATAGATGCATTCTATCAGCCAATAATGTGAATAACATTTGACTAGAGAAGGATTAGATAAACATCTCTGAACAATTTCTGAACAACAAATGGAACAACCAAGTTCCTCCCAGCTTTAGAACGAAACAACCAAATCAACTTGCTCCTCTCACCCCCTAGCCTAACCATGAATCCATGAGGGTGAACTCCAGAACTCCTCCTCAACTATAGTCTTTCTATTTCATAAAACTTCTCCTTGCCTCACACTCATAAAACAATGTTCATAGAAGCAAGATATAATTATTTCCCCCCAACATACTAGGCAATGTTCTACCTCCTCCCATATGCTATATATGACAAAAGAATCTTTGCCTAGGTCTTTTCCCCTTTGGGAATTTTCACATCTTTCGAAATCACTAATTTTCAGGGGCTACCAATGGCCAAATTCTTGATTTTCCACTTGTAACATTCAACCCTGAGTTAGTTCCAACATGTTTCCCACTCATGGAGTCATGGTCAGCTGATTTCGACATGGCTGTTCTATTTGTCCATCAACGATAACTATAAAAATATTTGTTTCTTACATGTGTCATAGTCAAAGAGTTAGTTGGGTCAAATAATATCTTTTCCCAGTAGTCATAATCATAATTTACAATTGACTAAATTTGAAATTCGGAATTGCCATAAATGACAATAATTTTTCAATTTCGAATTTACCAAAAACATAAATAAATTCCTTATCATTTTCAGGCTTNCCCCCTTTAATAAAACATTGTTCTCTCAGTGTTCATCCCTTTCTTGGAATAGGATTGGATGAGATTTTTGCAAATCTCCCTCCAACTCCCAAGTGGCCTCCTCGGGACTAAAGTTCTTCCATTGCACTTTTACATGGGCGACGACTCTGTTCTGTAGTGCTATTTATCTCTTGTCCAAAATGCACAGAGGTTCCACTTGGAACTTGCCTTTTGGTTCCACCTGCACCAAGTTCCAATCGATCATATGAGTAGGGTCATGAACATAATTCTTTAACAAATAAACATGAAATACATTATCAATTTTTATATTGGCAGGAAGTGCAAGTTGGTATGCCACGGGTGCAATTCGAGCTAATATCTCGAAAGGGCCACAAAACCTGGGTGCCAACATGGCACATTTCCCTAGCTTTAGTGAAATTTTTTGGGATTTGACTTTTAAATAAACATGGTGTCCCACTTGAAATTCTAGGTGTCTTCTTTTTCAGGTACACATAACTTTAATGTCTGTCATGAGCCTCCTTTAAATTCCGTTGTACTTTTTTTACTATACACTCCATTTCATGGAGCATTTCTGGTCCCACCATGAGTCTGTCAACTGGGTTATCCCAGCTAATCAGAGTTGTACACTTTATGTCGTACAGTACTTCGAAGGGGCTCATCTTAGCAGATTTTTGGTAACCATTGTTGTAGGCAAATTCCACCAAGTGTAGGTAGTCTTCCCACTTGCTTGGTTTTGTCCTTACGTACATGTGTAGCATATCTTCTACGATTTGGTTTGTCTATTCGGTCTTCCTATCCATTTGTGGATGGTAACTTGTGATGAAATTCAAGTTAGTATTTAACCCTCCAAACAATTCTTTCCAAAAATTAGATGTAAATTTTACGTCTCTATCTGAAATCACTATTTTAGGAATACCATGCAGTCTAAAAATTTCTTTCATGAATATTTCAGCAATGTTAATAGCTTTAAAAGTAGAATTTAAAGGAATAAAATGTGTAGACTTACTAAGCTTATTGATTACCACCATAATTGAATCATTATG
The DNA here is from genome assembly GCA_032191745.1 of Picea mariana. Taxonomy (NCBI): domain Eukaryota; kingdom Viridiplantae; phylum Streptophyta; class Pinopsida; order Pinales; family Pinaceae; genus Picea; species Picea mariana. Next base: position 64,446 of record JASDQU010738933.1, read on the forward strand.
TTTTTGAGTTCTAGGGAAACCTGTAATAAAGTCCAGCGATATAGTCTCCCATTTCCATTCTGACACAGGTAAGGGATGCAACAGGCCGACTGGATGCAGGTGTGCGACTTTCACCTACTGACAATATTGAAACTTAGCTAAGTATTTTGATGTTTCTCCCTTCATATTAGGCCAATAAAATAACTTCGTTAGTGTTGTTACTATTTCCTGGTATCATGGATGACCAAAATATGGTTTCTTGTGTACTTCATCTAAAGCCGTTAACTTTAATTCTGTCGAATCTGGTATGTATATTATGTTTTTAAATCATAGTAGATCATTTCTGTCCAAACTCGAATCTATTTTGTTTGAATTTTCTATATTATTCTGTAATTTTGTCACTGTTTTCGTGTAATTTTCATCGTTATTACCTGTATCCTCTGCTCAAGATCGCTTTCTTCCTTGCTAATGTTTATTTTAAATATCCCATGAACTCTTCTACTTAAAGCATCAACCACCTTGTTTTCCTTACCCTTGATGTGTCTTACCTCAAAGTCAAATTTGCTCAAGAAGGCTAGCCACCTTGCTTGCCTTGCATTAAGGTCTCATTGACTAAACAAAAAATTTACACCATTGTTATCCATCAATAACAAAAAATTATGCCCATTATATAGTGTTGCCACATCTTTAAGGTGTGTATTACAGCTGCCAATTCTAAGTCATAAGTGACGTAGTTTCATTCGTGTGCCTTTAGTTTTCGAGATTCATAACAAATAACGTGCCCTTATTGAGTTAGGAGACCAGCTAGTCCTTCTTTACTCGCATCCACACAAGTTGTGAAGTTCTTGTCTGGGTCTGCTACCTCTAAAACGGGTGCAGTTGTTAACAATTCCTTTAACTTATTAAAACTATCCTGACATCTCTCTGACCTATTAAATTTGGTTCCCTTCTTTTGTAATGATGTGATAGGGTATGCAATCTTAGAGAATCCCTCTATGAATCTGTGGTAATATCCAGTGATTCCCATGAATGACCAGATGTCTGCTACGTCCTTAGGGATGGACCATTCCATGATGGCTCTTATTTTCTCAAGATCGATTGCAATACCTTCTTCAGATATTACATGTCCTAGGTACTATATTTCCTTCTGGTAAAAGTCACACTTATCGAATTTGGCATACAATTTGTGTTTTCTTAAAGTTTGCAAAACTATCCTAAGGTGGTCTTCATGTTCTTCTTCTGTTTTAGACTATACTAGGATATCGTCAATAAATACCAAAAAAAACTTGTCCAAGTACTGACTGAAAATATTCTTCATTAAACACATAAATTTGGCTGGCATGTTAGTGACTCCAAACGGTATAAAAACAAATTCATAATGTCCATATCTCATTCTGAATGTTGTTTTACTTATGTCCTCATCTTTTATTCTAACCTGGTGATAACCAGATATTAAATCCAACTTAGAAAAAATCTTTGCCCCGCCTACTTGATCAAACAAATCATTGATCCTAGGTAAGGGGTACTTGTTTTTAACAATCATTTTGTTTAATTATCTATAATCGATGCATAATCTCAGAGTTCCATCTTTCTTTTTAACAAAAAGGACTGGTTCTCCCCATGGTGAAACACTCGGTCTGATATATTCCTTGTCCAATAATTCTTCTAGTTGAATTTTTAATTCTATTAATTCTGGTAAACTCATTCGGTAGGGTGATTTAGATATAGGGGTTGAACTAGGTAGTAGGTCGATTGAAAAGTCTATATCTCTCCTTGGGGTAATTCAAGTATCTCATCAACAAACACATCTCTGAAATCATGCAAGATGGAAAAATCCTCCAAGCTAGGTTTATTTTCTTTTTCCAACGGGTTTATCACTTGGATGGCATAAATATGACAACCCTTTCTCATGCATTTCTTAAATTTTATTGTTGATATCTGTCTAACTGAGATTGGTTTTTGTATACCTTGAACTATCCTAATAGTGTCATTTTCGTCTTTATACTTCAGTGATTTTTCATAACAATATAAAACTGCTTTATGCCTTTCTAACCAATCCATTCTAGTAATTATGTCACAAGAACCTAATGGTAGAATGTTCGGATTTGTCTTTGTGCTTTGACCACCTAAACTGAACTCACAATCAGAAATAAAATTAGATACTTTTCTTTTTGTTCATGTTGCTAGTTGTACTAGCCAAGATTTGGCATGTCTTGTTTTCTTAAGTTTATTTGAATCCACTACATGACGAGCGATATAACACAACGTAGCTCCTAGATCAATTAAAACAAAAATAGGAGTATTATTAATTTTACCTTCAATTTCCACTATAGTAGATTGGTGGTCATCTTGTTGGCCATCAACGACTGCAATGATCTGATGTAAGCTTCTTCCCACATCTCCCACCATAGAGGCTTCCTATAGGTTGTGAACCGTAGTCCTGGCGGCTGAAGTCAAACGTGGATAGTTCCTCCTTAGGTGAGGTTCTCCACATTCCCAACATTTTAATGGTTCACAGGGTTGTCCCCAAACTTATTTTTTCCCATATTTATTGGTTTACCACCTCCTTGCATGTTCTGGTTGCTGGAGTGAAAGTATTTCCTTGGAAAACTCTTTGTTTCATTCGGGAAAGGGGTTGGCTAATATTCCTTCTTTCATTGGTTCATTCCATCTTATTTCTTATCTTTCCAAGCCTTGGGAAATTTTGACCATTGTTGGTATAGGTCGTAACACATTCGGCCCTTCCTGAAAACTTCACTCAAGGACTTGGGATTATCGAATTCGATTCTATCCTTGTAGGACTGTGGTAAACATCTTAGGAACTGCTAGATTTTTACTTTTTCCTCCCAGATATAAGGCATGAACCTTAGTAATTCCAGGAATTTGTTTATCAGATCATCCATAGCCATTTGACCGAGTCATAGCTCATAAAATTATTTGGTTTTTCTTTCATAGTAACTTTCAGATAGATATTGTTTCTTAAAGCATTTCTTAAAATCTGACCACTCCATCTGTTTTTCCTTTAGGCCCTTGGCCAACTTCAGGTCGTTCCACCATATGATAGATTTTCCTTTCAGATTTTAGATGGCCATTCTAACCTTCATATTGTTGGAATAGTTGTATATATGGAAATACTTCTTTATGTATAATAACCTTGCTTCAACTTCCTCCCCTGTTATGGATTTCTCATCAAAGGTAGATGGTTTGATTTTATTAAACTCTCCCTCAAGATGGTCCACTTGTTTCCTTTTTCTTCCTGCTTTTGTTTTATCTTTTGTTGAAGGTGTACCTTCAGAAGAGTTGTCCTCTTTTTCTACTTCAGGACCAGATTTCTTGGACACCCTTTTACTGACCTCTTATTCCTGGTTACCGTCTTTTGGGATTTTCTTTTTCACTATGATTCGTAGTATAACTTCATTTATTTCTTGTTGTTCTTGTTGTGCCTTTCTCAGTTTCACATTATCTGCTTTGAAAACTTGCATCTCCACAATGAGATTTCTCATAGTTTCCAGAACTTTGATAGCTAAAATTTTATCACTGTTCTGCCTCTATTCTTCAGTAGGCCTTTGCTCAATATTCTCCTCGAGTCAGATCTATGCTTTTTTCTAGGCTGCCATGATCAAGACAAAAATAAAGTGTTTAATGTTTGTAACAGTAATTGTTGTGTTATTTTTTCAGAAACATAAATTATGTGCTTAAGTAAATATTTTGGCCATGTTTAAGGTCCAAGTGTTGTAACCTTTTCTCTGATACCATATGTAATGTACCACATATTTACCCATAACTTTTTTTTCTAGGGTCATTATTTGATGCTTCCATTACTTCTCTATCATTTCTTAATGATATTATGATGTGATTTAACGCTACTTTTCTTTGCACCCTTTACATTTACTATATCCTTGATAATTGAAATGAAAGACTCTAACTCATTCCTATTCTCAAGGAAGGTAGCTTGATTACCTAATTGAATAGAACTATATATATATATATATATATATATATATATATATATACTCAACGTAGAGTATGCATATAAATTTCGTAAGCCATATTCATACTATGGAAACCAATAAGCATATTTTGATACTGGCTTCGAATTAATGAATTAACCCCTTAGACTTGTGTGAAGGACATTTACGAAATGAGTTCTAACCACATACATTCAACACGTGATAGCATTAAGGCCTAGAATAATTGATCCAAACATTCAAGTGCATGTTGTTCGGTCTTGGTTGTTTGACCACTCATTAGGACTAACCCTCGAACTAACACTGGCATGAGGGCTAATGGACTTGAGTTTTATTACATAATTATATTTAAACTATAATCTAGAACTGATCTATCATTACAGTTGGATAGTATACAACTGTCATGGTGTAAATGAGCCTTCCCAACGACATTTATGGCAGTCTGTAACTCGCCCCCTTGGGATCATCGCTTGTTTACTTTGTCCAACGAATTTATTCCACAATGACCTAATCACATGGGTTGGGTACAACTCTGCATTAATGTCATTAATTTTAACCTACGGGGATTTTCCCAAGTCTATTGCTTCACCCGTCCTCTTGGCTATATGTATTTTTCCCTTTGTTTACAGTGATAACCCTGTTTCGTTCTTTCGTGGTAGCATAACTAGTGTTTTAGTGGAGTTAGGCTCACTCTGGTAGAGGAGGGCATGGCAGACCTCATCCATCGAACACTATCATGAGGTAAGGATTCTTTGGTTTTCTATATCTGAACCCTGATTTTAAGAAAGGTTTATTGTATTTATTAGTTCTTTCGAAAAAATACTAAGAGAGTGATTGGCCTGTCTTCCGTGTTTGGAGTAAAGTTTTTTTTTTGGCAATGGCATTTCACCCAGTATCATTTAGGGTTTTCTTTGGTTTAAACCTATCCTTCATATTGTTTGCTTTGGGTTTCTAGAACCTCAAAGACTCAATGTAAAACAATAGTTTGTGCTTGAGCCCTTCAAAATTTTGTTTCTTCGGTAAAGCTTCATAACAATTCATGGTTTTTATTGTATTCTTTGTGTATTTCTTGGGTTTTCTACCTTAGTCGAGAACTAGGTTTTCCAACTTTGGGAGGATCATTTCCCTTATGACTTTCATGTCGTTGATTTTTTCCCTTTCGTTATAGATATGATGTTATTGGGTAACTCTGCAATTTGTTTAGCGATATCCTCGGTCTATTAATTTCTGAGGGTAAAGTCTTGGTGGTCGTGAAGGTCCCGATTCATTTCCTTTGAAGGGCACAATTTGTTTCTATTTTATTTTTTTCTTATATTCCTTCCTTCTGAAATCAAAGAATGTCTAAATGTCTGAGTAAGACCATAACACTCGGCCTTTACTACACTTGTCGTGTCCCAAAGTATTGCACGAAAAGAAATGTTACAGGACTCATGAAACAAAACTCTGTAATACAATTAATTTCGTGAGAACTCGTTTCCTGGCATGCTCAATTGAATTCGTCCCCTCCACGATTGTAAATAATGTTCCTTTAATCTACATTTTTTTTTATTCTATGACACCTTTGTACCAATATGAATACATTTTTATGTCTCTCGTCTATTTATCTTTATTCTAGGGCCTTTGGGACCTAGCTGAAGAATTACCTTGTTTGTTGTTCTAAAGATTTGTATGTCTTAACTACTTTTATTAAATCATATCCAGGAAGAAACTCAATATTATTTAGAATTCTATTCATGATGTTTATTTCAAGAAGGTTTTTATTAAAACGACACTCGTAACCTCATCCTATGGCCAAATGGGAAATACCTATGGATCCCAGATTGATACTGTACATTATTCATTATATTGTTTGGTTGTTGTATGATTATTCTCTTTCTGAAAATATTTGCTAAATGTTGGGTTTCTAAATCTAATGATGGGCCCCTTTTTACTGTGATAGTACCCATCAGGCAGTCCTTGGCCCCTCCACCCCCTTCGGTTCTGTGGATGACGTTCTCAAGGATTAAAGGAGGAAAGACAACTTTTATTATAGACCCCAAGTTAAGTACAATCCAAAACTTTCCTACGTTGTCTCTTTTATAAATATTTTACCCTGGTAATTTAATTCTACCTGTAGCATAAGAATATTTATTATTGCTCGCTAAGTACTGATTGAAATTTTCTTAGTGTTCTTATAGGGTTGGTGCGCACGAAATCCTCGGATTTTGGACATCGTCTTACGCAAAAGGTACTTGCGTTCCTTTTACAGTACTCTTAGGGTTTTATCATTACAAGTTCTAACAAACAAACAAAAAAAAATTAGTTTCAACCTAGAATATTGCTATTGTGGAAAGTTCCATCTGGACTCCAATAGTGACTGATTAACAAGTATATTCAGTTGTTGTAATAATGTTTCACTGTTGGAAAATTTTAAACATGGTACTTGCATAGAGTTGAATACATCTTTGATTACTGGCCTGATTTTTGGGATATGTAATAAGTATAATATTTGAGTCATAGGATTCTTCTCCTGCACATATTTAATGAAACAATGGTTATTAACTATTTATTCCAGGCTTATGGTTACTCAGAGATTCTATTTTTCTTGTTTTAAAATAGTGAAGTGAATACTGTTATGAAAAGAACAAACTCCTATTATGATTATTGTGGCATCTGACTAATCACTTTTCCTCCATGTCATCGATATCTGGTTTATGTATGCAATAGGCATTTTTAGTGGATCTGGAACTTTGCATAGACAACTATACACACACACACACACATATATACAATAGCTTCATATTACATAGAATCATTCCATCTTTAATAATGTTTTCACAGTCCGATCTTCATAACTATTTGGTACAGCCTGTGTATTTAAACTATAGTAATATAGATCTAGGTAAATCTAATCTTTCAAGTTTACTTCCTAAATTTTCTTACTCAAGGAGTACAATAAAATTTTAAGAATTATACTATATTTTACTTCATTCGAACAATAATTTAATCAATAGAACAATTCATTTAAAATTAAAGAGATGACCTACGTAGATATGTCTGTACACACACACACATATATATTTAAATCTCATATTTACTTTCAAAATTTCCTTTAGTGTTTGCACAGTCTAAAGTTCACTTGAAAAACTGAATATCTAGATGTATATGAATCACATGTCGGTAGGTATTTCTAGCACAGTATTTGAAATGATATATTCTATTTAACATAGTTGTATCTCCTAGTATATTTCCATAATTAAATTCCATCCCAGCCAAGATACATAGAAAGTTTTTCTCAATGCCTATAACCAAATTATAAGGGTTTATCCTAAAACTCATCCCATTCCATCATAATTTAATAAACATAACAATTCATCCAGTTTTAAACAGACGCATTCGATCAGACAATAATGCAAACAACATTTGACCAGAGAAGGAGTAGATAGACATATGTGAAAAATTGTCGAACAACAAATGGAACAACCAAGTTCCTCCTAACCTTAGAACGGGACAACCAAATCAACTTGCTCCCCTCACCCCCTATCCTGACCATGAATCCATGAGGGCAAACTGCAGAACTCCTCCTCAGCTATAGTCTTTCTATTTCATAAAACTTCTCCTTGCATCACACTCAGAAAACAGTGTTCATGGCAGCAAGAGATAATTGTTTTCCCCCAACATACTAGGCAACTTCTTGCCTCCTCCCATATGCTATATATGCCAAAAGCATTTGTGCCTAGGTTTTTTCCCCTTTGGAAATTTTCGTAGCTTTCCAAATCCATGATTTTCAGGGGCTACCAATGGCCAAGTTCTTGATTTTCCACTTGTAACATTCATCCCTGAGGTAGTTCCAACATGTTCCCTACTCATGGAGTCATGGTCAACTGATTTCAACCTAGATGTTCCATTTGTCCATCAACAATAACTATAAAAATATTTGTTTCTTACAAGTGTCATAGTCAAAGAGTTGCTTGGGTCAAATCAGATTTTTTCCTAGCAGTCATAATCATTATTTACAATTGACTAAATTCAAAATTTGGAATTGCCATAAATGGCAATAATTTTCCAATTTCAAATTTACCAAAAACGAAAATGAATTCCTCATCATTGTTAGACTTAAAAATAAATTATTTTTGTGGATGTTACATCTCATTTGTGCATAAAGGAATCTCTATTTAAAGTGTTCATTCTCACAATATTCTTTGGCCCTCTGTATGAAGTTTGGGAATTCTTCTTCAAAGTAATACTTGTTTGTTATTATAATTCTACTCTTGATTTATGTTGGTATTCCTCTTGTATATATGTATCTGCTCTATGTATCTTATGAGCTACAGGATATCAAGGTTACCATACTTAAGTAGAAGTTTAACTTATGTTTTATTACTTGTGGGAGTAGTAATTTCTCATGTATATAAATTGATGACGAGTCCCTTTGTCTTGCGAGGGAACCCATCAGATGGATTATACACCCACTCCTCCTACTGGGTTGTGGATCCACTACTTCACAAAGAAACATTGATTCTATGGAAATCAATCATGATTTGAGATAAGTATGCTTTGACTATGCCATTTATCTTATTCTTTAATGTTTTGTGTCATAGTAAGATGCTAATAATATTGTGTTACTCCTTTGCAGGTTGAAAGAAAAAGAAAAGAACTTGGTGAAGAAGATTGATTTTCCACAAAAGGTATTCGAGTTCCATATTGAATCCACCAGTCCATGTACACTTGTAGACAATTCATGTAGTAACTTAAAATCTTTATTTATATTAGCTATGTATTTATTGTGTCTAAGGAACTCAAACTATAACCTTTGGGTCAACGACCCATTGACTGTAATAAATTAAATTTTGGCATATATTCTACAATTCATTGTATCATATATATTCCTTGGACAATAGATGAAAAAATATATTTGGGACTTTTATTCTTTATACTTGGCATAATAGTAGTATACAATAAAACCTGTTTACACTTTTGTTTATGAAATATTTGATTATGCACAGTAATGTATAACAATTAATAATATAGATCCATAATGGCCCAAATGCACATTTACACAATTTTCCTATTTATCTAGACACACACACATATATATATACTAAACATTATTATTCAACTAAAACACCACTACATGTACTCTTACACAGTAGTAATCCACAATCTAACATGGTTGTATAATCCAATTTAAACCAATTTACTTGTATCTATAAAATGTAAAACAATTTAACAAATAGATACTATCCATAGTATAACATCAACAATAAAGTACATAGATGAGATACATATCTGAAATACTGATTCTAGGAAAAAATTGGAATGACCACATTCCACCCAACCATAGAACATAAAAACCACGATCATTTTTCCTGATAACCCCCTAGCGTGACTATGACTCCATAAGGGCGAATTTAGTACTCCTCCTTAGCTATTGTCACATTAAATAGATCATAATTTTTTTTTCCTCACATGATATATTCTGATTAAAAAAAAAACAATCTCCATTCCCCAACATACTAAGCAGTGTATTGCCTCCCACATATGTTGTATTTATCATGTGCCTAGGTCTTTCCATTCCTTTCCCTCCTTGGGAAATTTGAAGATTTACAAATCCCTAATTTTTAGGGGTTGCTAGTGGCCAAATTCAACTTCTGCCACTTAAATCAGCTCCGAGTTAACTCAAACTTGTTCCCAACTCATGGAGTCATAGTCAACTATTTTTAACCTGGTTGTTCCATTTGTCTTGCAAGATTTAATTTATTAAAAACTTTGTCTCGTACATGTGTCCAATAGAATAGGACATGTGGGAAAGTCAAATATTTTCCTAATATTCATAAAATAATAATTACATAATCCACAATTCTAAATTTGTGTTTTCCATAAATGTAAATAAATTTCTAAATTCGTATTTTCCATAAATGGAAATAAATTTCTAAATTCGGATTTTCCATAAATAGAAATTTATTTCTAAATTCAACTTGGAATTTAATTTCTAATAATTTTAAGATATCACATCCTTTCCCCCTTAAGTACAACATTGTCCTCAGTGTTCAACCATTCCTTGGAACAAGATTGGATAAGATTGATGCATATCTTCTTCCAATTCCCAAGTGGCCTCCTCAGGACTAAAGTGCCTCCATTTCACCTTTACCTAGGTGATGGCTCTATTCCGAGGTATTGTTTATTTCCTTCCCAAAATGCATAGAGGTTTTGCTTGGAACTCGCCTTCTAGTTCAAAGGAGTAGATGGTGATAGAATCTGCGAGTGGAGAGCAGAAGAGAAGGAGTCGAGACCTTGTTACAGGTCGTGCTCAGGAACACCTTGTAAATACAGGCGTTTGCCATGTTTAATACAAATAGCAGTTTTTCCTACATGGCTATGTGTTAAATGAATGTCTGTGAGTGTTCTCTATATGATACGAATATATGTTGTAGATGTATGTTGTAGGTTTGCATTTGCAATAGTGTGTTTGATTCCAGGTGAAGGTCTTTGAGGTTTCATGCCAGGAGGGCATGACAGAGTACTACGGTCTCTGAATACTAGTGCACTGAAGCACTTTTGAATTCTGCGGGTTCAGACAAAGACGTGCTCTGGGCATGAGAACTGGAATCAACAACTCAGAAAAGACCTGTGAGGTTGCTGAACACCTCAGGAGGCAAGGCTGTGTAGAGGAAAACACAGTTGTTCACAGAAGCTATGAGGAGTTCTGTGAAGCTCTGCCAGGTGGGCATTGAGCCAGTGCAAAGAGTGCACAAAGGAAGAACTCTGTTGTGATTTTAAGGAGAACCAAAATCACTGAAGATTCTGAGAGCTCTGTTAGGCAGAATTGAGCAGGTGCGCAGATGCATAGAAGACAGGACTACTGGATGTTCTGTGAGAAGACACTCTACCAGGTGGGCATTGAGACATTGTGCAGACAAGCATAGGGGAAGAGAACTCTTTGAGTTCTATAATTTAAAGAAGAATCCACTGAGGGATCTTCACAGGGTTGTTGAATACCCTGATAGGCTCAGCAAGAGGTTGCTTGAGTATATGGAGTGCCAGGAGGGCATCTGAATTCCCCATCTGAGGGAGAAAGGAAGAAGAACGAAGTTTCCTTGGAGGTCGAAGCTACAGGAAAGATCAGGATGAATAGCACCATTGTGTGCATATGAATACCCTGTAGAGGCGCAAGAGGGTTAGCATTTTTATGTGCATGGTGAAGCTCAAAGACTGAGGAGTTCGCAGAGAAGAAGAAAAGGAACAAGGGTTGAGGCCCTTGAGGAACTTGGAAATCCTTCCAAGGAAAAGAAGGAATGCGCCAAAGTTCGAGAGGAGCAATCTCAGCCATCGATTCAGCCGAGAGATTCTGGATCGTTGAAATATCATTACGTCCAGAAGGCAGCACGAAAGGGGCGCATAGGAAGAAGAGATTGTGAGAGTCAGATCTTGCTCAGGATCGCTGACAGCCGTTAGATCTGTTGAGAATGGCATGAGGATTAAGCCTTTGTGAATAGCGGGGTTGAAAGTCCCAATGAGAGTGGCTAATCATGATATCGGCACTTGGGATGTCGGAGTCCTCGAGTTCAAGAAGTCGGGCAATTAGTAGCGAAAGTACCGAAATTGCGAGAAGTAATCAGGACCGTCCATCATAGGAGGACGCGTGGAGGTGATCAGAGCATTTGGGAGATTCCCCGAAAGGAAAGCTATTTATCGACATTTTGGGGATTGGGATATCAGGAATCCTGTGGACCAGAAGTCCATGCATTTCGTAACTTCGAAGTCCGAAACCCCAAAAGGAGGGAAGTGTCATTTAAGGAGCCAACTATCAGCATAGCGGAGAATCAGGATCCGAGAGATCGGTAGTCCCAAGAGCAAATGTTTTTCGGCATTTGAAATACCAAAACCACGACAGGCGATTAGGACCATCCACCTTGAGGGGATGCGTGGCAGTGATCGAAGCCTTCGGGAAAGGTCCTGATAGGAGAATCACATCGAGAAATCAGGAATCGATATTTCGAGGATCCAGGGGACAGGAGGTTGAGCGCTTGGGTCGCGAAAGTCTGAAAGGAGATAAGGCTGCGGTCTTATGAGGACTAGTCATATGGACTAGGGGCATAGCCAGGAGGGTCTAAGGAAAAAGGGGGCGCATCAGCAAATCGGAGATCGGGAGATCGAGAGGACTGGGAACTCTTGACATCGGGAACCATAAAGTTCCGAGAACCGAAACTGAGTCGGGGAAGATCATGGTTAGGAGAAAGAAGAGTTGTGTGGGATAAGAGCAGGGCCTGTGGAACGGGTTTTCATCAGAGATTCCAGAAGGGAATTGAATGAGCCGGTTCGGCTCAAGGAGTTGATTGAACGATCCTGTGAGCGGGTGTAGGAGCAGCAGGGTGAGCGCTCGTGCCTGCGTCAAAAGTGTGCATACTTACTGAGCTTATCGATTACTACCGTAATTGAATCATTATGTCTTTGAGTTCTAGGCAAACCTATAATAAAATCTAGTGATATAGTCTCCCATTTCCATTCGGACACAGTTAGAGGCTACAACAGGCCGAATGGATGCTAATGTTCAGCTTTCACCTATTGACAATGTTGGCACCTAGATAAGTATTATGTTGTTTCTCCCTTCACATTAGGCCAATAAAATAACTTCCTTAGTGCTGTCATTGTTTTATGGTATTCTGGATGACCAGAATATGGTTTCTTATGTACTTCGTCCAAAAATATTAAATTTAATTCAATAGAATCTGGTATGTATAATCTATTTTTAAATCTCAATAGGCCATTTTTGTCCAAACTTAGATATGTTCTCTAAAAAAAAATTTCATTATTTTGTAAATATTCCACTGTTTTAATGTAATTTTCATCATTAGTATTTGCATCCTTTATCCTCTGTTCAAGATCACTTTCAGCCCTGCTAATGTTCATTTCAAATAGCCCATAAGTTCTTCTACTTAAGGCATTATCCACCTTGTTTTCCTTACCCTTGATGTGTCTTACCTCAAAGTTGAATTCGGTCAAGAAGGCTAGCCATCTTGCTTGCCTTGCGTTAAAGTCTCGTTGACTAAACAAAAATTTTACACCACTGTTATCAGTCAATAACAGAAATTTTTTGCCCATTATATAATGTCACCACATCTTTAAAGCGTGTATTACAACTGGCAACTCTAAGTCATTAGTGAAGTAGTTTCATTTGTGCTCCTTAGGTGTTCTTCGTGTCCTTCTTTTGTTTTAGAATACTCTAGGATATCATCAATAAATACCAAAACAAACTTATCCAAGTACTGAATGAAAATATTGTTCATTAAACACATGAAATTTTTTGGCTCATTAGTAAGACCAAGCGATATAACAATGAATTCGTAATGTCCATATCTCACTCTAAATTTTTTTTTACTTATGTCCTCGTCTTTTATTATAACCTAGTGATAACCAGATCTTAAATCCAATTTTAAAAAAATATCCTTGCCCCACCTACTTGATTGAATAGATCATGATTTTAGGTAAGGGGTATCTGTTCTTAACCGTCATTTTGTTTAACTGTCTATAATTGATGCATAACCTTAGAGTTTCATTCTTCTTTTTAACAAAAAGGGCTGGTGCTCCCCATGGTGGGGCACTTGGCCAAATGTATTTCTTGTCTAACAGTTCTTGTAGTTGAATCTTTAATTTGGTTAATTTGGGTAAACTCATTCGGTAGGGTGCCTTAGATGTAGGAGTTGAACCAGGCAGTGGATAGATAAAAAAGTCTATCTCTCTCCTTAGGGGAAATTCCGGTATCTCATCAACAAACACATCTCCAAAATCATGCAAGACAACAAAATCCTCTAAGCTAGGTTTATTTTCTTTGTCTAATGGATTTGTCCCTTGGATAGCATAAATCTGACAACCTTTTCTCATGCACTTCTTAAATTGCATTGTTGATTGGTTTTCATAAGCCTTGAACTGTTCTAACAGTGTCGTTTTCGTCTTTATACTTGAGTGATTTCTCATAACAGTCTAAAACTTCTTTATGCCTTTCTAACCAATCCATTCTGATAATTATGTCATAAGACCCTAACAGTAGAGTGTTTAGATTTGTCTTTGTGTTTTGACCACCTTAACTGAACTCACAATCAAAAATAAAATAGGATACTTTTCTTTTTGTTCCTGTTGCTAGTTGTACTAGCCAAGATTTTGCATGTCTTGTTTTCTTAAGTTTATTTGAATACACTACACCAAGAGTGATATAAATCAACGTAGCTCCTGGATCAATTAAAACAAAAATATGACTATTCTTAATTTTACCTTCAATTTCCACTACAGTGGATTCGTGGTCAGCTTGTCAGCCATCAATGGCTGCATTGATCCGATGTAAGCTTCTGCCCACATCTCCCACTGTAGAGGTTTCTTGTAGGTTGTGAACTGTAGTCCTTGAAGCTGAAGTCAAACATCAACAGTTCCTCCTTAGGTGAGGTTCTCCACATTCCCAAAATTTTAATGGTTCATGGGGGTTGTCCCCAAACTTATTTGTTCCCAGATTTACTAGTTTACCACCTCCTTAGGTGTTCTGGTTATTATAGTGAAAATATTTCCTTGGAAAACTCTTTGTTGCGTTCTGGAAAGGGGTTGGTTGATATCCCTTCTTCTGTTGGCTCATTCGGTCTTGTTTCTTGTCTTTCCAACCCTTGGGAAATTCCAACCATTGTTTGTATTGTTCGTAACACATTCAGGCCTTCTTGAAAACTTCACTGAAGGACTTGGGATTATCGAATTCGATTATGTACTTATAGGACTGTGGTAAACAACTTAGGAACTACTAGATTTTTAGTTTTTCCTCTCGGATATAAGGCACGAACCTTAGTAATTACATGAATTTGTTTATCAGATCATCCATAGCCATTTGATCAAGTCATAGCTCATAAAATTCTTTGGTTTTTCTTTCATAGTAACTTTCAGATAGATATTGTTTCTTAAATTATTTCTTAAAATCCAACCATTCCATCTATTTTTCCTTTAGGCCCTTGGCCAACTTCAGGTCCTACCACCATATGCTAGCTTTTCCTTTCAAATTATAAATCGCCATTCTGACCTTCATATTGCTGGAATAGTTGTATATCTGGAAATACTTCTTTATTTCTAATAACCATGCTTCATCTTCCTCCCCTGTTCTGAATTCCCCGTCATAGGTAGATGGTTTGATTTTCTTAAACTCTCCCTCAAGATGGTCCACTTGTTTCCTTTTTCTTCCTATTTTTGTTTTATCTTATACTGAAGGTGTACCTTTGAAAGAGTTGTCCCCTTTTTCTTCTTCAGGACCGAAATTCTTGGAGGCCCTTTTACATACCTCTTCTTCCTGGTTATCATCCTTTGGGATCTTCTTTGTCACTATGCTTCACAGCAGAACTTCATTTATTTCTTGTTGTTCCTATTGTGCCTTTTTCAGTTTCTCATTGTCTTCTTTAAAAACTTGCAACTCCACAATGAGATTTCTCATAGTTTACAGAACTTTGGTAGGTGAAGTTCCATCATTGTTTTGCCTCTATTCTTGAGGAGGAATTTTCTCAGGTTTCTCCTTGAGTCTAATCTTTGCTTCATTCTGGGCTGCCATGATCACAACAGAAATAAAGTGTTCTTTGTTCGTAACAGTAATTCTTTTGTTAGTTTTTCATAAATAGAAATTATGTGCTTAAGTAAATATTTTGGCCCTGTTTAAGTTCCAAGTATTGTAACCCTTTCTTTGATACCATATGTAATGTACCCCAATTTATCACTAAAAGTCTTTTTAAAAAATAAACTAGGGTCTTTAAAATTATTCATATGCTTTGGATATCCTTCAACGTTTCTTAACTATAATAATAGAGTGATATTAATACTTCTTTTATCCTCTATCATTTACACATATCATTTCCTACCTCAGCTGAAAAAGGAATACTCTATCTCAATCCTATTCTTAAGGAAAGTGCAAAGTAGTTAGGTTCCTTAAACAAAGCATAAAGTGATCACCAGAGTACTTTAGTTTTGAAAACGCAAAACATAGGGCATACTATGTAACATAAATAGGTATGCAACAACCCTAGGCCAAACGTATTGATTAAACTAAAGGTACAAAGTGAACAGTTTTCCATTAACCGAGATAATGGTATCGCGACACCAAAAGTAAGTATTAGTGCTTGGAAGGGTTGCTATTAAAAATTGGTGTGATTGCTTGTCTTTACCTTCCCTTAAGAACTAACCCCACCAAAAAATATCGTTAATGGTTCTGACAGTAGGAGTAAAAACCCTAACTAAACTAAAAACAAAGACTGAATGAGAAAACCTAACAAGATGACATTATAATCGCCATAAATTGATGTGAGGTAGACAGATATACGACTGTCATGGTTTAATTACACCCTGCCTAAATATTTATGGTTTTCTGAAAATGAAATCCCTTGGGATCATCGTTCGTCTGACGTACCCATTGAAATTCCACCACTTCACTCTGAACACATGGCCGAGGTACCACTTGTCATTAATCTCCATTGATCTATTAGGAGGGGTTCCCTATGACTTATTGTTTCAACTTTACCCTAGGTTTTATGAGCCCTTGGGGAAAACACTATGTGTTAATGTCTGCGACTTTTATGTGCGTAACCCTGGTGATGAAGGAGGTTACCTGCTCTGTGCAAACAAGGAGGCGTTAAACATCTGTTGGTCCCTCTTTCATCGGATAAGTTCTCTAGAACGTAATTCTTGGTCCACTGTAACCTGTCTGGGGTTAGTCTCACCTTAAAATTATCTCTATAATGGTCTTTTCTTTCAGAGGTTGGTTTAGAACCTCCTTTCTCATTAATCTTGACTCGTGGAAATATTCCCTTTGCACTTCTCGTTAGATACACAAGAGTTGCAATGGTGTTGGGTAACGGTCCTAACTCTTTCGTTAAGGGGATCATTCGTTCTCTAGCAGACATTATTCTGTAATGTATTTTATATAGGAGTTTAAGTTATTGTATTAGAGGCAATATCGATTGTGTTTGGGTTCTATTAATTCATAATTTACCCTAGCCTCTTTTATGATATGTAGCAAGATAATCGTTTCTTTTACAAGGGAGTCACTTGCGACACATCCATCACTGTACATCTGATGGTAGGTCCAAGTTAGTGACCCTAAGTGTTTCAACATAGAATACCCCTGTAGGGTAACGATGCCAAGAGTTCTAACATGACTCGTACCCAATTTCGCGAGGTTCTTCGTCGAGGCCAGGGTTCGATCCTCATGGCTCCAAACTCACCCTTTAAACTGGATTTATCCTTACTGTGATCTCTATGGATATGGGTCACATTTTTCTTAATTACATTGTTGGTGTGCATTAAGTCTTTATGTTTCAACTTCTGAATTCGTCGTAGAGAATCTGGCATTCTCGGGTTACAGACCGCAATACATCCCTGTAGTTTGAGGTAATATTTTATTTTCTTTTTCATTGTACAGGATTTGGATTCATTCAGCGGTTACCGTATTCATGGCTTCACGTGTTTAATCAAACGGTGGATGCTTCTACTGTGCGATAATATTTATTCAGAGTCTTAAAAAAAATCCTAGAAGATATAACCATATACTTCATTCGGAACTAAGGTAGTTAGAATATATGAAACTCACCTTGTTTTGTAAGAAAGAAATGAACAGAGGTTTTAGGTACCCCGAACCCTGTTGAGATCTCAGGGCTTCATTGGTGATCTTCATTCATATAAGATTTATGGAGTACATTTTGTTGTGTATATTCTTGATCATTTTAGTTTCCAACGCTTCTTTATTTCTTTCTGATATTTATGGTTTAAGGATTGATTATTGTCATCTAATGATGGGACCCCTATTTGTTGTGAGGGTACCTATCAGGCCAAACTTGATCCAATTCTCCCCCTTGGTTTTGTGGGTGACTCATATGGAACAACCGGTTCCACAAGCTAAGTGCATTCTTTAAATTCACCTGTGTTAATTCCTTTGAGAAACGTTTACCCTGGTACATTCTCTTTGGTTCTCCCTAGAATATTGTTATCATGGGAAAGGTACCAGGCCCTTATGACAGCCGGTTAACTGTATATTCAGCTTTTAAAGAAAGGAAATAAGGGCCAAATCCTTGTTTCTGTGTAATAGTAATGAATAGGATGTAATGAACAAGACTCTATCATTGCTCATAATTGTATAGTTGACGTAGTTGGAAACTCAATCAGTCAATCATTTGTTTTTGGTATACTAGATATGTTATACATAGAATTCTGTAATGGGTAGCAATACGTACCTGTGAAAAGTGATTCTATTATATACACCCTTCCGGGTCTATTTTGATCTTTATAGAGAAATTCGAACGATTCCTTTATTTATTCATATAGCTATACCATTTTCGACTATCACCAAAGTATGTCTATGCATATCAAATTATATGGTTCCAGAATGTATGTCCTTCAATTCATTTAGTTTTTTCTCATGTATTATTTTATTTCAGAACTTCGTTTGTGGTTGACTGAACTGTTCACTTTCCTTATATCAATGGCATCTGGTGGAATACACACAATAGGTATTTTAAAAGATTCTGAAATTATATCCATAGTTACTTCCTATTTTATGTAATCA
>JASDQU010738933.1:88644-99829 GCA_032191745.1 Picea mariana
TTATATTGTTATGACATGTGACCTGCCAGCCCAACTTAACGGCCATGATGGCTTCCTCTTAGCAATAGCCCCCTTGTAGGGATGCACCAACCCACAAGAGGCGAACATGTCACATGGGGGAATCAAACCTTGGTAGGGTAATAACAAGACCCTTCTTTCACCTACTTGGCAAATGTAAAGATCCGTGCAATTTTTTTTCTGATTTCTCCCTTAATTTTTCCTCATGAACCATTTGTCAATATTTTGGATGCCAATATTTTATACAATAGTAAAGAAGTAATGACAACAAATTAATTGACAACATATTTAATATCCTAATATATATCAGCAAAACAATATTTGAGACTGATCTTTTATTGTTAGTTTCAAGAGGGAATACATACACAACAATGAGCTTACAAATTATTTATATATGACCTTGCTTAATGATGCTTGTTATAGGTCTTATGTAAAAGAGTTCGGATGCTATAGAATTGCTGAGAAGTTGAATCGTTCCCCTCTTTCCCACCAGAAATGCTTGGGTTGTCACCTACAAACCCACAAGAATGTTCTTCCAGGAATACATCCTCTTATTAATAGAAAACTCACCCCAATAATAGGGATATCAGTTACAGGTAATGGGTATTACGCCCAACATCAAAGAATAAACCCAATCGATGATGATAACTCAGACCATATGTGAGATATGTTGCCCCACACATACAGTTCGACCCTGCATAAGGAAAAATCGGCCATAGAAGAGCCACTAACCCAACAAATGTGAGATTCGACCCCCAAGTCTGATACAAATATCCAACAGTCACAAATACTCCCAGCAGGATGATAAACTGTTGGCCAACAAATCAAATCGTTCCCCAATGCTCCCAATACTCACTCGACAAGAGGCCACGAGTAGAATAATGTTGCCTCTCTAACTTATTTGCTCCCAACAATCACAAAAGGCACCCAAAAAGAGAAGACTCGAAGCACAAGGAAGAATACATACTTCATCTGTCACAACGCACCATTAAAGAGGCATCCGCGGCTCATGGAAGGTTTGTGAAAATAAGATTCGTGGGTACTGAATATTTGTAGGTGGTAATCATTTTATTTTCTATGGAGCTTAATCATTTTTGGGTTTTCTTTAACCGAGTAAGAGGAACGACAATCCTCTAGAGACATATGGCACTTGTTACATAAGTCACAACCACAAGCTATAGGAGGGATCCCGATGACAAACCATGAACATAACATAAAAGAAGGGAGAAATACCTCTGAAAATTCCCATGGCCAGAAAATAGGGCGAAATACCTCCGAAAAATTCCATGCTTCAGAAAATTAGGGTGAAGGGAGGATCCAGTTCGAATTTGACAGGGAGAAAATATATTTCCCTGCTCTCCACTCAAAAATACCAGTGGGCGAAGGGTTTTTGATATAATATTTTTAAAATAAATTTGGGGCTATATATATTGAAATCCTTCAAAAACTTCTATAGAAATAATTCGCCCAATCAAAATTTGATACCCTTTAATTTCGCCCATAAAATTTTCTATGTTTGTTTAGTAGTTGCAACACTCTCTTGGAGGCCTATAAAAACTCTCATCTTCATTCCAATAATCTTCAATACCTACAAAAACACCCATCTAGGTGATTTATTTCCTCTTTCTCTTTGATCCATCTTCAACTCTTTGGTTAATTACCTCATCAAAGGAATGATGATGAATCAACCATAGGTTATTTACTTTCCTTTACTATTTTGTAGTTATCACTTGACCGTTGTTGAGACATAATAAAAATATCCTAATTAACCTACAACCATGGATTAACATAATCAACTATAAACCCTAATTAATCTAGTGCCCTTTATCCGTTCTTTTATCTATCTCTCTTCTCACCCTAGGGTTTCTTGATTTTTCCCTAAAACTAAGTGGTTATTCCACTCTGTCCTTCCTCCTTGTGGTAGTGTGAATCCATTCAATTGCTACAATCCCCTTGTCATATTATATTTTCTAAAGCTTTATTATGTATCAATCCTGGTAATAATGGCTCTATACTTAAAGAATAACTAAGTTCGGTCTTCACCATAATTTTGTATTAGGAATTAAAACAAGGTTCTTTGATATTAAATTGATCTGTATTCTAGTGGGAAAGTTAATTTTTCCCATATAAATCAGTATGAATTCTCACTATGTTTTATTGTCTTTGCAATTATTTATATTTACTCGATGAAAATAAAACAATTTAAAAAAAATTGATACACAATACACATATTTTTTAACTAGAGAAACCTTCCTCGTAAGGAATAAAACTCGAATATGATATTGATCTATAATAGGTACAATGCTTACAATCATTTTTCTTCTAACTTCGAGAAAGTAAGCAATTAACTTGCAAAGCGTTTTAGGAAATCTTGGAATTCTCATACAATGGCCTCAAATCTCTTCTATTGCACTTTCTCTCTTGACTATTTTTTCTTACAAACCTTCAACTTTCCTTTTGGTTTCGTATATGTGCTTCCCTGTTGTTGGCATGCTTGCGATTATTTAAAGGAACTCCTCTAACGTCTCAACTTCTTCCTTTTATGCCTTTTCCATTTAAGATTCAATTACATGTGGTTTGGTTACTTGCCAATTTGTTATTATCCTTTCTTGGGAGTTTTAAAATGCTCTTCAATTTTTGGTTTTTCCTTCTTTCGAAAAATATGA
The DNA here is from genome assembly GCA_032191745.1 of Picea mariana. Classification (NCBI taxonomy): domain Eukaryota; kingdom Viridiplantae; phylum Streptophyta; class Pinopsida; order Pinales; family Pinaceae; genus Picea; species Picea mariana. The sequence goes on from JASDQU010738933.1 coordinate 91,329, forward strand.
ATGAAAAAAATTCACATTTACGGTTATATAGGAGAGTAAGAAAGAATCTAAACTCACCCGGAAGGAGCTGTTGCTTGTAACCGCGCTTACTGATTACCAGCACCACCATGAGAACCGCGCCGCCGCGCAGTTTAGGGTGACCTTTTCCTGCAGCAATTAAAAATGGGCATGACTGAAGTGAATTAACAAATGCTTTGAGATTTTCCCACTAATCTAAATATGCATGACAATATTACCTTCTGTCGTCCTTGATGGACCAGTGGGAGATACACGAGGACCACTTGATGGCGGTATAGAAGGACCACTTCCAGTTGGGGGTGAGAGCAAAGGGACACCATCACCGTAAAACTTGTCCCTCCCAAAACGCAGCATGCAGTTCGCATAAATGGTTTGTCCTTCGATGGTTCCGGATGGACAGAAGCTCATATTTGTGTAGGCACTGTGAAGGCACTGACTACACTGACTCATATTAAGGTCTCTCCAACATTGAGCCAAACTATAAATCCCATTCTCATTTCGTGTACTGTAACCCACATTACTGGACACAGCATTCTGCGTAACCGTGGTCAAAAGAGAGGCAATATTCCAATCCAAACTCCTTGCATCTGCAGCTGTGACGTTTGTTGGAGTGTTATCGCACCATGCAGCAGATCTCGAGAGATCTAATTGTGAATAGAAGTTGTGAGTGTCATATCTCAAAAAACATCCCACGAAAGAGGCCCACCCCTTTCTCGAACCGTTACAAACATCCCAAGAAAAAGGAAACTTTGTGGCTTCTGAAGCGCATGCCCGACAGGTAGAGGCATTGAGGTCTCCCCTGCACTGAGCAAGACCGTACATCGTATCTCCATTTTGTCCATAACTTGAAATATTGTAGCCCGTCTTGTTAACGTTATCTCCAATCTCTCCATAACTTGAAATATTGTAGCCCGTCTTGTTAACGTTCTCAACCAATGAACTCAGAACCATCTTCAAGTTTCTTTCCAAAGCACTTCCCTTCCTGATAACATCACCACTGCCACCGCAACTGTAAGATTGCAAATCAGTAACACTATCGAAGTGAGCTGATGCTGATGTTAGTAGTAAGAGCATAAAGGATATTGTAGCTAATTGAATGATATTCCTCGTGCAATTACAGACGGTGGAAGAGGCCATTCTATAATTGAGATCAATCTCTGCAATCTTAAGTTGAAAAGAGTCTGTGCTGCCTTTCTTTTATTAAGAACACAGGTACAAAGGTAAGAGAAAYTTGAGGTGCATAAAACACAGGTAGAAAGGTAAGAGAAATTTGAGGTGCATAAAACACAGGTAGAAAGGTAAGAGAAAYTTGGAGTGCCGTGTTCAAGCGGACGAGGAGGTAGAGACAAGGGCAGCTTGAGTTGACTTTAGAATTCAATGCATTATGAGGTGTATATGTGGGAATTTTGTACATTCAAAAATGAAAAAATAGCTGTGAAAGCGCTTTGGCAATCAACTCTAGCTTGCATTCAAACTTGTTGAACAGTCAAAACCACCAACCACCAGTAAATATCGTTTAATCATTTCTGTTTCGTCGAACTAAGGGTTTTCTACTCGCAATTTTTTAACTGAGCTTATTAGCTTATTTTATAGTTGGGAAAAAATTGGGGGTAAATATTTTTTGAAAAAATTATCATTTCGTAGAATATTTAACCTACTAACCTACTGTATTTTCAGGGTGTTGATTAGTTATTCTATTAAATCTTAAGATATAAATTTATATGAATCAGTATTTTTTGTTGTTCAAAATTTATTTCTGAATCAGAAATGGATTCAGCATGTTGAAAAACTTCCAAATGATGTTTCAAACCTACAAATCCAACAATTTCTAACCAAATTTCAGATAAATATCTCCTGAAAAAATAATAATTTAGTAGAACCTTTATCCTACTTTTTTTTTTTCAACTACTTTTTTTTTTCAAAGTCGCGACTAAGATTTGTTTATTTATTTTTATGTCCTTGGTGGACTATCGTCGTCACGCCATGTCTATTAAAATCGCTGTAAATATCGCTGTAAATAGGACTAGTACAGCCACAAATTTGTGGCTGGTGAACGCCGAAAGGTTTCGGCTGTCCGCCATTGTTGAAGCTCTACAGACTAAAGTACAATAAGCACAGGCGTGGGCACAGACCAGGTACATTTCCAATTCCAGTGTACATATATGAAATGGTACATACATATAAGGCTGCGGTCATTAAAAACGACCCATAGTCGAACACCACCGTTTCAAGCACACCCACGCCCAACACTAAATTTGCCCACTCGACTGCCTTTCGTTAGAGTAAAACGTGGCGAGTGGAAGCCGAGGCGACATTTGATAAGCATTTTACCAGAGGTGGCCTTTGATAACCCTACGCCATATACAGTAATTTTTTACAGCGTGAGTAAATGTGAAGCAGCAAAGGCACGGTTGTACATGGTCATAAATGGTTGCATTCCATATTCACATTTCTGGATTTTGTAACAAAACATTAATCTTTGTTAATCACTTAGACGTGGCAATCATCCAGTCACCATAGTAAATTTTAAATATGATTAAGTAAAAGTAAAAAAATAAACATGCAAACTGATGTCTTTATAGTAGTAAGGAAGTTAGTGGTTGAAATCACAACCATTGATTTATTGGGACGACTAAGAATATTCCATCAATATTTAATCGTGTCCATACAAAACTGATTAAGCACTAAAAACCTATTAAATGTGCCCATTGTCAATAGGTATACACCTTTCGGCGTAATTAATTCCCCCTCCACCCAAACTTTACTAGGCATCTCCTAAAATTAGTTATGTTATTTTCTTCATATTCGATTTTCCTACATTGTCATTAGCTATTGAGAGGATGATGTAGGCCTTACGTTTTGTCACACACATTCATTGCATCCGTTATGTTGGTGGCATTAACTTGGTGGTTTTTAGTTTCTAGTTTATGGTTTCAGCGTTCACTACTCTTCCAAGCGTTAACTTGGCGAAAAGGTGGGCATAATTAGGAGCTTTTTTGTTTCTTGTTTTCCTATTGAAGAGTTGGGACAACTCTCTCCAATAGCTATATTCCGTCCATTGTGGTGTCTAGTTTTGGAGGTCAATGGGGAGGTTTATGGGGATGGTAGCATAGTGGTGGGAACCTGATTTGCTCCCTTGTAACTTTGTTTGTTGCTTTTATTAGCATTGTGACCTTGCATAGTCTTGTACATTGTATTGTAGGTATACTTTCTAGCACACTTGATTCAGAGCCAAACCAAGAGGGTCTATAGATATCTCAAATGGCACCTTGTTTTGTTAGTTGTGTAATGGTAATAGTGCTCTAGTGACAATTTTGTTCAACACTTTTCTTTAGTTCTATTTTGTTTATTGAGGTGTCCTATTTTGGACATCAATGGGGGTCACATGTAGTGCAGTGAATGCATTAAATTGGTGGTATAACAATAAAGGAGATGGAATTAACTTGATGGCAAGTGGTTTAACCATGATCTTTCTTGTTTCTCATTTATCATTTCTTTGGACAACTACCTCCTCTAGTTATGTTCTATTTCTTGTTTCTCATTTATCATTTCTTTGTTGAAAAGTTTGGACAACTACCTCCTTTGGTTATGTTCTATTTATTGGGGTGTATTTTTATGGAGGTTAATGGAGGTAGCAAGGTGTTGGTGTGGAACTAGTTTACTCCATTATGATTTTGTTTGTTGTTTTTGCTGGCATTGTAATATTGCATAGTCCTGTAAATTTTTATATCGTGCCCATGTTTTAATGGAGATGTGTTATATTCTTTTCATGTGGGCTACACTGAGAGAAAATCAATTAATCACATTAGTTGAAGGGCGGGGGGCATTAGTCCCCCTTATTGGAGTGGTTGATGGGGAGAGGCAACACCCAACAAGTTTTGGGGAAGGCTTGTTTTTTACATGTTTTTATGTTTTTTGGCCAACGGATTTTTGACTCATTATAATCTAATCTTAGTTAAGGGATTAGGGTTGTTATCTAATTCAGGGTAACATATTAAGGTTTTGATGCTGTGGAATACCTAAATATTTTATTGTGAATGGTAAATTTAAATATAATGAAGAAGGTAGAGGTGTGGCTCTAAGTTAAGTTGGTTTTCCTAATTAAGAGTTTCCAAGGTAAATCTTTGTGTATTTTGTGTGTGTGGACCATTATTAGTCTTTCTATTTTTCTTAAGAATCTATATGTGTTGCTTCACTTACATAGGTTTAAAATCTACAATTGGTATAAAGGCAAAGTTATTGGTTTTAAGGGGACACCTTTGTTGCTAGGATTTGACTCATTCTTGATAGAGCAAGTTTATGTGATCATCCTAGTTTCAATCAGAGCTCTACAATAGTGATTCTTGTGTGGAAGGGAGTGTTGAAAAGTTCTAGAATTGAGATTGAGAAATTTAATGGTCAGAGATTTGAGCTATGGAAGCTAAAGATGGAAGATCTTCTTATAGATAGAGATTAGTGGATTTCTATGGATCCAAGTACAAAACCTACAAGTATGTCAAAAGAAAATGGGGAGAAGCTGGAAAAAAAGGAAAGAAATATAATTCGACTTAGCCTCTCATATTTGGTTTTGTTGAACGTCTTTAGAGAAGACAACAAAAATACATTATGGGATAAATTAGGGAATTTGTATTAGTCAAAGTCCCTATTAAACAAGTTGTTTCTTCAAAAGAAGTCATATCATCTTAGGATGGATGATGTCAACTCCATTATGGAGCATCTAAGTTCCTTTAATACTCTAATAATTCAACTTACCTTTATTGATACTAAGATGGAGGAAAAAGATAAGTGTACTACCCTCTTATGTTCTTTCCTAGAATCTTGGGTATTTTGGTTGTAGAAATTGGTAGTACTACTCAATCCACATTAAATTTTAAGGATGTAGTTGCATCCTTGTTATTAGAGGAAACAAGGAGAAAATCTATGAAGGGTGTGGAAAATGATGTCTTTTTTGTGAGAGACTTCCCTATAGATAGAAATAAAAATAAGACTTTGCAGGGTAGATCTAAATCTTTAGGACAATGTGTTGGAACATCAAGTCATGTTGGTTCATCACACTTCTTTTGGAATTAGTTTGTCCAACAGTCAACTTACATCTGGAAATAGTCAGTTGGACGATCGACCAGATCTCTACAATAGTCGATTGAGTAGTCGACATGTCCTTTTGTCGAAAAATCGACCAACAGTTGAAGATAGTCAGTTGGTGGATCGACCAACCAAGAAATCAACTACAAGTTGGACACATGGATGGTCAGGTCGAACATCCTTGTCAATCCAACTAAACAGTGCAGATTTGACGAAGTCAACTCTAACAATCGACGGTTATATGTGGGCAAGATTCTCCCGATTTCATGGAAGTTGGCTAGATATTGAAGCTATAAATAGCATACCCTGTGAGTTATTATCATCAAGTGATCAAGTGATGTCATTGTTGTGTACAAGTTGTCCAATATGCATTGTGTTTTTTTAATCACAATGCGTTGTGCTTAAGTGTTGTAACAGTTCCTTTAGACACCACCTCTTCTGTCTTCAAAATTTTGTTCCCTCTTCAATTATTTGAAAAACTATTTTTCTATTTCGTATCAGGTTCCACCCTATTCCCCAACATGTTATCAAAGCCAATGGTTTGAAAACTCATCTATTATTTGCAAACCTTGTTGAGTCTAATCTATTGTGTGATTGACTATGGGCCAATGGTTTACCGATTGGAACTTGTTGAAATGGAACATTTTTCTCTAGATACCAAAGATAGCTTCGAGGATTGATCATGTAATTATGAATAGATCAAATTATGTAGTATGGGCACCAGACATGGAAACCCTACTGAAAAGTAAAGGACTTTGGCAATATACAAAGACTACAATTCTAGTTCCAACAAACGATCAGACAAAGTTCATTGTTGACGGCAAGAAAGATGAGGTTGTGGTGGTCATCATGACCTATATCTCGCGGGAGATTCATTTTCACCTCAGTGGAATCGATTTCCCTCATCAAGTCTAGAATAAGCTAAAGTCGTTGTTCAACAAAGTTGACGAAATCCATGTCATGCAGTTGGAGAAAGAGTTGATCTCTCTTGATCTTCATTCTTTTAACAAAATAGAGGATTATGTAGTGAGTGTAAAGGAAATCCAGTTGAAATGGGGAGAATGTGGAAAGAATTATCATAAGAAAGATAGACAACTCATCGAATTGGTCCAGATGAATTTGAGAACACCATTCGATGTGTTCATTTCGACTTTCCATACCAGCTAGGAGAAATGCAAGGAAAATGGTAAGAATTATACCTTTGAAACTTTCTATGGTCTTTTAATTATTGATCAACGCAGAGTGCTTAAAGAAAACAAGTTTGGTGGTAAACATCAAGCCCACTTGATCAAGGGAAAGAGAAAGTCAAATCACAGGGTCCATGCGATGAAATATTGTAGCCCGTTTTGTTAACATTATCAATTAATGAACTGAGAACTACCTTCAAGTTCCCTTCAGAAGCACTTTCATTCATATAACCATCGAAATTGGATGCCTGGAAATCAGTAGGATTATCTGACTGAGGTAATGGTTCCATGAAATCAAAAGGATTATCCAACTCAACTAATGCTAATGTTAGTAGACAGACCATTAAGGAGAGAGATAATTTGGATTTTGGAGTGAGTCAAGTGATATTCATTGTGCAAGCAATTACAGAACTTGTTGGAAGGGGCCATTGTGTAATTGAAATCAATTTGCAGAGAACTTGAAAAAGTGTCAGCGATGCCTTTATTTTATGAATAAGACCCTGATTAAGAGCTAAGAGAAGGTTGGAGTGTCATGTTGAAATAGATGAGAAAGTAAAGACAAGAGTTACTGGACTTGACAGTTCGATGTTGATGAGATTTACACGTGACAATTTTGTATCTTTATGATTGGAAAAATAGTTGTGAAAATGCCTTCGTAAGTCAAGTTTAACTTTGGTATTTGAACTTGTCAAAATCACCCACAAACAACAAATGTCGTTCAATCTTTTAGGATTCCTCCAAATAGAAATCTCCCTACTCGGAATTTCATGGCTAAGATTACTAATTATTTTGGCAAGTTTGGACATAATTGAAAAACATTAATCAATATTTGCTCTATTTTTTTTCACATGAAGGAATATTTTCCCTCGAAAATAACAGTTGCCAGGTGCTATTCAATTTTGAATCAAAGGAAACTTTCCAATACATATAGGCTCGAAGTCATTACAACTTACTCATATGAGATTTTTATTCATGTCATTATGGGAATTGAACCCAGGTGGAAAGGATAACAACATTCCTCACAACCATCCAAGATACACCCAATTAAATATTTCTCTTTACCTCGTGTTTAATAAATTCTGTAAAACAATATGGTGGAAAGGATAACAACATTCCTCACAACCATCCAAGCTACACCCAATTGAATTTTTCTCTTTACCTTGTGTTTAATAAATTGTGTAAAACAATATGATAACATGAATCCAATTAATGACGAGCACAATTTCTKCTCTTTCACATTTCAATTCAATATCATTATTATTTTGGGTTTATATTTTATTATTTTGATTTAAAAAAACATTAGTGTTATTTAAAYGGTATAATTTAKCCTTSTTCGCTTCCTGGGGCTTGCCTAAGGAAGAMAAAGYGGTACCTAYTGTAAKTATATTGATCCATAGTGGATGGTAGGTTAGYTGGGCTAGARAGTATTGAGGAAAAATCAACAATTCTTCACAAYAAGAAGGAAATCCCTTGTCCTATAAGGTCATGATAGGTGGAMATGGATGAAATATATGGAAGATGATGGTTTGATGAAAAACTTTATGATTGAATGGAGGTGTTATTTAATAGGTATAATTTATAATTTTGTAGGTGGTTATTGCCCAATTATTTGATTTTACAGAAGTATACATACCTTACTTCCTTCTGGATTTGAACTTATAATATCTTAGGAGGAGGACATGTAACTTATAATTATATATTAATAATTATTAGATAAATAATATTAATATTAATATTTTGTAGTATAGAAATAATAATCTTTTTTTAAGGCGAGGGCATTGGTATATGAGACCTCCTCCCTAAAATTTTTTGTTTTCTGTTTTGGATTATCAAGATTTCAAAGTAAAAGTATTTATTTTCTTTTTTGTTTGTTTATTTTAAATGATTAATTTTTTTTTATAAAAGGTGATTAAATGTTTTATGAATTTCTCTTTTATATATTATTAAAATTGCAATTTTGAATAAAAAAAATTGTTGTTTTTAATGCAAAATAGATTCAATACCTTTTAATATTCCTATTATAATCAGATTATGCAATATTAATAATTAATATATACAATTTCATCCATTCAAATAAATTTAATAAAATTTCAAATGAAAAATTTTAATTTCTTTTACCATTATTTTAAGTAATTGAAAAACACAAATTCATTTAACACAAATTACAAATTTAATATATATATATATATATATATATATATATATATATATAAT
>JASDQU010738933.1:115915-127946 GCA_032191745.1 Picea mariana
TTTTCCTATTACAATAATTAACAGTTATTGCCAAATAAGAGTCAACAATCAATATCTACAACCCCTTACAGTCCTTCACGACTTTACAAACACGACATATTTAAGAACGTTAACAAGACGGGCTACAATATTTCAAGTTATGGACAGAATGGAGATACGATGTACGGCCTTGCTCAGTGCAGGGGAGACCTCAATGCCTCTACCTGTCGGGCATGCGCTTCAGAAGCCACAAAGTATTTTCTTGAAGACTGTAACGGTTCGAGATACGGATGGACCTATTTTGTGGGATGTTTTTTGAGATATGACACTCACAACTTCTATTCACAATTAGATGTAATATTGTTATGCAGATTTAGATTACTGGGAAAATCTCAGTCATTTGCTAATTCACTTCAGTCATGCCCATTGTTAATTGCTGCAGGAAAAGGTCAGCCTAAAATTATGGGATTGATCATTGGTGGTGCGGTTATTTCGGTGGTGCTGGTCGGCGTGGTTGTAATTTGGATAAGGAAAATCAGTAAGCGCGGTTATAAGCAACAGCTCCTTCCGGGTGAGTTTAGTTTCTTTCTTACTCTCCTATATAACAGTAACTGTGAATTTTTTTCATTCATATTTTTCGAAAGAAGGAAAAATCAATCTCTTTTACGGATATTTTATTGAAATATTTTTGAATTACAATTCTACTATGGAGAAATGCCACTAAAACATCTTCGAGACTTCAGGAATGTTAGTAAATGTTCAAACGCAACAATACACCGTTTATTTACGATTTCTTGTTTTCTTTTGTGTTTTTTTAAACCATATTTTGCTCAATCCCTGAAATCACTAAATCACTAAAAATGAGATCCCTGAAATCCCTAAATCAGTAAAAATGAGAATTTTCTTGTGTTGAAGTATGACACCAATGCCTTCAAAAGTTTGGGCATGTTGAAATCTACCACAATCTAAATAATTATTGACTTCAATTTTCCAAAGGTATTCTTGCTTGAGTATTTGATGGAAGAAGAGATCAGAGATCCCAAGCATGCAAAGTCTAAGCATCTAGGATTTGTTTATGTAGGATAAAAGTATGATGTGACCAACCCTCCATACCTCCACATTTTGCATGATGTCATCATGTAGAAGAAGGAATGTGGAAAATGGAGGACTTGTTTATGTAGGATAAAAGTATGATGTGACCAACTCTACATATGTAACATACTCATGGCGGGGCGTAAAAATTTTGATCTCCTTTCAAAATCAAATCCTCTATCCATGGTCTCTAATTTGGAAATTGGGGCCTAGCCCCTTTTATTCGGCGACCATCGCATATGAGCCTCTTTTCTTTGGCGACCATCGCATATGACCACGGGCTATGACTAAATGCCAAGGCCATAGGCGTCTATTCCAATGCTTTAGAACTTCGGAAATTTTTTATTCATCACATGTTAATTCCTTCGAACTCTGAAGTGGCGAAGTTCCAAAGTGGCGTGAAGAGATCGACGATTCCTATTCTCCCTCAAGATCAACGACCATCAATGGCTTCGAGCCTTCGGGCTTCGGAGGAATTCGAAGAACCTCCTCGCAAAACCTCCAAAGTACTAATCCTCTGAAGTGCACCATTCGACACCGCATGTCCTTGGGGATTTTGGCGGTCCTGATTCACTTCGGGGCTTCGGTGTTCGGGAGTCCCCGGACGCTAACACAACCTTTCCTCCCGAAGTACTCCATAACCAAAGTTTTAGATCAAGCGCCACATGTCCGTTGTAAATCAACAACTTAGTTTCATTTGGGAACTTCAGACGTTTCTACGACCTTTTTCTCCCGGAGCGTTTTCTTCCAGAGTTAAAGATCATACGCCACACGTCCTTCCTGATCAACGGTCATGGTTTACTTCGGGACTTCGACGTTCGAGAGTTTCTACCTCTCCATACTCACTTTCTCCTGAAATTCTTTCACCCGAAGTTAACGATCTATCGACGTGTGTCTCCCACGAATCGATGACTACAAATCACTTCGGCTATTCGGGCTTCAGGGGTTTCAAATACTCCAACGCCTTTCTTCTCTGAAGTACTCCGTACCTGGAGTTATGGATCGAGCACCACGCTCTTTCCCGATCAATGATCATGGTTTACTTAGGGACTTCGACGTTCAGGAGTTTCTACCTCTCCACACTCACTTTTTCCCGAAATGCTTTCACCCGAAGTTAGCGATCTATCGACGTGTGTCTCCCACGAATCGACGACTACAAATCACTTTGGCTATTCGAGCTTCAAGGGTTTCAAATACTCCAACACCTTTCTCCTATGAAGTAGTCTGTACCCGGAGTTATGGATCGAGCGCCATGCGTCTTTCCTGATCGATGACTGCAATCTACTTCATAACTTTGACATTCGAGAGTCCTTACTCGCGTGAACCCACTTTCCTTCGAAGTGGCTATCTCCCGAAATGGGAGATCTATTGAAACCTGTCCTCAGCTGATGGATGAATCAGATGAATTCCGACTCTCTGGCCTTCGAGAGTTCTTGTTCGACACCTCCCCCTTTTCCTGGAGTGACTCTCCTTCGAAGTGCAGGATCTGATGATACTTTTCCCTTTAGCTTGGACGACCTAGATAAGCTTCGACTCTTCGAGTTCGAGAGTGTCAACTTCCCCACACTCACTTCCTTCTGGAGTGCTTACACCCGAAGTCGACGATCTGTCGACGTGTGTCTCCCATAGATCGATGATTGCAAATCACTTCAGCTCTTCGGGTTTTGGGAGTTTTCTCCCAGAGCGATTACACCCGAAGTCGACGATCTGTCAACACGTGTCCTTTCTCTCAGATCGACGGTATAGAAGGACTCCGTTACTTCACAGATTTCAAAAGGAACTCACGACTATCCACCTAACAAATTTTCTATGTCTGACCGTCATGATCCGGCCGATACCAATTTGTTCATCGATCGACGGTTCACAGTGATTGCAGGGTCCCAACATGCTCACTCTTTATCGAAAGAAGGAAAAATAAATCTCTTTTACGGATATTTTATTAAAATATTTTTGAATTACACATCTACTATGGAGAAATGCCACTAAAACATCTTATAGACTCCAGGAATGTTAGTAAATGTTTAAACGCATCAATACATGGCGCAACAATACACCGTTTATTTACGATTTCTTGTTTTCTTTTGTTTGTGTTTTTTTTAAACCATATATTGCTCAATCCTTAAATCACTAAAAATGAAATCCCTGAAATTCCTAAGCCTTATGTTAAAGGTTCTACTAAATGATGATTTTTTCAGGGGACATTTGCTCGAAATCGAGACAAAAATTGTTAGATTCGTAGATTTGAGTGATTATGTTTGTATATTTAGATTGCCCCAAAAGTTTTTTAGTATGCTAAATCCATTTTTGCATTCAAAAATGAATTATGAATAACCAAACATAGTGATTCGTATAAATTTATATCACCGGATTTCGGCTAAAAGAATCATTTGATAAAATAGCTAGACAAAATCATCCCTAAATCACTAAAATGAAAAAATTTAAGAAAAATATGTACATGACTCTATATATACATGAGTGGGCCTAATGGTTAAGAACATGTGTTTCCTCTTAAGAGGTCACAAGTTCAAATCTAGAGGGGGGTAGGGTATGTATACCTTCGTAGACTTTACCAGTAAAATCGTTGGGCGGAGGTGGTCTCATACACCAATTTGGTGTCTGGCTTGGCTGTGACCTTAAAAATAGATTATTATTATTATTATTATTATCACCAATATTATTATTATTATTATTATTATTAATCTATTTTATAATAATAATAATAATAATAATATTATTATTATTATTATTATTATTATTATTATTATTAAGCCAGACACCAATTTGGTGTCTGGCTTGGCGAAGGTGGTCTCATACACCAATTTCGTGTCTAGCTTGGTCGTGACCTTAAAAATAAATTATTATTATTATTATTATTATTATTATTATTATTATTATCACCTATATATTTAGAATACAACAATATTGAACACTTTTATCTTTATATAAAATGTAGATAGATTCAAAATTAGATATTCAACTTTACCCAAAAAATCTATATGAATCTAAATGTTTAATTACAACTTTGCATGTCTAGGGTTACATATTGGCATCATTTCTCTACCATATTTAAAAAGATGTATTTTTCTAAAATCTTGAACTAAGAATTTACAAATTCACAAGGTATTCTTTTTCTTCCTTATTTCAATTCATCCCATTGATTTGTGAAGGACCAAATCTCAAAAAGTGCTAATTGCATTGCATCATCTTCATTGGTCAAAGGAACTAGTTCCTTTCCTAGTCTAAATTATATGAATCTTGCCTCCTCTTCACCCTACCAAAGGGTCAATTAGGTGAGGAAACTAGCATTGGAAGAGTTGACTCCTTAATCATGGATGTATCCATATCAACAATGAAGCACTACCAATCAGTTTTGTTATTCTTTCATTTTTTATCTTGAGAAACTAACTTGATATCAAATTGAAGAATAAAAAAAGGGCAAAGGCTAAACTTTTGGAAATTTTTATGCCTTTTTCTTTTGTTGAAGTATGACACCAATGACTTCAAAAATTAGGACATGTTGAAATATAGCACAATCTATATAAATAATTATTGACTTCAATTTTCCAAAGGTATTCTTGTTTGAGTATTTCATGCAAGAAGAGATCCCAAGCATGCAAAGTCTAAGCATCTAGGACTTGTTTATGTTGGATAAAAGTATGATGTGACTAACCCTGCATACCTCCACATTCTACATGATGTCATCATGTAGAAGAAAGAATGTGGAAAATGGAGGATGGCGTGTTCACCCCTCCACACTTATGCACTCCACGTGACTTTCATTTTGCAAGATTGGTAAGAAAACAAAAGAAGGGAAGGAAAAGGAGCCAAATGTAACTTAGGCATGATAAGTAATCCACCTCAGAATATATAACCACCCCATTATTCCATGTTGACTTTGCATCAACAATGGCATCAACACATGTGTAGCTTCCAACAAGAAGGTGTTCACCAAAAATTGAAGAGCATTTTAAAACTCCCAAGAAAGGATAATAACAAATTGGCAAGTAACCAAACCACATGTAATTGAATCTTAAATGGAAAAGGCATAAAAGGAAGAAGTTGAGACGTTAGAGGAGTTCCTTTAAATAATCACAACCATGCCAACAACAGGGAAGCACATATACGAAACCAAAAGGAAAGTTGAAGGTTTGTTTGAAAAAATAGTCAAGAGAGAGAGAGTGCAATAGAAGAGATTTGAGGCCATTGTATGAGAATTCCAAGATTTCTTAAAACGCTTTGCAAGTTAATTGCTTACTTTCTAGAAGTTAGAAGAAAAATGATTGTAAGCATTGTACCTATTATATATCAATATCATATTATAGTTTTATTCTTTGTGAGGAGGGTTTCTCTAGTTCAAAAAATATGTGTATTGTGTAGAATTGTATGTGTGTGATCAATTTTTTTTAAATTGTTTTATTTTCATCGAGTAAATATAAATAATTGCAAAGACAATCAAACATAGTGAGAATCCATACTGATTTATATGGGAAAATTTAGCTTTCCCACTAGAATATAGATCAATTTAATATCAAAGAACCATGTTTTAATTCTTAATACAAAATTGCACGGTGAAGACCAAACATAGATATTCTTTGAGTATAGAGCCATTATTACCAAGATTGATACATAATAAAGCTTAAAAAAATATAATATGACAAGGGAATTGTAGCAATTGAATGGATTCACACTACCACAAGGAGGAAGGAGAGAGTGGAATAACCACTTAGTTTTAGGGAAAAATCAAGAAACCCTAGGGTGAGAGGAGAGATAGATAAAATAATGGATAAAGGCCACTAGATTAATTAGGTTTTATAGTTGATTATGTTAATCCATGGTTGTAGGTTAATTAGGATATTTTGATTATGTCTCAACAACAGTCAAGTGATAACTACAAAATAGTAAAGGAAAGTAAATAACCTATGGTTGATTCATCATCATTCCTTTGATGAGGTAATTAACCAAAGAGTTGAATATGGATTAAAGAGAAAGAGGAAATAAATCACCTAGATGGATGTTTTTGTAGGTATTGAAGATTATTGGAATGAAGATGAGAGTTTTTATAGGCCTCCAAGAGAGTATTGCAACTACTAAACAAACATAGAAAATTTTAGGGGTGAAATTTCGCCCATGGGAGAAATTAAAGGGTATCAAATTTTGATTGGGCGAATTATTTCTATAGAAGTTTTTGAAGGATTTAAATATATATAGCCCCAAATTTATTTTAAAAATATTATATCAAAAACCCTTCGCCCACTGGTATTTTTGAGAGGAGAGCAGGGAAATATATTTTCTCCCTATCAAATTCGAACTGGATCCTCCCTTCGCCCTAATTTTCTGAAGCATGGAAGTTTTCGGAGGTATTTCGCCCTATTTTCTGGACATGGGAATTTTTAGAGGTATTTCGCCCTTCTTTTATGTTATGTTCATGGTTTTTCACCGGGATCCCTCCTATAGCTTGTGGTTGTGACTTATGTAACAAGTGCCACATGCCTCTGGAGGAATTTCGTTCCTCTTACTCGGTTGAAGAAAACCCGAAAATGCTTAAGCTCCATAGAAAATAAAATGATTACCACCTACAAATATTCAGTACCCACGAATCTTATTTTCACAAACCTTCCATGAGTCGTGGATTCCTCTTTAATGGTGTGTTGTGACAGACAAAGTATGTATTCTTCCTTGTTCTTCGACTCTTCTCTTTCTGGGTGCCTTTTGTGATTGTTGGGCACAAATAAGTCAGAGAGGCAACATTATTCTACTCATGGCCTCTTGTCGAGTGAGTATTGGGAGCATTGGGGAACGATTTGAGTTGTTGGCCAATAGTTTATCATTCTGCTGGGAGTATTTGTGACTGTTGGAAGTTTGTATCAGACTTGGGGGTCAAATCTCACATTTGTTGGGTTAGTGGCTCTTCTATGGCCAATTTTTCCTTATGCAGGGTTGAATTGTATGTGTGGGGCAACAAATCTCACATATGGTCTAAGTTATCATCATCCATTGGGTTTATTCTTTGATGTTGGGCATAATACCCATTACCTGTAACTGATATCCCCATTAGCAATGTGAGCTTTCTATTAATAAGAGGATGTATTCCTAGAAGAACATTCTTGTGGGCTTGTAGGTGACAACCCAAGCATTTCTTGTGGCCAAGAGGGGAACGATTCAACTTCTCAGCAATTCTATAGCATTCAAACTCTCTTACATAAGACCTGTAACAAGCATCATTAAGCAAGGTCATATGTAAACAATTTGTAAGCGGACTGTTGTGTATGTATTCCCTCTTGAAACTAGCAATAAAAGATCAGTCTCAAATATTGTTTTGCTGATATATATTAGGATATTAAAGCTATTGTCAATTCATTTTTTGTCATTACTTCTTTACTGTTGTATAAAATATTGGCATCCAAAATATTGACAAATGGCTCATGAGGAAAAATTAAGGGAGAAATTAGAAAAACAATTGCACGGATCTTTACATTTGCCAAGTAGGTGAAAGCAGGGTCTTGTTATTACCCTACCAAGGTTTGATTCCCCCATGTGACATGTTCACCTCTTGTGGGTTGGTGCATCCACAAGGGGGTTATTTCTAAGAGGGAGCCATCAGGGTCATTAAGTTGGGATGGCAGGTCACCTGTCATAACAATATAAAACAATGTCCCACCTCTTTATAGCTGGCAGATGTTCAATTAAGTATAAAGGAAGCATCTTTCCATTCATTTCCTTTATTATCTGGGAAAAATTACATGCATATTTGACGCAACCCCCCTACTCGCCCATAGGGATACACGACCTCTCGGTCAAGGATCTTCAATTCTTGAGTCCAATGACTCTCTGGAACCTTAATGGTTCCCTTATGTATCTAAACACATGCCCTTTCAGCTTCTTGGTGCAGGTCTGATAGCACCCACGACCTTCCCTTTCGCTCTACTGCAAAATCTCAGAGTACTGAGCATTAGCTCTTTTTCTGATGAGCCCCCTCTTGATATGACATTGGGCGGTGCCTCCTTGTGACCATGTGATCTCGGGTGCAGTCAACAACGGTTTGTGATCAAACTACTTTTCAGCCCAAAATTCTCCTCGAACCTCCACATGTCCTCTTGGCGAAACCACAGTCTAGATCTCGGCCCGACCTCAACATTTTAAATTCCACACAAATCCTATCCCTGAAATAATACGGGATCATCGATCTCGCGATCTTGACAATATTGTTTGAACTAACGGTTCAGATCTACGGCTTTCAAATCTACGGACCAGATTTTCCCCTCCGAGATCAATGGATGTCATCTCTTTGCAATTCTGGAATTTGGGGTTTTGAAATCTCAAACCCAACTCTCTTCCATACTCCAATTCTAGACTTTGGTCAGTGAATTTGTTTGGCCAAAGGGCATGACCAACCATTCGAAGATACCTTATTTAGATTTGAAGGTTGACTTCCATACATCAGTTGGTTTGATGGGAACTTGGTGGTAGTCATACTTTAGGTCAATCTTGCTGAGGAACTTTGCACCCTTGAGTTGGTCAAGAAGGTCATCAGTCATGGGAATTGGGTACCAGTTCTTGACTGTGATTTTGTTTAAGGATCTGTAATCAATGTAGAGTCACCAAGTCTTGTTCTTCTTCTGAACCAATACAATTGGGCTTTCGCAAGGGGAGGAGATGGGTCTGATGTGCCCCTTTTGAATAAGCTCTTGGATCTGACGCCTGATTTCATCATTTTCCATCAACGAGCGACAATAGACTGGTCCATTAGGTAGAGGTGCACTAGGGGTCAAATGAATTGGATGCTTGACTTGGCAATGCGTCGATACCTCGGTGGGTGAGGAGAAGATGTCTCTGTATTCTTCCACAATCCCGTCCACTTGCTTTTTCTACAAAGAGAGGCTCTTTGTAGAGGCCAAATATGTGGCGATGACATTCTTCTTACTGTGAGAATGGATTGCAAATAATATGAACTTCCTGGTCTGTGAAACAACCTTACTGCATTTCTTAGCAAAGATCAAAGAAACAACGGTATGCGACGCTACCTCTTGTATCATGTACAGTTGTCTACCCAAAGTAATAATAATACTGTAGGGTCTAGACTCATACATAACATGATGCTTCCACAAATATGGTTGTCGTAAAAGAACATCACAAAATTCAAGGGGAGCAATATCACACAATACCTCATCCTTGAAAGGCTTGATGCCGTAGGGTAGACGAAATTGTTGGATGACACAAAGATCTCTTCCTTGGCGAAGCCAACTGATGGTGTAGGGTTGCGGGTGCGGTGTCATTGGCAGGTGCAACTGCTTGATGACCTTTGCTGAAATCAGGTTCTTCTGACTGCTGCTATAGACAATGAAATGAAGAGAAGGCCCCTTTACCCACATCTATGAGTGAAATAGGTGTTCCCCTTCCTTTGATTCTTTTGGTTTTCTTAGTCAGATTTTGGTGGTAGCGACAATGGAAATAGGTTAAGCATCGATAATCCACTGCCCTCCTTCAGGATTTGATTCGGAATCAGAATTGGCCTTCGACTCAGAAGCCTTCATCTTGGTCACGAGTGACTGCTTGGAGTGGATTTCTTCATTGTTGTGCCAAGGGATTTTATGGTACTCACACCATTTTCGTGTCCTTATTCATCTTCTCATTTCCCTTTTTGTGTTGCGCCTTGGACTGGTTGTCTTGAGAGTGGCCATCTCGGCTCAGTCCCTTGTTGTGTGGGTTCGGGTTGCCTTTTCCCTTCTTCAGCTGTGAGGAGTTTTCATACCCAAAATCTCGCCTCTTCTGCTTAAATTTATGCTTAATCTTGACAGTGTATCTATAATTTGCACCCAATGAGGCGATGTCCAGAAACTCCATTTCTGTTTGAATGTATCTATGCAAACAACCATGGTATTTTAGCATCAGATGCTCAGAGTATTTGATACCCAATTTGGTGCGCAGGGTATGGAAAATATTGGTGAAATTTGGTACTCTCTAGTCCCTTTCTTGACGCAGGGTGGTCCATCTAGTATATTGGTCCTCGTAGCTTCCAACAGGGTATTATTGTTATTTAATGGCGTCCCAGAAGGAATCCCATATAGGGGCCACCACAAATATTGCAGATTCCTCTACGGACCTTTGCTCAGAGTAAGTATCCCACCAGTCCTTAACATGGGGGACGACCTTGAGGAGTGAAAAAGTAATATTTTCCCTATCGGAAAAATTGTGGACCAAAAATACCCTTCGACCAGATTCAACCATTATCTACAACATCTACATCTATCAATCCTTAAAATAATGGAATATAAAAATTTACATGTACCTTGAAGGGGGTTTCATGGCTTCTTGATGAATATGCTTCTCCTGTGGGCAGTCGTCGAAGGATCTGCGCAAAGTTGTCCATCATTTCATTCCTTTGTCGCGTGAGGGCTTCCTAGAGAAACATTTTAATAGGATTTCCTGCTCCATCATATTTCTTTTCGTACACCATGGGTTGTTGTCAGGCTCGACGTAACCGATCTTGCAAAGAATCGATTCGTTCTAGTCCTAACTTCTTGTACTCGGTTCTTTTCGGGGACATGCATGAAGAAAAATAAATGAAGAGAAGACCGCTCTGATACCACTAATCTAGATTTAGGAGAAGAACGAATTGATTAAAGACTGAATACAAGAAACATAGAGATATGAATAATAACACAGATATCCATTGAACAATATCTTCTATTAAATAAATGAAATAGGTTGAAACTGTAAAACTGTAGAACTGAAACACTTGCTCAAATGGTGGTAGCTATCTCTGAGAAGAGATGTGGCTACTACATGCATATGTCTAAGAAGAATGATTACAATGAGGCTCCAGTGGACTTTTTGATATTACCCATGAATTCCAAAACCTTAGACATCCAAAAACCTAACCCTAGTAGGTGAAACACCAAAAGTCATGTGGGCCCCTATGGGTAAGTTGGTACCTCAACTTCCCGGGGTCGTAACTTTTAGATACGAACTTCATTTTAGGCGCGTGATAGCCCGTTGGAAAGGTTTTTTAGAGAGATACACATTCCACCATCAAATTGTGACTCCATCTATATTTTGACTATGGCGAGCCAAAAAAACAATGTTTAGGTGCCAAAACGGCCCTGGAAGTACAAAACGATGCACTGACATGAAAACATAAAAAATAATCCAGTGGGATTAGGTGAGAGGCCACCAGTATCCACCTGGAGGATGTGTAGGGAATCAAACAACCCCAAAAGTGTAGAACTCATGATTACAAAGAAGTATAGAAGAACATGTTGAAAACAAAATGCATAAGATGAGCCAACTGGAATAGGTGGGTGGCCACCAATATCCACCTAGATCATCAGGTTTGAACAAAAATCTATGAAGATAAGTTGCGATAGTCAAAGAGAAATATTTATGGAAAAGAACCCTGCTTATCATTCAAAGAATAAGCATATTGATGTACAATACCATTTTGTGAGAGACATGGTGGAAAGAAACAAGGTGTTGTTGGAGAAAGTAGACACGTTGTAACACATAACAGACTCTTTTACCAAGTCTATGAGTGTTGTGAAGTTCTCTTGGTGCATATAGGTAATGGGCATGTTTCCTTAGGTCTGTGAACAAAACTTCAGGAATCTCTCAGTTTTAGCAAAGAAGAAAATAATTAGGAGAATGTTGGGTTGTTATATTATTTGTAGTGAAGGTCGTAGTGGATCGACTAACAGTCGAAGTCAAGGTGGATCGACAATAATTCGAAGTCAAGGTGGATCAACAACAAGTCGAATTTCAAGGTAGTCGACCAGGTAAATTCGAAGTCGAAGATATTGACAACAAGGCCGAATGACAAGAGGTAGACAGGAAGACACGTGGTAGACCAACTGAAGACCAAATGAAGGCCAAATGGTAGAGGAATGGTAATCTGACTTAGTAGTCGATTGTAACAGAATCATGATAGAATCTTGAGATTCGTGGGATTTGTAGCCAATGATTTGCA
>JASDQU010738933.1:131065-144282 GCA_032191745.1 Picea mariana
GCAACTACTAAACAAACATAGAAAATTTTAGGGGTGAAATTTCGCCCATGGGAGAAATTAAAGGGTATCAAATTTTGATTGGGCGAATTATTTCTATAGAAGTTTTTGAAGGATTTAAATATATATAGCCCCAAATTTATTTTAAAAATATTATATCAAAAACCCTTCGCCCACTAGTATTTTTGAGAGGAGAGGAGGGAAATATATTTTCTCCCTGTCAAATTCGAACTGGATCCTCCCTTCGCCCTAATTTTCTGAAGCATGGAATTTTTCAGAGGTATTTCACCCTATTTTTTGGACATGGGAATTTTTAGAGGTATTTCGCCCTTCTTTTATGTTATGTTCATGGTTTGTCACCGGGATCCCTCCTATAGCTTGTGGTTGTGACTTATGTAACAAGTGCCATATGCCTCTGGAGGAATTTCATTCCTCTTACTCGGTTGAAGAAAACCTGAAAATGCTTAAGCTCCATAGAAAATAAAATGATTACCACCTACAAATATTCAGTACCCATGAATCTTATTTTCACAAACCTTCCATGAGCCGTGGATGCCTCTTTAATGGTGTGTTGTGACAGACAAAGTATGTATTCTTCCTTGTTCTTCGACTCTTCTCTTTTTGGGTGCCTTTTGTGATTTTTGGGCACAAATAAGTCAGAGAGGAAACATTATTCTACTCGTGGCCTCTTG
Organism: Picea mariana; assembly: GCA_032191745.1. NCBI lineage: Eukaryota > Viridiplantae > Streptophyta > Pinopsida > Pinales > Pinaceae > Picea > Picea mariana. The sequence continues at coordinate 131,755 of JASDQU010738933.1, forward strand.
TCAGGTGAGTATTGGGAGCATTGGGGAACGATTTGAGTTGTTGGCCAACAGTTTATCATCCTACTGGGAGTATTTGTGAATGTTGGACGTTTGTATCAGACTTGGGGGTCGAATCTCACATTTGTTGGGTTAGTGGCTCTTCTATGGCCGATTTTTCCTTATGCAGGGTTGAATTGTATGTGTGGGGCAACAAATCTCACATATGGTCTGAGTTATCATCATCGATTGGGTTTATTCTTTGATGTTGGGCGTAAAACCCATTACCTGTAACTGATATCCCCATTAGTGGGGTGAGCTTTCTATTAATAAGAGGACGTATTCCTGGAAGAACATTCTTGTGGGCTTGTAGGTGACAACCCAAGCATTTCTGGTAGCTAAGAGGGGAACGATTCAACTTCTCAGCAATTCTATTGCATTCGAACTCTCTTACATAAGACCTATAACAAGCATCATTAAGCAAGTTCATATCTAAACAATTTGTAAGCTGACTGTTGTGTATGTATTCCCTCTTGAAACTAGCAATAAAAGATCAGTCTCAAATATTGTTTTGCTAATATATATTAGGATATTAAATCTTTTGTCAATTAATTTTTTGTCATTACTTCTTTACTATTGTATAAAATATTGGCATCCAAAATATTGACAAATGGCTCATGAGGAAAAATTAAGGGAGAAATCAGAAAAACAGTTGCATGGATCTTTACATTTGCCAAGTAGGTGAAAGCAGGGTCTTGTTATTACCCTACCAAGGTTTGATTCCCCCATGTGACATGTTCGCCTCTTGTGGGTTGGTGCATCCACACAAGGGGGTTATTGCTAAGAGGAAGCCATCATGGCCGTTAAGTTGGGATGGCAGGTCACATGTCATAACAATATAAAACAATGTCCCACCTCTTTATAGGTGGCAGATGTTCAATTAAGTATAAAGGAAGCATCTTTCCATTCATTTCTTTTATTATCTGGGAAAAATTACATGCATATTTGATGCAACCCCCCTATTCGCCCGTAGGGATACACAACCTCTCAGTCAAGGATCTTCGATTCTTGAGTCCAATGACTCTCTGAAACCTTAATGGTTCCCTTATGTATCTAAACACAGGTCCTTTCGGCTTCTTGGTGCAGGTCTGATAGCACCCGCGACCTTCCCTTTTGCTCTGCTGCAAAATCTCAGAGTACTGAGCATTAGCTCTTTTTCTGATGAGCCCCCTCTTGATATGACCTTGGGCAGTGCCTCCTTGTGACCACGCGGTCTCGGGTGCGGTCAACAGCAGTTTGGGATCAAACTTCTTTTCGGCCCAAAATTCTCCTTGAACCTCCATGTGTCCTCTTGGCGAAACCACAGTCTAGATCTCGGCCCGCCCTCAACGTTTTAAAGTCCACACAAATACTATCCCTGAAATAATACGGGATCATCGATCTCGCGATCTTGAAAATAGTGTTTGAACTAACAGTTCAGATCTACGCCTTTCAAATCTACGGACTAGATTTGTCCCTCCAAGATCAATGGATGTGATCTCTTTGCAATTCCGGAATTTGGGGTTTTGAAATCTCAAACCCAACTCTCTTCCGTACTCCGATTCCAGACTTTGGTTGGTGCATTTGTTTGGCCAAAGGGCATGACCAACCATTCAAAGATACCTTATTTAGATTTGAAGTTTGACTTCCATACATCAGTTGGTTTGATGGGAACCTCGTGGTAGTCATACTTTAGGTCAATCTTGCTGAAGAACTTTGCACCCTTGAGTTGGTCAAGAAGGTCATCAGTCATGGGAATTGGGTACCGGTTCTTGACTGTGATTTTGTTTAAGGATCTGTAATCAATGTAGAGTCACCAAGTCTTGTCCTTCTTCTGAACCAATACAATTGGGCTTTCACAAGGGGAGGAGATGGGTTTGATGTGCCCCTTTTGAATAAGCTCTTGGATCTGACGCCTGATTTCATCATTTTCCATCAACGAGCGACAATAGACTGGTCCATTAGGTAGAGGTGCACTAGGGGTCAAATCAATTGGATGCTTGACTTGGTAATGCGTCGGTACCTCGGTGGGTGAGGAGAAGATGTCTCTGTATTCTTCCATGATCCTGTCCACTTGCTTTTGCTACAAAGAGAGGCTCTTTGTAGAGGTCACAGTTGTGGCGATGACCTTCTTCTTACTATGAGCATGGATCACAAATAATACGAACTTCCTGGTCTGTGAAACAACCTTACTACATTTCTTAGTAAAGATCAAAGAAATAACGGTAAGCGGCGCTACCTCTTGTATCATGTACAGTTGTATACCCAAAGTAATAATAATACTGTAGGGTCTAGACTCATACATAACATGATGCTTCCACAAATATGGTTGTCGTAAAAGAACATCACAAAATTCAAGGGGAGCAATATCACACAATACCTCATCTTTGAAAGGCTTGATGTCCTAGGGTAGACGACATTGTTAGATGACACAGAGATCTCTTCCTTGGCGAAGCCAACCAATGGTGTAGGGTTGCAGGTGCGATGTCGTTGGCAGGTGCAACTGCTTGATGACCTCTGCTGAAATCAGGTTCTTTTGACTGCTGCTATAGACAATGAAATGAAGAGAAGGCCCGTTTACCCACATCTATGAGTGAAATAGGTGTTCCCCTTCCTTTGGTTCTTTTGGTTTTCTTAGTTAGATTTTGGTGGTAGAGACAATGGAAATAGGTTAAGCATCGATAATCCACTACCCTCCTTCAGGATTTGATTTGGAATCAGAATCGACCTTCGACTCAGAAGCCTTCATCTTGGTCACGAGTGACTGCTTGGAGTGGATTTCTTCATTGTTGTGCCAAGGGATTTTATGGTACTCACACCATTCTCATGTCCTTCTTCGTCTTCTCATTTCCCTTTTTGTGTTGTGGCTTGGACTGGTTGTCTTGACAGTGGCCATCTCAGCTCGGTCCCTTGTTGTGTGGTTTGGGGTTGCCTTTTCCTTGCTTCAGCTGTGAGGAGTTTGCATATCCAAACTCTCACCTCTTCTGCTTAAATTTATGCTCAATCTTGACGGTGGATCTATAAGTTGTACCCAATGAGGCGATGCCCATAAAATCCATTTCTATTTGAATGTATCTATGCAAACAATTGTGGTATTTTAGCACCAGATGCTCAGAGTATTTGATACCCAATTTGGTGCACAAGGTATGGAAAATATTGGTGAAATTTGGTACTCTCTGGTCCCTTTCTTGATGCAGGGTGGTCCATCTGGTATACTGGTCCTCGTAGCTTCCAACAGGGTATTATTGTTATTTAATGGTGTCCCAGAAGGAATCCCATATAGGGGCCACCACAAATATTGCAGATTCCTCTACGAACCTTTGCTCAGAGTAAGTATCCCACCAGTCCTTAACATGGGGGACGACCTTGAGGAGTGAAAAGTAATATTTTCCCTATCGAAAAAATTATGGACCGAAAATACCCTTCGACCAGATTCAACCATTTATCTACAACATCTACATCTATCAATCCTTAAAATAATGGAATATAAAAATTTACATGTACCTTGAAGGGGGTTTCATGGCTTCTTGATGAAGATGCTTCTCCTGTGGGCAGTTGTCGAAGGATCTGCGCAAAGTTGTCCATCATTTCATTCCTTTGTCGCGTGAGGGCTTCCTAGAGAAACATTTTAATAGGATCTCCTGCTCCATTATCTTTCTTTTCGTACACCATGGGTTGTTGTCAGGCTCGACGCAACCGATCTTGCAATGACTCGATTCGTTCTAGTCCTAACTTCTTGTACTCGGTTCTTGTCGGGGACATGCACGAAGAAAAATAAATGAAGAGAAGACCTCTCTGATACCACTAATCTAGATTTATGAGAAGAACGAATTGATTAAAGACTGAATACAATAAACATAGATATATGAATAATAACACAGATATCCATTGAACAATATCTTCTATTAAATAAATGAAATAGGCTGAAACTGTAAAACTGTAGAACTGAAACACTTGCTCAAATGGTGGTAGCTATCTCTGAGAAGAGATGTGGTTGCTACATGCATCCGTCTAAGCATAATGATTACAATGAGGCTCCAATGGAATTTTTGATATTAATCATGAATTCCAAAACCTTAGACATCCAAAAACCTAACCCTAGAAGGTGAAACACCAAAAGTCATGTGGGCCCCTATGGGTAAGTTGGTACCTCAACTTCCCGGGGTCGTAAATTTTAGATACGAACTTCATTTTAGGCGGGTGATAGCCCATTGGAAAGGTCTTTCAGAGAGATACACGTTCCACCATCAAATTGTGACTCTGTCTATATTTTGACTGTGGCGAGCCAAAAAAACAATGTTTAGGGCCCCAAAACGGCCCTGGAAGTACAACACGATGCGCTGACATGAAAACATAAAAAATAATCCAATTGGATTAGGTGAGAGGCCACCAGTATCCACCTGGAGGATGTGTAGGGAATCAAACAACCCCAAAAGTGTAGAACTTACGATTACAAAGAAGTATAGAAGAACATGTTGAAAAAAAAATGCACAAGAGGAGCCAACTGGAATAGGTGGGTGGCCACCAATATCCACCTAGATCATCAGGTTTGAACAAAAATCTATGAAGATAAGTTGTGATAGTCAAAGCACAATATTTATGGAAAAGAAACATGCTTATCATTCAAAGAATATGCATATTGATGTACAATACCATTTTGTGAGAGACATGGTGGAAAGAAACAAGGTGTTGTTGGAGAAAGTAGACACGTTGGAAAACATAACAGACTCTTTTAACAAGTCTATGAGTGTTGTAAAGTTCTCTTGGTGCATATAGATAATGGGCATTGTTTCCTTGGGTCTGTGAACAAAACTTCAGGAATCTCTCAGTTTTAGCAAAGAAGAAAATAATTGGGAGAATGTTGGGTTGTTATATTATTTGTAGTGAAGGTCGCGGTGGATCAACTAACAGTCGAAGTCAAGGTGGATCGACAATAATTCGAAGTCAAGGTGGATCAACAACAAGTTGAAATTCAAGGTAGTCGACCAGGTAAAGTCGAAGTCAAAGATATCGACAACAAGGCCGAACGACAAGAGGTAGATAGGAAGGCGTGTGGTACACCAAATGAAGACCAAATGAAGGCCAAATGGTAGAGGACTGGTAGTCGAATGGTAATCTGACTTAGTAGTCGATTGTATTAGAATCACGACAGAATCCCAAGATTTGCGGGATTTGTAGCCAATGATTTGCATGGATCTGTAATCGTTTTTGGGCTCCTTTTCTTTAGGGTTTTTCATATTGTAAATCCTATAAAGAAGGCATGTTGTAATGATGTAAAGGCTAATCATTAGATCAATCTTTTAGAGAAATCAATGTAAAGTTTGTTGGCCATGCAGATGTAAGCCGAATTGGCTATAGGGTTGTTCTTGTGTAAGCAAGAGGGTATGATGTCGATTGTGTCTTAGGTGTGGACCAAGGTTAGACATGTAACCTTTTGTTCTGAATGAATAATACAACAAGAGAGTAGAATGCTCAAGGAATGTTGGTTTTCCTGGTTTGGGTTTCTAGGGTAAAATCTGTGTGTTATGTGCGTTTTCTTTGTCATTTACTTTCTTGATTTATTTCTTCCTCTCTTTTGTTAGGTTTAGTGTGGAAGTGTTCTTCATTTCCTAACACTTACCCACCTCTCCTTCCTCTCTTATAGAAAAACATAACTTGAACAAAAGAATTCAATTGAAGCTCATTGTAGTTCGTGAAAGGTATCAAACATAATCATGTCAAACAGTACACATGAATCCCTTCAAAATCTATCAAGCATACTAAATTTAATGAAGAATCCAAGCAGAATAATCCATATATATTTATTATTATAAAATATTTCTATATATCGAACAGTAAATATATATGCATGTTGTTTGCCTCACGGCCTTAAATGTCACTAATTCCCAGCTAACATCATAACAAGCTTCTTAAACTGCAATGGTCTCAGAAATTTTGGACTCATACATGCATCCCTTCCAAATACCCCCTAAACCTACATAATTAAATTTCATATTCAATTCTCGTCGCCAACCCGACAATAAGATATTTATTTCAACGACCAATCATAACACAACAAAAAACGTAGATCGCTCCCAAAAAAGTTTAACTTTAGAAAGCAACACCAAATTTTTGGTCAATGCGAAAAGAAAAGTGCAGTCAATGGTAAAACAATTGCTATAGTCGCAAGCCTTCGACATGGACTAAATTTAATGAAAAATCCAAGCACAATGATCCATATATATTTATTATTATAAAATAATTCGATATAGTGAACAATAAATATATATGCATGTTGTGTGGCCCACCACCTTAAATGCCACCAATTCCCAGCTAACACCGTAACAATCTTTTTGAACCATGATGGTCTCAAAAAGTTTCACACTCGTACGTGTAGCTCTTCCAACTATCCGCTAAACCTGCATAATTAAATTGCATATTCGATTCTCGTTGTATGTTGTTTTCAATGACCAATTAGAACAAAACAAAAAAAATTAGAACACTCCCAACAAAGTTTAACTTTGGAAAACAACACCAAAATTTTGATCAATACGAAAAGAAAAACAAAATCAATACTAAAACGATTACTATAGTCCTAAACCTTAGGCTAATACATGTTATTCTTATATAGTGGATATAGTAAATATTAATTAAAAAAGAACATTAAAAGAAATTCTAATTCTAAATAAAATCATATAATTAAAACATAAATACATACATGACTAAAATTTGGATTAAATAAAATAACACATATAATACGTTAATATGTTTAAAATGTATTAAATCCTTCTAATAATGAAAAAGAGAACAATTTTGAGAATGAAATATTTTTCCAAAGCTAATAACTTCCTATTATCTCATAGATTCCCTCATAGATTCCTTAATCTAATAGATTCCCTCATAGATTCCTTAATCTCATAGATTCCTTAACATAAGAAATCTATATCCTTTGAAAGTAAATTTCAACTATTTATATAACAACTTACTTCATTTCAACCATTTATTAATATATCTCAAAACATATACTTTCTAAGGATATAGATTTCTTATGTGTAAGGAAAAATATGCTATTCATTAATCTTTTTTTTTCCAAGAGAAAATTAACTCAAATTTATATAGAGTATAAATTCATTTACAAAGCCAGCATTAAGCTGTGACCGAATCCGTGCAACACCAACATCCATACACAAAGGCATACAAAACACCACAACCCAGTACAAACAAAAACACCAGCACGCAGGCTGTGAACAAAGAGACCCAAAAAACCAATATTTATTAATCTATATCGTAGTATACTATCAAAACCGCATCTTTAAATCCAACCATTAAATACCTCGTACTATTCATTATGTTTGTGTCTCTCAAAATATTTATGATCCTGATGTTTAGTGATGATATTCATAAATATTAATTATTTAGCTGAAGTCAAGCCAGCCTGGTCTGTCTTAATGCGCTTGACTTTTGTTCTACGCGTGTCATTAGGTTTCTGTCTCTCAAAATATTTATGTTCCTTAACTTCCCTTGAATTAATAAATTATTTGGGAAACATATTAATATTTGGCCAAAGTCATCTCAAAATATTTATGTTCCTCAACTTCCCTTCTTGAATTAATAAATTATTTTGGAAACATAACAATATTTCGCCAAAGTCAAGCCGACCTCTTATTTTTTGATTTGGTTGAGTTCGTCTTTATAAAATATTTAGGTTCGATATTAATTATTTCGCTTAAGTCAAGCCCGCCTTTTCTTTCTTAATTTGCATGACTAAGTATTTATAAAATATTTAAGATCGATATTAATTGTTTTTCAAAATTCAATTCCGTTTTTTATTTTTTAATTTGATGAGTTTTAAGAGGATGACGATCATGAGGATGGTGATAATGATGATGATGAACGTCTAGTGGCATCGAATTGGTTTATCAAACCAAACCTTAAGAGGCTAAGGGATTACTTGTAATTATTTAGAATTTTGTTTCTGTGCTATAAAAGCATTAAGAAAAGCTTTCCAAAATCACCATAGTTTTGTTGAATTAAGAGGTTAGGAAGGTTGGTAATGTGACAAATATCTACACTCCAGAAATATCAAGACAAATATTTTGAAATTAAAATTTAATTTGGGTGTAAAATGGACAATCTAAGATAAAGTGTTTTTCATCTTCAACCTTAGTATCAGAAAGGTGACACACTCTTTCATTCCATGATGTTTTAGAAAACCAACTTTCAATTTTACTATATATATTATACATTATATTTTTCAATTACTTTAAATAATAATTATTTTGAATGGATAAGATTGTATATATTAATTATTAATATTGCATAATCTAATTGTAATAGAAATATTACAAAATATCTAATTTATTTTACATTAAAAATAACAATTCTGTTTATTCCAAATTGTAATTTTAATAAAGATTATTTTATTAAATCTTAATAATGTAAAAGAAAAATTTAAATTCATAAAATATTTAACCATTTTTTATAAATTATTTTTTATAATAATTTAAAATAAACAAAAATAAATAAATAAATACCTTTACTTTGAAATCTTGATAACCAAAAAAAACTTAACTTTTTTTATACAAAATATCAATATTAATATTATTTATCTACTAATTATTAATATATAATTAATATTCTAAAAAAAATTGAAATGTGAAGAGCAGAAATTACGCTGGCCGTTAATTCGATTCACGTTATCATATTGTTTTCCACAATTTATTAAACATCATTCCGTTTCCTTTCCGTGCGGCAAAGAGAAAATATTGGTTAATCTTTTTCAAATTTTACAAAAGATGTGTCAATTTGCCTTGGTTATAAAATATGTCCAAACTTGCCAAAATAATTCGTCCTAATTCTCATAAACAAACTCTAGTCGCGACTTTGAAAATTATAAAGATTAATAAAGATTTTGGCAATTACAATATTGTAAGCTGACCCATGAAATTCAGAGTAGGGTGCCGTTTATTTGGACGAATTGGTGGTTTTGACGGGTTCAAACTTGGTTTGCGAAACATTTTCACAATGGTGTTGGTTAAACGTTCTATCTTTTGGTTTTTTTTCGCTGGAATCTAGTGATATAAATCTAGACAAAATCACTATTTTATGTGGTTTAAATTGCATTTTTGGATGCATAAATGGATTTAGCGTGCTGAAAAACCCTTGAGACACTTGGATCATACAAACTTAGCCACTCAAATCTGCAGATCTAACCGTTTCTCACCGGATTTCGAGCAAAATCAAACGGAAAAAGTCGTCAGAAAACTCCCAAAAGGTAGAATGTTTAGACTACTCTTTTCACAACTACTTTTCCAATCTTGAAGATACAAAACTGTGATTTATAAACCTCATCAACATCGAACTGTCAACCTTATCTTCCCTTTCAAGCAGGGTGTTCTTCATAAAAGAAAGGCAACGCTAACACTTTTTCAAGTTCTCCACAGATTGATTTCAATTACAAAATGCCCCCTTTCAACAAGTTCTGTAATTGCACGCATGGTGAATATCACTCGATTCACTCCAAAATCCAAAGTATATCTCTGCTTAATGGTTTGTCTACCAACATTAGAGTTAGCTTAGTTGGATAATCCTTTCGATTTCATCGAACCATTACCTCCGTCGGATAATCCTACTGATTTCCAAGCATCCCATTCTGGTGGCTATATGAATGGAAGTGCTTGAAAGGGAACTTGAAGGTGGTTCTAAGTTCATTAATTGATAATGTTAACAAAATGGGCTACAATATTTAATCAAATCACATGGACCTTGTGATTTGACTTGCTCTTTCCCTTGAGCAAGTTGGCTTGATGTTTACTATCAAGCTTTCCTTTTTCAAGCAATCTGTGTTGATCAGTAATCAAAAGACAACAAAATCTTCAAAGGTGTAGTTCTTACCATCTTCGTTGCGTTTCTGTCAGCTTGTGTGGAAATTTGAAACAAACACGTCAAATAGTGTTCTCAAATTCATCAGAACCAACTCGATGAGTTGTTCATCTTTCTTCTGATAATTCTTTCCACATTTTCTCAATTTCAATTGGAGTTCTCTTACACGCACAGATAGTCCTCTATTATGTCAAAAGAATGAGGATCAAGCGAGATCAACTCTTTCTCCAACTGCATGACATGGCTTTCATCGACTTTGTCGAACACCGACTTTAACTTCTTCCAAACTTGATGAGGGCAGTTGATTCCACTGAGGTGAAAAAGAATCTCCTGCGAGATACAGGTCATGATGACCCCCACAACCTTATCCTTCTTTCCATCAACAACGAATTTTTTCTGACCATCTGTTGGATTGGAAATCACAATATTCATATACTGCCAAAGTCCTTTACTTTTCAGTAGGCTTTCCATGTCTGTTCCCATACTCCATAATTTGATCCATTCAGAATTACATGATCAATCCTCGAAGCCATCTTCGGTATCTAGACAAAAATATTCCATTTCAACAAGTTTTAATCAACAAACCACTGGCCCATAATCAATCACACAACAAATCAGACTCAACAAGGTTTTTGGATAAGAGGTGAGGTTTCAAACCATCGGCTATGGTACCATGTTGGGGAATAGGGTGGAACCTGATACAAAACAGATAAGTAGCTCTGCAGATAATCAAAGATGAAATAAAATTTTAAAGACATAAAAGGTGGTGTATAAAGACATCATTATAACACTTAAGCACAACACACTGTGATAAGAACAACCAAATGCATTTTGAACATCTTATACACAACAATGATATCACTTGATCGCTTGATGATAATGACTCATAGGGTTTGCTATTTATAGCTTCAGGATCTAACCAACTTCCATGAAATTGGGAGGATCTTGTCCATATATAACCGTCAATTGTTAGAGTTTACTACATCAAATCCCCATTGTCTAGTCGGCTCGACAAGGATGTTTGATATGACCGTCCATGCATCCAACTTGTAGTCAATTTCTTGGTTGGTCGATCCACCGACTGACTATTGTCGACTGCTGGTCAATTGTCCAACCGATAGACTTGTCGACTACTCAACCGACTATTTTAGCGATCTAGTCGTCCAACCGTCTGTTTCCAGATGTAGGTTGACTGTCCCACCAACTGATTCCAAGAGAAGTGTGATGAACCAACATGACTCGATGTTCCAACACATTTTCCTAGAGCTTTAGATCTATCTCTAGATTTAGATCTACCCTACAAAGTCTTATTTTCATTTTTATCTATAGGGAAGTCTCTAAAAAATAAGACATCCTTTGCCACACCCCTTCATAGATTTTCTCCTCATTTCCTCAAATAACAAGCACAGAAGTACATCCTCAAACTTTAATGTGGATTGATTAGTATTACCAATTGCTACAATGAAAATACCCAAGAGTCTAGGAAAGAACATAAGAGGGTAATACACTTATCTTTTTCCTCCATCTTAATATCAATAAAGGCAAGTTGAATTACTAGAGTATTAAAGGAACTTAGATGCTCCATGATGGATTTGATAGCATCCATCCTAAGATGATATGACATATTTTGAAGAAACAACTTGTTTAATAGGGAATTTGATTGATACAAATTCCCTAATTTATTTGATATATTATTTGTGTTGTCTTCTCTAAAGACATTCAACAACACCAAATATGAGAGGCTAAGTTGAATTATATTTCTTTCCTTTTTCTCTAGCTTCTCCCTGTGTTATTTTGACATACCAATAGGTTTTGTACTTGGATCCATAGAAACCCACTAATCTCTATAAGAAGATCTACCATCTTTTGGGGTGTTGCCTCTCCCCATAAACCACTCCATTCAATAAGGGGGACTAATGCCCCCCTTCTCAACTAATGTGATTAATCGATTTTCTTCTGGTGTAGTCCACATGCAAAGAATATAACACATCTCCATTAAAACATGTCCTCAATATAAAAATGTATAGTACTATGCAATGATACAATGCCAACAAAAGCATAGTAGGTCCACACCAACACCCTACCACCTCCATCGACCTCCATAAAAAGACACCCAAATAAATAGAACATAACCAGAGGAGGTAGTTGTCCAAACTTTTCAACAAAGAAATTCTAAATGAGAAACAAGGAAGCTCTAGGTTAAGCCCACTTTCGATCAAGTTAATTCCATCTCCTTTATTGTTTATGCCATCAAGTTAATGCATTCACTGCAATGCCTGGCACCCCAATTGACCTCCAAAATAGGACACCTCAAGAGACAAAACAAAACTAGAGAAGGGCATTGTGCAAAATTTTAAGGAGAACACTATTACCAATACACAACTAGAAAAACAAGGCATCATTTAGGATATCTATAAACCCTCTTTGTTATAATTCAGGTGTGCTAGCAAATATATCTGCAATACAATGTACAAGACTATGCAAGGCCACAATGCTAATAGAAGTGATGAACAAAGTTACAAGACTATGCAAAGCCACAATGCTAATAGAAGTGACGAACAAAGTTACAAGACTATGCAAAGCCACAATGCTAATAGAAGCAACAAACAAAGTTACAATGGATCAGAGCAGGTCCACACCAGTGCCCTATAA
>JASDQU010738933.1:172841-194380 GCA_032191745.1 Picea mariana
AAGAAATCTATATCCTTAGAAAGTATATGTTTTGAGATATATTAATAAATGGTTGAAATGAAGTAAGTTGTTATATAAATAGTTGAAATTTACTTTGAAAGTATATATATTTCTTATGTGCATGGAAAAATATTTCATTCTCAAAATTGTTTTTTTTTCATTATTAGAAGGATTTAATACATATTAACGTATTATATGTGTTATTTTATTTAATCCAAATTTTAGTCATGTATGTATTTATGTTTTTATTTATAATTTATGTTTTAATTATATGATTTTATTTAGAATTAGAATTTATTTTAATGTTCTTTTTTAATTAAAATTTAGTATATCTATTATATAAGAATAACATGTATTAGCCTAAGGTTTAGGATTATAGTAATCGTTTTAGTATTGATTTTGTTTTTCTTTCTGCATTGACCAAAAGTTTGGTGTTGTTTTTCAAAATTAAACTTTGTTGGGATGGGAGTGTTCTAATTTTTTTTGTTTTGTTTTGATTGGTCATTGAAAACAACATACAACGAGAATTGAATATGCAATTTAATTATGCAGGTTTAGCGGATAGTTGGAAGGGCTACACGTACGAGTGTGAAATTTTTGAGACCATCATGGTTCAAAAAGATTGTTACAGTGTCAGTATGGAATTGGTGGCATTTAAGGTGGTGGGCCAGACAACATGCATATATATTTATTGTTCACTATATCGAATTATTTTATAATAATAAATATATATGGATCATTGTGCTTGGATTGTTCATTAAATTTAGTCCATGTCGAAGGCTTGGGACTATAGCAATTGTTTTAGCATTGAATGCACTTTTCTTTTCGCATTGACCAAAAATTTGGTGTTGCTTTCCAAAGTTAAACTTTGTTGGGAGCGATCTACATTTTTTGTTGTGTTATGATTGGTCGTTGAAATAAATATCTTATTGTCGGGTTGGCGACGAGAATTGAATATGCAATTTAATTATGTAGGTTTAGGGATACTTGGAAGGGATGCTTGTATGAGTCCAAAATGTTTGAGACCATCATAGTTTAAGAAGCTTGTTATGATGTTAGCTGGGAATTAGTTTAAGGCTATGGGGCAAACAACATGCATATATATTTACTGTTTGGTATATAGAAATATTTTATAATAATAAATATATATGGATTATTGTGCTTGGATTGTTCATTAAATTTAGTATGCTTGATAGATTTTGAATGGATTCATGTGCACTGCTTGACATTATTATGTGTGTTACCTTTCACGAACTACAATGAGCTTCAATTGAATTCTTTTGTTCAAGTTATGTTTTTCTATAAGAGAGGAAGGAGAGGTGGGTAAGTGTTAGGAAATGAAGAACACTTCCACACTAAACCTAACAAAAGAGAGGAAGAAATAAATCAAGAAAGTAAATGACAAAGAAAACACACATAACACACAGATTTTACCCTAGAAACCCAAACCGGGAAAACCAACATTCCTTGAGCGTTCTACTCTCTTGTTGTTTTATTCATTTAGAACAAAAGGTTACATGTCTAACCTTGGTCCACACCTAAGACACAATCGACATCATACCCTCTTGATTACAGAAGAACAACCTTGTAGCCAATTCGGCTTACATCTACATGGCCAACAAACTTTACACTGATTTCTCTAAAATATTGATCTAATGATTAGCCTTTACATCACTACAACACACCTTCTTTATAGGATTTATAGTATGAAAAACCATAAAGAAAAGGAGCCCAAAAACGGTTACAGATCCATGCAAATCATTCGCTACAAATTCTGCAAATCTCGGGATTCTGTCGTGATTCTGTTACAATCGACTACCAAGTCAGATTACCAGTCGACTACCAGTCCTCTACCAGTCGGCCTTCATTTGGTCTTCAGTTGGTATGCCACGCGCCTGCCTATCTACCTCTTGTCGTTCATCCTTGTTGTTGATATCTTCGACTTTGACTTTACCCGGTCGACTACCTTGAACTTCAACTTGTTGTTGATCCACCTTGACTTTGAATTATTGACGATCCACCTTGACTTCGACTGTTAGTCGATCCACTGCGACCTTCACTACAAATAATATAACAACCCAAAATTCTCCCAATTATTTTATTCTTTGTTGAAATTGAAAGATTCCTGAAGTTTTGTTCACAGATCTAGGGAAACAATGCCCATTACCTATATGCACCAAGAGAACTTCACAACACTCATAGACTTGGTAAAAGAGTCTGTTATGTTTTCCAACGTGTCTACTTTCTCCAACAACACTTTGTTTCTTTCCACCACGTCTCTCATGAAATGGTATTGTACATCAATATGCTTATTCTTTGAATGATAAGTAGGGTTCTTTTCCATAAATATTGCKCTTTGACTATCGCAACTTATCTTCATAGATTTTTGTTCAAACCTGATGATCTAGGTGGATATTGGTGGCCACCCACCTATTCCAGTTGGCTCCTCTTGTGCATTTTTTTTTCAACATGTTCTTATGTACTTCTTTGTAATCGTGGGTTCTACACTTCTAGGGTTGTTTGATTCCCTACACATCCTCCAGGTGGATACTGGTGGCCTCTCACCTAATCCAACTGGCTTATTTTTTATGTTTTCATGTCAGCACATCGTGTTGTACTTCCAGGGCCATTTTGGGGCCCTAAATATTGTTTTTTTGGCTCGCCACAGTCAAAATATAGACAGAGTCACAATTTGATGGTGGAATGTGTATCTCTTTGAAAGACCTTTCCAACGGGCTATCACGCGCCTAAAATGAAGTTTGTATCTAAAAGTTACGACCCCGGGAAATTGAGGTACCAACTTACCCATAGGGGCCCACATGACTTTTGGCGTTTCACCTTCTAGGGTTAGGTTTTTGGATGTCTAGGGTTTTGGAATTCATGAGTAATATCAAAAATTCCTCTGGAGCCTCATTGTAATCATTCTGCTCAGATGAATGCATGTAGCAGCCACATCTCTTCTCAGAGATAGCTACCACCATTTGAGCAAGTGTTTCAGTTCTACAGTTTTATAGTTTCAGCCTATTTCATTTATTTAATAGAAGATATTGTTCAATGGATATCTATGTTATTATTCATATCTCTATGTTTATTGTATTCGGCCTATAATCAGTTCGTTCTTCTCCTAAATCCAGATTAGTGGTATCAAAGCAGTCTTCTCTTCATTTATTTTTCTTTGTGTATGTCCTCGACAAGATCTGAGTACAAGAAGTTGGGACTAGAACGAATCGATCTGTTGCAAGATCGGTCGCATCGAGCCTGACAACAACCCATGGTGTACGAAAAGAAAGATGATGGAGTAGGAGATCCTATTAAAATGTTTCTCTAGGAAGCCCTCACGCGACAAAGGAATGAAATGATGGACAACTTTGTGCAGATCCTTCGATGACTGCCCACAAGAGAAGCATCTTCATCAAGCAGCCATGAAACCCCCTTCAAGGTACATGTAAATTTTTATATTCCATTATTTTAAGGATTGATAGATGCATATGTTGTAGATAAATGGTTGAATCTGGTCGAAGGGTATTTTCGGTCCACAATTTTTTCGATAGGGAAAATATTACTTTTTCACTCCTCAAGGTCATCCCCCATGTTAAGGACTAGTGGGATACTTACTCTGAGCAAAGGCCCGTAGAGGAATCTGCAATATTTGTGGTGGCCCCTATATGGGATTCCTTCTAGGACGCCATTAAAGAACAATAAGACCCTGTTGGAAGCTACGAGGACTAGTATACCAGATGGACCACCCTGCGTCAAGAAAGGGACCAGAGAGTACTAAATTTGACCAATATTTTCCATACCTTGCACACCAAATTGGGTATCAAATACTCTGAGCATCTGGTGCTAAAATAGCATGGTTGTTGGCATAGATACATTCAAATAGAAATGGGGTTTTTGGACATCGCCTCATTGGTTACAACTTATAGATACACTATCAATATTGAGCATAAATTTAAGCAGAAGAGGCGAGAGTTTGGATATGCAAACTCCTCACAGCTGAAGCAGGGAAAAGGTGGCCCCAACCCACAAAACAAGGGACTGAGCTGAGATGGCCACTCTTAGGAAAACCAGTCCAAGCCACAACACAAAAAGGGAAATGAGAAGACGAAGAAGGACACGAGAAAATGGTTTGAGTACCATAAAATCCCTTGGCACAACACTGAAGAAATCCACTCCAAGCAGTCACTCGTGACCAAGCTAAAGGCTTCCAAGTCGAAGGACGATTCTGATTCCGAATCAAATCATGAAGGAGGGAAGCAGATTATCGATGCTTAACCTATTTCCATTGTCACTACCACCAAAATCTGACCAAGAAAACCAAAAGAACCAAAGGAAGGGGAACACCTATTTCACTCATAGATGTGGGTAAAGGGACCTTCACTTCATTTCATTGTCGATAGAAGCAATCAAAAGAACTTGATATCAACAGAGGTCATCAAGCAACTACACCTACCAATGACATCGCACCCGCAGCCCTACACCATCGGTTGGCTTCACCAAGGAAGAGATCTTTGTGTTAGCCAACAATGTCGTCTACCCTACGACATCAAGCCTTTCAAAGATGAGGTATTGTGTGATATTTCTCCCCTTGAATTTTGTGATGTTCTTTTAGGACAACCATATTTGTGGAAGCATCATGTTATGTATGAGTCTAGACCCTGCAGTATTATTATTACTTTGGGTAGACAATTGTACATGATACAAGAGGTAGCACCGCCTACCGCTATTTATTTGATCTCTAGCAAGAAATGTAGTAAGGTTGTTTCACATACCAGGAAGTTCATATTCTTTGTGATCTGTGCTCACATTAAGAAGAAGGTCATCGCCACATATGTGGCCTCTACAAAGAGCCTCTCTTTGTAGCAAAAGAAAGTGGACAGGATCGTGGAAGAATACAGAGACATCTTCTCCTCACCCACCGAGGTACCGACGCATTTCCAAGTCAAGCATCCAATTGATTTGACCCCTAGTGCACCTCTACCTAATGGACCAGTCTATTGTCGCTCATTGATGGAAAATGATGAAATCAGGCATCAGATCGAAGAGCTTATTCAAAAGGGGCACATCAGACCCATCTCCTCCCCTTGCGGAAGCCCAATTGTATTGGTTCATAAGAAGGACAGGACTTGGTGACTCTACATTGATTACAGATCCTTAAACAAAATCATAGTCAAGAACCGATAGCCAATTCCCATGACTGATGACCTTCTTGACCAATTCAAGGGTGCAAAGTTCTTTAGCAAGATTGACCTAACATATGGCTACCACCAGGTTCCCATCAAACCAACTGATGTATGGAAGACAACCTTCAAATATAAAGAAGCTCTCTTTGAATGGTTGGTCATGCCCTTTGGCCAAACAAATGCACCAACCACTTTCATGAGTTTGATGGATGATGTATTGCGACCCTTCACCAACTCCTCTGTGGTGTTATATTTGGATGGCATTCTCATCTTCAACAGAACTTGGGAGGAGCACCTGCGACATATTCAATTTGTTTTGAGCACTCTATGGCAACACAAGTTATATGCCAACTTGGAAAAATCTCTTTTGGCATGAACAGGGTCTAATACTTGGGCTACATTGTTGATGAGAATGGGGTACATGTTGATCCAGCTAAGATCCAATTCATTTGTGACTGGCCATCCCTGACCACACTAACTGAGTTTCAGATATTTTGGGGCCTAGCCAACTTTTACTGATGGTTCATATTGGGATTCTCCAATATTGCATGGGCCCTCAACCAGGTGACCAAGGGAGGTGGTAGGGAAAATTTTGTGTGGGGGAAGGAAAAAAAATGAGCATTCGATGATCTAAAGCATCGCTTTTTCTTAGCTCCAGTACTCTCCTTGCCCGATCTTCAACAACCGATCGAGATTGAGATTGATGCATCTGATTGTGCTTTAGGCGCAATTATCACCCAACACATCCATCCGGTGGCATACCATAGTGAGACACTCTTAGATACTGTCCAGAAATACCCCAACTATGACAAGGAAATGTATTCCATTGTACAATCTTGTCGTTAATGGAAAAATTACATTCTGAGAAAGGAGATGATCATCCACATTGATCACAAGCCTCTGCAGTTCATATAGACACAGGGAAAATTGCAGAACAACTGCCATCAGAAGTGGTCCACCTACATGCAGAAGTTCCATCTCAACATCAAGTATAATACAGGGATCTCAAATCGTGTTGTTGACTGCCTCAGTCGACCTCCTGTGGATGCACTCACCATTGTGCTCCATTCCTCTGGACATGAGGCATACGAGTGACCCCAACTTTATCAACAAGATCCGGACTTCACCACCACCTATCAGCTCTTGGGTACAGGCGTGATTGTCACTGATTTTCACATTTAGGATGGACTATTATGCCATCTTGGCCATCTCTGTGTTCCTACAAGAAAGTGTGCAAAGATGATATTGGAAGGCCACTATAGTCGGATGGAAGGACATTTTGGTGTGGAGAAAACTATGGTCATTCTTCAGAAACATTTTTATTGGCCAAAACTTCGACAGGACGTCAGTAAGTATATCAGATCTTGCACTGCCTGTGCCATTGCCAAACCAGCCATCAGGAAGCAAGGATTATACACCCCTCTTCCTAATCCTGAGAAGCCTTGGTAATACATCTCAATGGATTACATGTCTGCCCTTCCATCCACCAAGCAAGGAAATGATTGTGTATTTGTGGTCTTTGATCGGTTTTTGAAGATGGCCATCATCACAACCTGTAAGAAGAATATCACCACGGCCGATACTTCCAAGATCTTCTTCGAACAAGTGTGGGTCCATTTTGGGATACGGAAGACCATCATGGTTCCTCACAATTTGGTCTTCCATATCCCAAAATGGACCCACACTCGTTCGAAGAAGAGCTTGGAAGTATCGGTCATGGTGATATTCTTCTTACAGGCTGTGATGATGGCCATCTTCGAAAACCGATCAAAGACCACAAATACGCAGTCATTTCCTTTCTTGGTGGATGGAAGGCTAGACATGTAATCCATTGAGATGAATTCCCAAGGTTTCTCGGGAGTAGGAAGAGGGGTGTATAATCCTTGCTTCTTGATGGTTGGTTTGGCAATGGCACAGGCAGTGCAAGATCTGATATACTTACTGACGTCCTGTCAAAGTTTTGGCCAATAAAAAAGTTTCTGGAGAACGACCACAGTTTTCTCCACACCAAAATGTCCTGCCATCCAACTATAGTGGGCTTCCCATATCATCTTTTCATACTCACTTGTAGGAACACATAGATGGCCAAAATGGCATAATAGTTGGTCCTGAATGTGAAAATCAGTGACAGTCATGCCTGTACCCAAGAGCTGATAGGTGGTGGCGAAGTTCGAATCTTGCTGATAAAGTTGAGGCCACTCATATGCCTGATGTCCATAGGAATGGAGCACAGTGGTGAGTGCATCCATAGGAGGTTGAATAAGGCAGTCAACAATGCAATTTGAGATCCTTGTCTTATACTTGATGTTGATATGGAACTGGTGAACGTAGGTGGACCACTTCTGATGGCGGTTGTTCTACAATTTTCCCTATGTCTGTATAAACTGCAAAGGCTTGTGATCAGTGTGGATGATCGTCTCCTTTCCCAGAATGTAATGTTTCCATTGACGACAAGATTGTACAATGGAATATATTTTCTTGTCATAGTTGGGTTATTTTTGGATAGTATTTGAGAGTGTCTCACTATGGTATGCCACCAGATGGCTGTGTTGGGTGAGAATTGCACCTAAAGCATAGTCAGATGCATCAGTCTCAATCTCGAATGATTGTTGTATATTGGGCAAGGAGAGTACTGGAGATGATCACAAGCGATGCTTTAGATCATCGAATGATCATTGTTGTTCCTTTCCCCACATGAACTTTTCCCTGCCACCTCCCTTGGTCACCTAGCTGAGGGCCCATGCAATATGGGAGAATCCCAAAATGAACCGTCATTAAAACATGGCTAGTACCCAAAAGATTTGAAGCTCAGTTAGTGTGGTTGGGGATGGCCAGTCACAGATGACTTGGATATTAGTTGGATCAACATGTACCCCATGCTCATCAACAATGTAGCCCAATTATTGGACCATGTTCATGCCAAAAGAGAATTTTTCCAAGTTGGCATATAACTTGTGTTTTCGTAGAGTGCTCAAAACCTATTGAATATGCCAGATGTGCTCCTCCCATGTTTTGTTGAAGATGAGGATGTCATCCAAATATACCACCATAAATGAGTTGTTGAAGGGTCGCAATACATCATCCATCAACCTCATGAAAGTGGCTAGTACATTTGTTTGGCCAAAGGGCATGACCAACCATTTGAAGAGACCTTCATTAGATTTGAAGGTTGTCTTCCATATATCAGTTGGTTCGATGGGAACCTGGTGGTAGTCGGACTTTAGTTCAATATTGCTAAAGAACTTTTCCCACTTGAGTTGATCAAGAAGGTCGTCAATCCCGGAAATTGGGTACCGGTTCATGACTGTGATTTTGCTTAAGGCTCTATAATCAATGTAGAGTCACCAAGTTCTGTCCTTCTTATGCGCTAGTACAATTGGGCTTCCGCAAGGGGAGGAGATGGGTCTGATGTGCACCTTTTGAAGAAGTTGTTGTATCTGACGCCTGATTTTGTCATTTTCCATCAACGAGCAACAATAGACGGGTCCATTAGGTACAGGTGCACTAGGGGTCAAATCAATTGGATGCTTGACTTGGCAGTGTTTCGGTACCTCGGTGGGTGAGGAGAAGATGTCTTTGTATTCTTCCATGATCCCATCAACTTTCTTCTACTACAAAAAGATACTCTGTGTAGAGGCCACAGATGTGGCAGGGACCTTCTTCTTACTGTGAGCACAGATCACAAAGAATGTGAACTTCCTGCTCTATGAAATGACCTTACTACATTGTTTAGTAGAGATCAAAGAAATAACGGTAGGCGACGCTACCTCTGGTATCATGTACAATTGTCTACCCAAAGTAATAATAATACTACAGGGTCTAGACTCATACACAACATGATGCTTCCACAAATATGGTTGTCCTAAAAGAACATCACAAAATTCAAGGGGAAATATCACACAATACCTCATATTTGAAAGGCTTGATGTCGTAGGGTAGATGGCACTTTTGGGTAGACCACATCTCTTCTCAAATATAGCTACCACCATTCAAGCAAGTGTTTCAGTTCTGCAGTTTTACAATTTCATACTATTTCATTTATTTAATAGAAGATATTGTTCACTGGATATCTGTGTTATTCTTCATATCTCTGTGTTTATTGTATTCAGTCTATAATCAATTCGTTTTTCTCCTAAATCCCGATCACCTGATTCCTGAACACAACCTTTACAACCATACTACTTCTGTGCTTCTATGAGTGGCTACCATGTATTCAACTTTTGTTGTTGACAAGGATACGACTGCCTGTCACTTACTCATCTAGCTGATTGCTCCACCGAACATCTTGAAAACATATCCACTAGTCATCCTTCATCGATCCATATCTCCAGCCCAGTCGACATTGACAAAGACAAGTACTTTTAATTCACCACTATCACATCCAAGTTTTCTTTGGTAGCATATATCATAGTCTTTTGCACCACACAAATACCTGAATACTCTTTTGACAATTGTCTAGTGCTCCTTTCCAGGTGTCGACATGTACCTTCTCAACACTCCCACTTTATGGGAAATGTCTAGTTGAGTGTATACCATTACATACATTAGATTACCAACAACACTTGCATAGGGAACATGTGACACACCTTATATTTATTCCTGTGTCTTTGTACATTGTTCAACAAATAGTCTTGCTCCCACAAGAATTGGCACCTTCACAAGTTTGTAATCTTGCATGTTGAATCATTTCAGAACTATTTTTTAATATACCAGACATAAAAAGTATGCAGAACTGAAATAAAATGCCAGAAATGGAAGATTAACAACAATATAACCAGAACAACCACCACAATAACAATGAAATGATATAAGAATAACAACAGAAATAACACTTTGATTCTGAGAGCAATGTTCATGGGCCTCTTCGAGGGGACAAACTCCAGTCAAGCAGAGCTCTATTACAATAATATCCAAGATAGGGTTATCATACCCTCGACTCCTATTTATACTAAGTATGCCTATCAAAAGAAGCATCTAGAGGAAGATCCTTATAGAAGTGGAAGCTTCTATTAGGTCTTCTTACGTTCGACTTATTCTATTTTATTTCAGTGCATTATTAATATTGACCTTTATTACATCCGAATATATTGTTCTACCTATGTGTGGGTTAGGACCCTAACATGTCCTCCCCCTTAAAAACAACCTTGTCCTCAAGGCTTGAGATGTGGAAATTGTTGCAGAATCGTAGTTGGTTCCCAAGTGGCATCTGCTGGAGTTATATCTTTCCATTGGACTAACACTTCCTTGATGGTTCTCTGACACAGGAGACGCTCATGCTGGTCCAAAATGGCTTGTGGTTGTAGCCAAATGGATCCTTATTTATCTAACTCGGGAAGGTTGGTTTGAATTTGGCACTTAGTTCCAATCGCCTTCTTTAAGCATGAAACATGAAAAACATGATGTAGCTTAGAATGATTGGGAAAAGCTAACTGATAGGCCACCTGTCCCACATGCTTGAGAATAGTATAAGGACCATAAAATTTGGGTGCCAGCTTCTTACAATGCTCATCCTTGAGGGAATTTTGCTTGTAAGGTTGCAGTCAAAGAAACACCTGATCCTCTTCTGCAAATTGACGTTTAGAGCGACCTTGATCTGCTTGTTGCTTCATACAATTTTGTGCCATGACCAAATTCTCTTTGAGGGTATGGAGAATAGCCTCTCGAACTGTAAGCGTTTGGTCTACTGCATGGACCTTCGAGACACCAGGTAAGTATGAGAGAACTGAAGGTGGTTTTTTTCCATATACCACTTCAAAAGGAGTCATGCGTGTACCTGTATGGTATGAAGTGTTGTACCACCATTTAGCTAGGGGTAACCATTGAGCCCACTGATTTTGATTTCCAGAGGAAAAACACCTCAAATATGTTTCCAAACACTTGTTGACAACTTCCGTTTGACCATCAGTCTAGGGATGGTAAGTTGTGCTAAGATGCAATTGGGTGCCTTGTAGCTTGAATAGTTCTTGCCAAAAATTGCTGGTGAAAGTTGGGTTGTGATCAGAAACAATAGAATGCGGCATGCCATGAAGCTTGAAGACATGATCCATGAAAAGTTGGGCCACCGTGGATGTTGTAAATGGGTGTTGAAGAGCACAAAAATGAGCATACTTGGAAAGGTGATCAACAACCAACATGATGACTGATTTATTTCCTGATTTGGGTAAGCCTGTAATAAAATCCATAGAGATATCCCTCCAAATAGCAGGTGGAATTGGAAGTGGTTGTAGTGTGCCTGGATATTTGAATTTTTTTCCCTTGTTGCATTGACACACATCACATTCAGCGACAAAATTATGAATGTCTTATTTCATACCATCCCAAAAAAAAGAACGTTTGACCCTGTCATAGGTTTTGGTAAACCTGGAGTGCCCAGTTGTGGGTGTAGCATGAAGCTCAGAAAGTACCATGGATTTAAGTTTTGATTGTTTACTTAAATACAAATGAAATTTGTATCGAAGTTTATCATGGAGCCAAGAGTACCCTGGGGAAGCTAGAGCATTGAACTGCAATTGTTGGATCAGATGCGAAATTTTGGGATCTTGTAGCCATTACTGGCGAACTGCTTGGAGCCAATCTAGTACAATGAAGGAAACAGAAAAAATGAATCCTTCATCTTCATATTTTCGAGAAAGTTCATCCACAACCACATTGTCTTTGCCTTTATTTTAAATGATCTCATAATCATATCCAAAGATCTTAGTCACCCATTTTTGTTGCTCCGGGGAGGAAATGCGTTGTTCCAGAAAATACTTGAGGCTTTGATGGTCTATATTAATTTGGAAGCGTTTCCCCAATAATAAGGGCGCCACAGATCAACGACATCCAAAATAGCCAACATTTCCTTTTCATAGATTGATTTGCCCATATTTCTTTCAGACAATTGCTTGCTGGTAAAGGCCAAAGGTTGACCCTCTTGCATAAGGACAACACCAGTTCCTTTCCTTGAAGCATCACATTCCAAGACAAATGTCTTTGTGAAATCAGGAAGGGCGAGGACTGGAGTGGTGCACATGGCCATCTTCAAGGTTTGAAAAGCTTGAGTAGCTGTTGGAGTCCAAGTGAAAGAGTTCTTTTTGAGGAGTGTAGTGAGAGGTGTTGCAATCTTTCCATAATTCTTAACAAACTTGCGATAATAACCTGTTAAGCCTAGAAATCCATGCAAGATTTTGAGAGTCTTTGGGTGAGGCCAGTATTGCATAGCTTCAATATTTTTAGGATCCACCCTGATGCCGTCCTTGCCAACCAGATGACCCAAGTACTCGACTTTTGAGGATCCAAAAGCACATTTAGATTGTTTCAGGAAAATTTTGTGCTGAGAGAGTAGATGGAGAACTTGATCCACATGAGAAATATGGTCTGTCTAGGTTTTGCTATAGATGAGGATATATTCAAATAAAACTAAGACAAAACGACGGAGAAAAGGATGGAAGACATGATTCATGAGGCTTTGGAAAGTGGAGGGGGAATTACACAAGCCAAAGGGCATGACCAAAAACTCATAGTGGCCCTCATGAGTTCTAAAGGCAGTATTGGGAACTTCTGCCTCTTTCATACATATTTGGTGGTAGCCAGAATGAAGATCAAGTTTAGTAAAGAATTGGGGCCACTCAATTCATCCAAGAGGTAATCAATGACAGGAATGGGAAATTTGTATTTAATGGTAAGTTTGTTGAGGGCACGGAAGTCAAGACACATTCACCAAGAACCTTCTTTCTTTAGGACCATAACCATTGGAGAAGAGTAAGGGCTCATACTAGGGCAGATAATGCCTGCATTAAGGAGTTCCTTGACCATTTTCTCAATTTCATTTTTTTGGGAAAAGGGGTGACGATACAGACGGATATTGGGAGGAAGGCTTCCAACTACAAGGGGAATGGAATGATCATGAACACCACGGGAAGGAGGGAGTCCTTGGGGAGTGGAAAATACCACTTGATGTTTATAAAGGATGGATTGGAGGTCTTGCGGCACCGAGGGTGTCTCTGTTGCTTGTATGGCATGGAGTTGGGAAATAACACCAGAATGACCTTTTTTGAGTAGATTTTCCAGGCGATGGGAACTAATGATCTCAGATGAACCGAAAATGATGACTTGGAACTTATATTGTTGGCCCTCCTAGTCAAATTGCATGGTTAATTCCTTAAAATCCATGAGAATGGGACCCAAAGTCCTTAGCTAGTCTGCACCCAACACAATGTCACAACCGCCCATGTCGATAGAAAACATATGAGATTTTAGGTGGTAGTCACCAATTTGGAGACACTCATTTTCACAACGCTATCCACATTTCATGGAGCCACCATTGGAAATCATGATTTGGAAATTATTGATTGCATGGATGTAGCAATGAGTTTCTTGGGCAATGCGATGAAGAATAAAATTATGGGTGCTTCTACTATCAACAAGAATGATGACCTTCCTATGCTTGATGTAACCAATTAGCTTGAGGGTTTGGGTAGCAAAGAAGCCAGTGAGATAATTTAGGGAAATGACCAGTTTTACTTCGAGAGGGTCTGAGGGAGGGGTTATGTCAGTGGTTTCAGGTAACTCAGACACAAGGGGAGTTTCAACATCCTCTTCCGAAATATCCTCCAAGATGTCCATAAAAAGATTTTGTTCCTTACACTTGTGGCCCGGGAAATATTTTTCATCACAATTATAACAAAGGCCTTTGAGTTGCCATTTATCCATTTCAACCCTGGTCAATTTTTGGATCTTTAGTGGAGCAGAGGGAGTAGTGGGATTTACTAGTTTAGTGCGAGGGATAAAGGCGGGTTTCCATTTTTGAGAAGATACAACCTATCGTGCTTCTTTATCTCTTTTAGTAGCCTCCACCCAACTTTGAGGCTGATCCATGAGGACATGGGCCCAAATCTCATCCTTGAGGCCACTGATAAAGCACTCTCGGAAAAAGGCATCAAACATGCCCTTTGTCCGAAAATCCAGGCGCTCAAAAGAAGCTATAAATTCTTCCATTGTTCCTGATTGTTTCAACTTTGTCAAATGGACCAAATGGTTGGTGTCAGTGTCAAAGCATTCATAAATCTCTGCCACAAAGTGAGTCTAAGCAATATACCCTTGATGAGAAGTTTTTCTCCATTGCCACCATTGCCAACGTTATTGATCTAGATGGAGAACACCATACCGAAGTTTCTCCAAGTCATCTGTAATGTCGTATAAAGAGAAATAATGTTCCATTTGGGTTACCCAACCGGTGGGATCCAAACCATCAAATTTGGTCACATCCACCCGCGRAAGGCATAGGTCACGTTGAAAGTGATGGTGATGAAAKTTATGGGAATGAGAGGAATTTTCATCTTTAGTATGTGGAGGTGGGTTAGATAAAGAGTTATCTGTAGGGATATGCAGCTTGGTGTAGAGCATCGAAATGATAGATTCAAGCTAGGTGGTCAGGTCTTTTTTTATTTCCTCCATTGAGGACTTCATGGTTGTATTGATGATGACAACATTGGCACTGAGTTGTTTCACTTCTTGTTGGGTCTCAGTGAAATTAGATTGCAAGTTATTGAAGCGAGCTTCCAAGTCTTGGCTACGAATATGGGCCATGATGACGAGGGAACCGAAATGGGGCGGGTGGGGTCAAAAATTTTGCTGAAAAATGATATGTATGAATGTGATAAGGGTGAAGAGATGAATCCAATGGAATAGGTCTCAAATAATGGTGCAAAATTTTCTAGACTCCGGTCAAAAGTGGGGTCATAAATTTTCTTGAAAAATGATATGTATGAATGTGATAAGGGTGAAGAGATGAATCCAATGGAATAGGTCTCAAATAATGGTGCAAATTTTTTATTTTTTTTTTGGACCTGTGGAGTTATACTCCAGTCTGAAGAATACTGCAGTGATGAAATGCCCAAATGCTTAACTAGGAAGAAATGTGTAGTGATTTGTCAACCTGAACATAGTTGCRCAAAAATAGATCTTGTCTGTTTTAATTTTTTTATGTTTCTGTCCCCAAGGGTTAGGTATTCAAGGGTTCTACAAACAAGGGTTTGCCCTGTGCTATAGCTCTCTAATATACGTGTGGGGTCCAACAGTAGTACTCAGTCCAATATCTCAGGGCATTAATTAAGGAGGCTAGATCGTGCCCTTAGTCGTACTACCCGACTACCCATGTACTAGAGAGTATCTTCCCGAGTGTTTGATCTTGGTGGCACTATAGAAGTCAGGTGGCCAATCGGTTTATCTAAAGAGGGCTTCAGGTAATCTAGGTCGATCCGTACACAGGTGTTGTCTGATGTGCTACCACTCAAAGGGGTACCAACAGGGGTTACAAGGGTGGCCAACAGATGTGCACTTAAGTACCACTTGTATTCCATGCATGTATAAATCCCTCAACTGTGGGTTTATTCACGTAATGAAATACCTATGTGGCTTAAAGACACCAGAATACGTCTCTACCCTGAAAAAAATATTTAACCCACAATTCCTGCCAAGGAAAGTGCTCTGATACCACTTGTAATATATCAGATATAAAAAGTATGCAAAACAAAAAAAAATGATAGAAATGGCATATTAACAACAATGTAACCAGAACAATCACCACAATAACACTGAAATGATATAAGACTAACAACAGAAATAACACTTTGATTCTGAGAGCAATGTTCATGGGCCTCTTCAAGGGGGAAACCTCCAGTCGAGCAAAGCTCTATTACAATAATATCCAAGCTAGGGTGCTCATACCCTCGACTCCTATTTATACTAAATATGTCTATCAAAAGAAGCATCTAAAGGAAGATCCTTCTAGAAGTGGAAGCTTCTATTAGGTCTTATTACATTCGACTTATTCTATTTTATTGCAAGGCCTTATTAATATTGACCTTTATTACATCCGAATATATTGTTCTACTTATGTGCGGGTTAGTACCCTAACATATTTTAATATACTTCATCGGGTTCAACCAGAGATTTCTAGCTGCTCGATCTCTCTTAATCTCCATTCCCAGAATGAATTTCGAAGCACCAAGATCATTCATGTCGAACTTGGAGGATAGTTTATTCTTCACCTACTTTATTGCATCCATGTTGTTTCCAATTAGAAACATGTCGTCGACATACAATGCTACATATATGAAATTCCCACCTTCTTCTTTGGAATATATACAATGATCATATTTTCTTCTCACAAATCCCAAACTAAGGATGCATGTATCGAAATTTTGGTACCACATCCTTGGTGATTTCTTTAAACCATAAAGGGATACTTTTAGTTGCACACAAAATATTTCTTTCTCTTTACTACAAATCCTTCAGGATGTTTCATGTATATTTCTTCTTCCGGGTCCCCATGTAGGAACGTTGTATTTACATCCATTTGTTCTATTTCCATATCAAATGTTGCATCCAAAGACATTAGTACTCTAATGGAAGTTAATTTTACAATAGGGGAAAAAATATCACCGAGGAAGACTCCTTCGAATTGGGAATACTCTTTCGCTACCAATCGAGCATTGAATTTATCGACTTGTCTTGTTGCATTCACTTTATTCTTGAATACCCATTTTCTACCGAAGCGATTTATTCCACTAGGTAATTTGAGTAGGTCCCATGTCTCATTCTCTTGCAAGGATTCCATATCTTCGACCATGGAATCCTTCCAAATTTTTTCCTTTGTTGATTTGAATGCCTCCCCGACTGACTTGGGCTCATCATCGATGGACGTTACCACAGATTTGGAATGGAATTAGGGTGGACTATACCTTTCGATTGGTTTTCTTACTCATTCTGAACTCCTTACAACTAGGTTCAGTTGTTCCACCTCTTCATCTGATTCAATTGACTCATCTGAATCAACTTCTTCCTTCCTCAGTTCAAACCACACCTTCTCAGGATTATTCTCAATCTGAACAATTTCTTCAGGCTCAGACTTTTCTCAGACTTCTCTGAAGACCACATCTTTACTGTACATTGCTATTTTTTATGCAGGATCCCAGAGCTTATATCCTTTCATTACTTCCTTGTATCCAATGAAAATACACTTGATTTCCTTATTGTCCAGCTTTCTCCTCTTTTCCTTAGGAACACACACAAATGCATCACAGCGAAATACTTTGAGATTTTAAAATGGAGGATTTTTACATGACCATATCTTATGTGGAGTCGTGTCGACTAGCACCGATGAAGGAGACATATTAACCAGATAAATTGAAGTGTTGAATGCCTCTTCCTAGAATTCTTTTACAAGCCCAACACCACTGATCATGTTGCTTTACTTGTCCATCAATGTTTAGTCCATTCTCTCAACAACTCCATTTTTTTGTGGGGTATATGGTGTGGTATTTTGACATGCTATGCCACACTACTTGCAAAAGTGATCAAATTATTTTCCATAGAATTCACCACCGTTGTCATTTCTTAGCACCTTAATCTTCTTATATATATGGTTTTCTACAAGAGCTTTAAACTCTTTAAATCTCTGGAAAACCTCTATTTTCTTCTTCAAGGAATATATCCATGTCTTCTTGGAAAATTATCTATGAAGGAGACATAATACAAGGATCTACAAAGTGAAGGAACTGAAAACGGGCCAAACACATCACTATGAACCAATTCTAGAATCCCATTTTCTGTAGTTGCTCTAGATGGGAACCTCACCCGAATTTGTTTTCCATACATGCAATTTTCACAAAAGTCAACTTCTAAATTACATTTAGGAAAATCTTTGACCATACATTTGTTTTGGATAGCTCTAATTCATTTTTCTCCAATGTGTTTCATCCTCTTGTGTCATAGCATGGTCGGGTTGACTTTATGATGTCTTGTCGAGTCAGTTTGATTCGACTCATCCTGAGTCGATTCGAGTCGAGTTGATTCAATGTCGATGTCAAGTCAACTTTAGGAATAATAATCTGATTGCATCCAGTCGAGTCGACATTCTCTAACAACTTATATAGGGTTCCAATCTGAACTCCTTTCATTAAGATCGTCGCACCTTTGACCATCTTGCATGTATTCTTCTAAAATAGAGTGTGCACCTCTAAATCACTCATATTTCTGAAATATATCAGGTTTCTTTCCAAACCTGGAATGTGCAACACACTTGGAAGGGTTCTACTCCTCCCATCTTGTAGTATCAGTGAGACTCTTCCTTGTCCAACAATTTTGGTTCTCAATTCGTCCCCCAAGAATACATCTCCTCCATCATATCATTCATATTCATAAAACCACTCTGTATGTGGTGTCATATGATAAGATGATCCTGATTCGATCAACCAAACATCTTGATCCGATTGTGTATTGATCGATGCCATGTATAGATCGCCTCCCTTTTCTGGGGTCGACTTTCTCTCAGTCAACTGCTTCTTATTGGATCCTGTACTGAATTGCATTAAATTCGACTTATGATCCTTTCTATAATTCCCAACTTATCGCATTTCCAAGATATTGTCATCAACTGAACAAGGGATTTAGATCTACCCTTTGAATTAGAATTTTTATCAGAGAATTTTCCTTTATCTCTATCTACTGATTGACCTCTCACCATTAAAGCATCTTTGGTCAATCCTTCCATGTTCTTCCTTCTCATTTCTTATGACAATAGAGATGCAACCACATCTTCTAGAGTTAGTGTGGTTGTATTACTCCATATATCCATGACTAAGCTATCCCAAGAGTTTGGAAAAGAGCATAATAGGCTAATACATTTATCCTCGGTGATTTTAATATCCACAGATGATAACTAGATTATAATGGTATTAAACGCATTTAAATGCTCAGTCACCGAAATACCATCACTCATCCCCAGAAGATACAATTTCTTTCTAAGAAACATCTTATTTACCAGATATTTAGACTGGTACAATCTCCCCAACTTGTCCCACAGTTTCTTGGCCGAATATTCAGTCGAGACATTCAGCGGTACCAAATCATAGTCCTTTCTCTTCTCTCAAGTTTCTCCCATTCTTCCATCGAGATACCTGCTGGCATGGTGCCTAGATAGATTGCTTTCCATTGTTCTCAATCTACAAGGAGATCTTCAATTTAAGTTTCCAAAGATCAAAATTCTGACCATTGAATTTTTCAATCTCTATTCTTGAGTTTCTTGCCATTCTTTAACATGATCTTTAAGACTTATGACTCTAACTGTACCTAGGGTTTAGCTCAGATCCAAGATTCTTTAAATCAAGAATTGATCAAATGATTTTTAAATCAAGCTCTGATACCACATGTCAAGAGACATGTAAATCTCTGATACCACATGTCAGGAAATGAAGAACACTTCCACACTAAACCTAGTAGAAGAGAGGAAGAAATGAATCAAGAAAGTAAATGAAAAAGAAAACAAACATAACACAAAGATTTTACCATGGAAACCCAAACCAAGAAAACCAACATTCCTTGAGCGTTCTTATCTCTTGTTGTCTTATTCATTTAGAATAAAAGGTTGCATGTCTAACCTTAGTCCACACCTAAGACACAATCGACATCATACCCTCTTGCTTACACAAGAAAAACCCTGTAGCCAATTCGGCTTACATCTACATGACCAACAAACTTTACCCCGATTTATCCAAAATATTGATCTAACAATTATCATTTACAACATTACAAAATGCATTCTTTATAGGCTTTACAATAGGAAAAAACTTAAAGAAAAGGCACCCAAAAATGGTTACAGATCCATGTAGATCATTGGATACAAATCCTATGAATCTCGGGATTCTGTCGCGATTATGTTACATTCGACTACCAACTATGATTACCAGTCGGCTACCATTCAACCTTCATTTGTTCTTTAGTCAGTCTTCCACGTGCCTTCATATCTACATCTTTTTAGTCGACCTTGTTGTCGATATCTTCAACTTTGACTTTACCCGACTGACTACCTCGACCTTAGACTCATTGTCGATCCACCCCTAATTCAACTTTCTTTAGATCCACCTCGACTTTGAGTCTCAGTTGATCCACCTCGACCTTCACTACAAAGAATATAACAACCCAATAGTAAGAAGTCCTATGCATCAAGTATCTTACTTCTACACAGTTGGTCTCCATATTAATATATGTATTCTAGACAAGTGCAATTAGTTTGCATAGTTTTTGTTGAAGAGAGTTTTCTTTGTGCATAACACAGTTAACTCTGTTGTGTTGCTAGTTTTTCCTGAACAAAATCAAGTCGAGTGGGGACTATTACAGAGACTGTTTAGGCCAAAAACAGACAAAGGTGAAAAGGGAGGGAATATTTTCTATCTTGTTGTTCTATTGTTGTTCGATAGTTTGTTTGGTTGTTGTTTGATGGAATTTTCTTTGTGCATCATGCAACTTCTTTTGTTGTGTTTTTGGTTTTTGAAGGGGAAATTCAAGTGGGTGGGAGGCTCTTACATAAATTGTGTAATTCGATGGCATTTGAAAGTGAGTAGGGATAGAGGGTGTGTTTTTTTGTGGTTGTATTGTTTACTTTTTTTTTAGGTTTCTTAATGTCTTTATCTTCTATGTCATATGTTATTGTTCAGAGGGACAAATTAGTTGTGCATTTGCAAGTTCCAGAAGTGACGAGTTCTAAGAGTTATAATTTTGGGGTTGTGGAAATGTGTGTCAGATTGTGTCAAATCATATGCATTATATGCTATATACCAGGGAAAATTAGGTCCTAATTTTTATTTTGCATTTGCCTATTGTCAGCTTGTATTTTTAATCTTGTTTTGCAGTTGATTGATGCTATGGAGATGGTGCAGGTGAATAGCTAGGAAGCATTGTATTATTTTTCGTGTGTTGCAAAGCAATGTTGTTTTTAGGTTGATGCATTTCACTGTGTTACGTCTATTCTTTTTTTGTTGGGGGTTCAATTACAGTGTAATCATATATAGTTCATAGAGAGGGACATTTTGCAGTTTGTCTGGAGGATTTTGCTATGAACATATGGCAGAATTGGGCCCGTCTATGTCTTTTGCATCTCAGTAGTGGAATATTAGTATCGTTGATACAACAATTTTTGTGTATTTTCAATTCTTGTGCAGGGAATTCATTGCAGGTGTTTCTGTTTTTTTGGCTTGTATTTTTCATCTTGTTTATCTCATAATTTTTTTTTTTTAAATATTTGAATAAACAATATATTTTGTAATAAAACAATTAATATTATATATAGTATGGAATAGATACTTTTAAATTTAACTATAATTCCTAATCTATATAGCATTATTTTGTAGTTGATTGATGCTATGAAGATGGTGTGGGTATAAGGGTAGGGAGCACTACATTATTTTTCATGTGTTGTAGTGCAATATTGTTTTTAGGTTTTTGCATTTGACTGTGTTTCATTTGTTCTTATTTTGTTGGGAGTTTGATTGTAGTATGGGTAGTTGTAGTACAGAAAGACAGGGATTTCGCAGTTTG
>JASDQU010738933.1:194430-214559 GCA_032191745.1 Picea mariana
TTCAATTACAGTGTAATCATATATAGTTCATAGAGAGGGACATTTTGCAGTTTGTCTGGAGGATTTTGCTATGAACATATGGCAGAATTGGGCCCGTCTATGTCTTTTGCATCTCAGTAGTGGAATATTAGTATCGTTGATACAACAATTTTTGTGTATTTTCAATTCTTGTGCAAGGAATTCATTGCAGGTGTTTCTATTTTTTTGGCTTGTATTTTTCATCTTGTTTATCTCATAATTTTTTTTTTTTTAAATATTTGAATAAACAATATATTTTGTAATAAAACAATTAATATTATATATAGTATGGAATAGATACTTTTAAATTTAACTATAATTCCTAATCTATATAGCATTATTTTGTAGTTGATTGATGCGATGAAGATGGTGTGGGTATAAGGGTAGGGAGCACTACATTATTTTTCATGTGTTGTAGTGCAATATTGTTTTTAGGTTTTTGCATTTGACTGTGTTTCATTTGTTCTTATTTTGTTGGGAGTTTGATTGTAGTATGGGTAGTTGTAGTACAGAAAGACAGGGATTTCGCAGTTTGTGCAAAGGATTTTGCTATGTGAAATTCATATCCATGCAGAGGGGGGACATATGGTATTTGCAAAAATTTTGTCCAGCCTCAAAAGTGGGCAAGTAAAAATTATTGTGACAAGCAACATGTTCAAATAGCTCGCAGACCTAGGTTTACAACAAGGTGAAGAGCAAGATGTCAATTTGATAAAATGTCTTTTACAAATATTGGATAGATTTTAGATAGCAATAGCGATAATAAAAACCATGGAGCAATTTATAGATAGGAAACATATTTGTGTAGTATACCTAGGGAGGTAATATGGGGTACCTAGGGAGGTACCCAATGGGAATGTGGTTATGTATTATTAGTGGAAGTCATTTAATATATGAGAATGTGGTCATTCAATGTAAGGTGGACTATGTCCACCATATTAATAAAGGCCCACTGTGGTAGTTGGATGTAATAAATGAGAGAAGGCTCTCTCGAAGGTTCCTAGGAGATAGAGAGAGTTATATAAATAAGTGTAAGAAATGTAATGAATCATAGTGAATAATATTTTCATTGTAACAAGACAGTGTTGCTTGAGGACTGCATTCCTTCCTTAAGGAATAATATATGGTGTTACCCTACCTCAAGGGTTTTCTCTATTTCTTGTGTTAAGTATTTGGTGAATGGTTTATGGTTTATTCTTGTTCTTATTGAAGTATATTTGAAGATCTGGTATAGGTACTTAACAATTGGTATCAGAGCACTTTCCTTGACCAAAGAAGGGAAGAATTGTTTTCGCTCTTTTTGCAGAATTTTTCTAGGAAAGAAAAAGAGGGCAACGCACTTCAGGTTCATATATGAACTTTTATGAGATAAATTTGGAAAAACAAATTCAGCATTTGAATTCATCTCGGAAAAATATCCAATTATATAAAAAAAATCAGCCGAAACGGAGTCCGGGAAGTAAAGTTATGAGCATTTTAAATTCAATAGTTTTTCAGGGTTTTTCAAGGTTTTTCAAGAATATGCCTTGATTTTCTGCGGTAATTTATTTTTAAACCCTAGTTTTTGTTGAATATTTTTTCTAAGCAATATGTATTTTACAAGAAAAGATGATGGTCCTAGTATTGAAGACTTATTAAAGTCCCACAAGTCAAAATGGAAAGGGCAGTGGAAATCTTTTGTAGACTGGGGTTTCAAAGGTGATGCTCTCAAATGGTGGAAATCATTTCACCATTCTAAGTGGATGTCACTTTCTAAGGAAGCAATATATGGCGTTACCCTACCTCAAGGGTTTTCTTTATTTCTTGTGTTCAGTATTTGGTGAATGGTTTATGGTTTATTCTTGGTCTTATTGAAGTATATTTGCAGATCTGGTATCGGTACTTCACAATTTGATTGGGACTATTTATATATGTGTGACGTTTTCTCTTAAATACGAGAAAATAAATTTATTATAAATCACTAATCTAATTTTCAAATTATGTCCCTTGTCACAATAATAGATGCAAAAATATTGGAAATGGTGAGGTGCGGGAGGGTGACCTGTGAAGGTTGTCAACACAAGGCATAAAAATAGATTGTCTTAAGTACACCAAGTATAGCAGTATGAGGTGGATGAGGATTGTAGACTTTGGACCATTTTACTGATTATTTATGCAACTTATGGTCTAAGTTAGGGAGTAGTGAATTTGTTTGTATGTCTTGTAGTGAAGTTTTGTTTTTAGGTTGGTGCATTAGACTATTTTTCATCTGTTCTTCTTTTGTTGGGGATTGGATTGTAGTATAAGTATATATAGTTTGGAAAGATAGGAATTTTGTTGTTTTCCTAAAGGATTTTTCTATGGATATATGGCGAGAGTCTGTTCGACCATGTGTTGGAAATGCTAAGGTGCGGGAGCGTGTCATGTGCAGGTTCTCCACACAAGGATTATAAACAGATAGCCTTAAGTATGCAAAGTATAGTTGATCCATATTTATAAATGGAACAAAATGAAATATAGATGTATAAAAGAGAAACATACAGAGATACAATGAAACTTGACTTTTATTAATAAAGAGAACATGTTGAAATTGTAAAATGCAGAATGAAACTGTAAAATGCAGAATGAAACAAACTTGCTCGAATGGTGGAAACGTATCTCTGAGAAGAGATGTGACAGCTATGCACATTCGCAAGAATATGAATACAATGAGGCTCCAAAGTTCCTTTTAACATAAAACATAAAAGATAAAACCCTAACCCTAAGAGATGAAACGCCAAAATTTTTGTGAACCCAAATGGGGGTAGTTGATATGTCAACTTCTCGAGGGTGTAACTTTTGTATACGATCTTTGTTTGGGGTGCTAGATACACCATTGGAAAGGTCTAGCCGAGGAGTACACATTTAATTCATCTTATAATCTACCTTTGATATCATTGTAGGCATTACTTAGGAAAAAAAACATCATTTAGGGCCTCAAAATGACCCCAGAAGTTTGGGACCCGAAAAACTGTAAAAACTGCCAAAATGGAAAATTGTTCTTTAAGCTAGTGGAATAGGTGGGTGGCCATGAATATACACTTGGATCACTCCTCCCCCCTTAGGAATAAATGGTCTCCATTGCGTTAGGCACCCCCATCAGCATGGATACTTTCAAGGACGGAAATTTATATTAAAATGTAGAAACCTATGCTAATCTTACTAGTCCTTAATATGCAAAATGTAAAATGTTTAGCGATACTTTTGTAAAAATATTCAAATATCTAAGGATTTTATATAGTTTCTATAAAATTTTGGCGATTTTTAAGGTAAAACTTTTTTATTCTATGGAATTTGGGTGAATCGTTTTTAGAAAAAATGGAAATTGGCGAATCTTTTTTGCGGAAAAACCATGGAAAATTAGCCCATTTGCGAAATTTAGCCCCTAAAATCATCTATGTCCATCAGATGGGGAAACTTATGTTGAACTTGGCCTTGGGTGAGCCACTTGACTTGTTGTAGGAGTTGTCTTGCTTTGACAACATGATAAAGTTGGATCCTTTGTTGGAGAGTGCCCTTAATCTGATTTTTCATCATATGATCAATGGATGCATGTTTCATGTATTCATGGTTGATATATGTCATCGTCAACTGCTTTGCAATCTATGATGTGTCCAATAATGGTGGGAGGTATGGCTAAAGGAGGTCCACATTGAACACTGGGTGTAGGATAATTTTTTGTGATCACTTGATTTTTTTTTAGACCTGACCAAAGTGCCCTAATTGCACTATTTTCATATATTAATAAAATCCACTCAAAACCCTAATTAATCTATGTTATGATCCAACTGCTTAAAATATCATAATAGAATATAAGTACATGCCATCTACACCAATGTGAGTGTGGATCCCAACTCCAATATAGATAAGAGAGATAAGTTACACAATAACTCCTTAAATAATAGGAGAACCTCCTCCAAATATCCACATACATTTATACATCACAATTCACATGTTCACAATAAGGAATACATGACCTCTATATATACATATTCACACACTACACATGAGGCATCTTTACTATTAGTCCAACCCTATTACATATATATTTATACATTGCATGTACATTTATTCCCATATATCCCCCTCCCTAGGGTCATATCATATACATTTAGCCCCGTATATGCTCCCCTTGGGTCATAACAAAGTACCATCCCTCAAAAAAATTTGTCCTCAAAGCTTTGCAATTAAAGGATTCACATGTGATGAAACCAAGTAATATGATTTTCTTATGTTCCCACTTCATTCCATTGATGGTGATCCATCCATCCAAAATCAATTATTTTCGGTCTTAATTCTTTGTGGCTAGTTGTTGCATAATTTTCTTCCCTTTGATTCCATGTATTGTTGTTGTAACTTCTCCAATTTGTAGTGGTTGTTGGTATCTAATAATAGCTTATTGAAGAGTGGTTTTGTGATGTCTTGTTCCATGAATACTGACAATTATTCCATCTTCCTCCTCGATGATATTTATATTGACCTTCTTGTCTTCCTTGAATTCTTTCCTGGTAATGAGGGTGTCTATATGGTTTCACATTTCACAGTTTTCCTTCACTCTGTACATGCATTTCATCTATCTTCTTTTCAGAGACAATGGCATCCTCTATCCTCTTTTATTGGTCTTTTATTATTCTATCCTTGTAGATAATACCGTCATATTTAGCATATACATCCTCTAGATGAAGTTCAACTTCTTCAAGTATCTTCTGGTGACCTTCTTGAATCTTGTCTTCGTTCTTATTTTGAAGTTGTAATGTCACCCCATTTATCAAATTATGACATCCTTCTTCTATTATGGATTTCATTTATGATTTTACCTCATTAGTGTTTAGGTATTCCTCAACCTTCTTGAAAATTTCCTCTTCAAGTATTTTGATATATTCTTCATCCAAGATCCTCATTTCTTCTTGATTTTGATAATTCTTCTTTTGTTATTTCAATCTCTTAACATCATC
The DNA here is from genome assembly GCA_032191745.1 of Picea mariana. Lineage (NCBI taxonomy): Eukaryota > Viridiplantae > Streptophyta > Pinopsida > Pinales > Pinaceae > Picea > Picea mariana. Next base: position 199,422 of record JASDQU010738933.1, read on the forward strand.
CAGTATTTTTTTATAATGGTTTCATAATATACATATCTATTCATATTTGTTTTTCAAATCTTCCCTTGACTCATCTTTTTCCCACTTCCCTTTGCCAACCTTCTCCTATTTTAATTTTTGAACTTCCTTAATGAGTTCTTCATTAAGGTCTCATATCTTAGATAGCTATCACCCTTATTCTTGATCTCTTCCTTTTCTTATTTTAACTCATCTTGAGTTCTATATATTTCCTCCATTTTTGTATTGATAATCCATTTATTTGAGAAGCAGTTTTCAAAATTTTCCCATGTGGGGGAGCGTTTAGTACCTTTATCAAGGCTATACAACCACTTGAAATCTTCACTAGTAAAGAAAATTGTTGTCATAAAAGGTGTCAAATTAGTTTTCTTTATCATCATCAACTACTCACTAGGATTGATTTCATCTTTATCTTCATCTCCACTAAACTTAAGCATTGTCATTGATGCTTAATTGAGATCTAACCCAAACCCTCAACTTACACCCTCGGTATATTACATATAATGATCTTAAATAGTTATAATCATTGTTCCAATATAATATTCTACCTTTTCTCTTTCCAATGGATTTTGAATCAACTCAATCAGACATCCCAATCAAAATTTATGATAGTTTTAAGTGAACATTTCTTTGAAACCCCGTTTTGGAGTCTATCCTTCTAGTCGACCTTCCTTTTAATGAATTTATGAAATTTCAGCCCCTATGAGTCTAAAATTTTTTCCTATATTACTATGACATGTATTCTCTAAAATGCCATAGGTATGACCAAAATTGTATTTTCCAAGTGAAAGTTATGGTAACTTTCCTAAACCTTGCTAATTTTTTCCCTTTCCTGAAGAGAGAACCTGTAAAGAATGCCACATGTCCAATATTTAATACTTGATTATTAAATTTGTATTAGAAATACTCTATACTTTCCTCTTTCAAATGCAATTGGTTTCACTAAATTTGAATCCTCTCCCGAAGAAGATATGATCTTTTTACCCAGAACACTTGTTTGAGACTAGTTATAGGACTAGTCAAAAACCCTATCTTCCACAGGGTATATCTCCAAAAATATAACGACCCAAAAGATTAAATTTGTACCATAGGTACCTTGATATGTATTCTAAATAAAAACCAATTTTCTATATTTGCAGTAGACCAAAACAAATTTTATAGTGAAAATTCTAATATGACTCGCTTGGAGAAGAAAAACCATAGGATCGATGCTTTGATACCAAATGTTATGATCCAAATGCTTAAAATGTCATAACATAATAGAAGTACACACCATGTACATGAATGTGACTGTGGGGCACAACTCTAATATAAATAAGAGAGATAAGTTACACAATATCTCCTTAACAAATAGGAGAACCTCCTCCAAATATTCAAATGCATTCATACATCACAATTCACATGTTCACAATAATGAATACATAATATCCATATATAATTATTCACACACTACACATGAGGCCCCTTTACCATTAGGTCGGCTCTATTACATATATATTTACACATGGCATGTACATTTATCCCCATATATCCCCCCCCCCCTTGGAGTCATATCATATACATTTATCCCCATATATGCTCCCCTTGGATCATTTAGACCTCATATATTCATCTATCTATTTCTCTTCTCACCCTATGGTTTCTCAATTTTCCCTAAAATTGACTGGTGACTCCCCTCTCTCCTTACTACCTGTGGTAACATGAATCCATTCACATGCTACATTTAGTGACTCTACTAGGTAATTCCCATCAACCCTTCCCTCTTTTGAGTGAATACTCTCTTATTTCTCATTTTTCCTCCCTTATTCTTTGTACTATGGAGTCCTCCTCCATTTCCTTTAATGTTGTTTTCCCCAGTTCCATGCATCTTGGAATTAAATAGATTTACCCTCAAAACATGTCTAACCTATCTTATATTACTCAAATGAGTCTTATGAAAATGCCTCCTAGTAGTTATCCAGGTACTCATACAACAATTTCTACCCATCCTTATAACATAAGGAATCTTCCCCTTATTACTATATAAACCAAGTTAACCATGGAGGATTTTCACCAATTCCTCCCAATGTGACACATATTCCTTCTTTGAAAAGGAAATATAATCATACAACATCCAACCCACTACCCCATGCAGGACATGCAATAAAATCATGCCCTAAATGCAACAACTTTAAGAGAGAATCCTTAGAGAATTTATTAAACTTAAAGACTCTCTTAGGAATCCCTTCCCTCCTCAACAAGTTTCCAAAGATAAACATCTATCCTTTCCTTGTACTCATCCCTATTTACATCCACCTAAGTGGTGTTAGGAACAATATTCTCCCCCTCCTTACACAAACACACATACAACTAATGATGACTTAAATGTTGACCCTTTTCCTAGTTCATACAATTGGTGTAAGTAGCATAAGCACAATACTCACACTATAACTCAATATCACATCCTTCAATAGAATAATCATTTCTCTTACCAATTATCTTCACCATATACGATCCCAATCCAATATTCTACCTCTCAAGATGGAACTTCCCCAATAAAAGATATTTCATATCAACAAGACACTTCTATGAAACGAAATGTCTATTCTCAACTTAACACTTTTCCTCCTCAACCCAAACCTGATTATGAATTAGATACATTTGGAGTGTTTCCCCAACCCAGTAGTGGGAGGATGTGCCTCTTGATCCCATCAGGTCTTCATCCTATTTCAAAGATTGTATTAACATGACCTGTAAAAAATTAGATATTGAACCCTTTCTAGGACACTTTGACTATAATGGGTGGTATCCATTTAGTTACCAATATTACATCAATGCCTCCTCCTCCTCACATAATCCTTGAATGAACAAGTGACCTTCTTCCTTGTATTTTTCCTATGTTGGAACCTCTTCCTTTAAAACAAATCCTTCATCCTTCCACTCCTCCTTCACCAATGGAATCTACCCCTTCATTCTCTTTTTAATCCAAGACCCCTTAGGATGGAATTCCTATCCTTATTCGTAGAGAACCCCATCCTACTACCTATCCATTTGATGGCTCTCTCTGGGTTGTCTCATCCATCTCTTTCTCCTCCACTCTCACCTTGATATTCTTAGGGTAACACCTACTCTCCTTGATTTATTACACCCTTCCATTTTTTTAGTCCCCTAATTATAACATCTCATACCTTTATTGTCTATGTCTCTTATTTATGTTATCCTTAAGATGCCTAGGGAAAGGTTTTCCTCTCTTCCTTGTCTTATATTTTCTCTTATTTACCACCTATTTTCTTGATCCTTTCATATTTTATTGTCTCCCTTTAGTTCATTTTCTTGACTAGGGCCCAATTCAAGATTAATTTCCTTAGTTGAGACTAGTCACCACTCCCCTTGCAATCTTCCCTAAGATGTTATCTTTGATGGTTGCATCTTGTAGCATATAGCTATAAGGTCACCTTCATTTCTATGAAATTACCTTCCTCTCAACACTCTCCTCCTACCTTCAATGGTGCTTCATTAACATTGTTTCCTTGTGTTCCTTTTATATCCTCATGCCAACATTTTCACCTCCTGCCTTCAATGGTGCCATTCTAGAATCAATGGCACATGCCCTCACTAATGTCACCTTACAATTATTAGTTCATTCAATGGTTCCTTTCCAAAATTTTGATAATATCGCCTCACCATCATCAGTTCATTTGATGGTTCTTTTTAACATCATCACTTCAAGTCTTCATTGATGTCAGCTCACCATAATTCCACCTCTAATGACCTCACTAGTTGTAGGCTAGCATTTCCAACTTTCACCCTCCCTCATAATAGTTGTTTCCTCTAACCTATGTTTCCTTTAGTAGTTCAACACTAGTGTGGTATTCTCTCACCTCTTGTCTCGTCTCTCTTTCACCTTTGCTTGATTGTTTTTCTCTCATGGTAATTGTTGTCACTATCCCTTCCCTACTTAAGAAAATTTGTTAAACGTTTTTTTTAGGAACCTAGATTTCTTCGGTATTGAGATCACCATGTTTACACCTCTTATGTCTTGGCTATATTTTATCACTGACCCCTACAATTAGGTAAGTACATGTATTTTCCTCTTACTCTCAATCTCATGTTTTCTTTCTGACATCTCCTTCATAATACAACTATTGTATTACTTTCATGATAATTAGACTTCTGTGCATTAATTTCATAGTCTAGTTGTTATCTTACTTTTGTAGTAATTATGATTACTCATAACTTGTTTTATATTCTAACGGCTATTTCTGTTACGTAGTATTTATATTTACATAACTCTAATTTAATAGTTTAGATGATGCTATGATTTCATAGTAGTTGAACCTATTTTTATCCCATCCTAACATTATTTTCTTGGTATCCATTTCATTACTTCTTGATATTTTTCTTCCTTCCTTACATATGGTTGATGTCATACAACTTCCTACATATGTTTGCTAGAGATATTCTCTCTAGCACTGATTCTCAGGGCATATGATCACATGCACACAATGAGTTGGTGAACTGGCAAATAGATGACTATCCCTTCGAAGTCAAGTCAATTAACTTATGTTATGAACACTAGTAGGATCCCTCCATGCATAATTTATTTTCAAATGTTAGTGCCTCCATTTTCGCTTTATCTTATATCCCCTAGTTTCTTTCTTCTCTTTTATTTCCACTCACTATTGTTCCCATCTTATGGGTAACAAATTTTTCAAGGGGGGATTATTTAGTGTATGGATTTCTCACTCTAGTGCTCACATACACTTACCCATTTGGATAATAGAAGTATGAACTACTTCTATGGGATTGTTGTATCTAAACCATCTGATGATGACATCAATACTTCTCTATTGTCCTTATGTGTCGGATCACCTTCCTTGAGTCCCCCTTACCTTAGCTTAGATCTATAACATCTTAGTGATGTCTAGTGATTAGGTAGGGCCCTCATTAACCTTTTGTCTCCAAATTTGGCCTTTGGTTGTTGGTTTGGATCACTTTGACCCTTCATAGCACTCATTTTTTGTATCTGCTTACTCTATGGATATGATTTGGGGTGTAAATGCCTAATTTGTTCCATAGTTACTTGGGATTGTTGTATCTAAACCACCCGATGTTGACATCAATACTTCTCTATTGTCCTTATGTGTTGGATCACCTTCCTTGAGTCCCCCTTACCTTAGCTTATATCTACAACATCTTAGTGATGTATAGTGATTAGGTAGGGCCCTCACTAACCTTTTATCTCCAACTTTGGCCTTCGGTTGTTGGATTGGATCACTTTGACCCTTCATAGCACTCATTTTGTGTATCTCCTTACTCTATGGATCTAATTTGGAGTGTAAATGATTAATTGGGTCCATAGTTACTTGGGATGCTTCATTACTAGTCCCTGACAAAACAATTCCATTTTAGTTTTCTATTTAAGGAGTTAAATAATTCAAACCTTCCTTAAACTCTCTTAGTCTCAAGGCACTAAGTGAACTATGACTTACCTGGCAATATTGCAACTATGTATCACAACACTTGGAATAGAGAGAATGTACTTGGGGAATTTCTCATTGTATGACCTCATAGAATCATAGTGTGTGGTCAAATAATGTGGTTTGATATAGTTCATTCTCTCTAATAGTTAGTCTAAAATTCACTAATGGGTTCAGTTCATTCCCTTATGTATTTAACTACTCCATTCCTCTTTGTCAGTGCTCTCTTGAACTTTTCTAATCTTCTACCTTTGAAATCTTATCTTGTAGGTACAAAATCTAATTGGTGTCAAATACTGATCTAGCTTCCTAACTGTTATTCCATGCCATCAATAAACTTGTTAAATGTCTTCTCCAACACCTCTATATGAATATCTTGTTATTATCTTGGTTCCAACCTTGAAGGCTTATTGCTTCATGCTAGGGCATATTCATAGGATTTTTCCTCTCATACCTTTTATAATTAAAATCCTCCATCTCAAGGGAGGTTCTAAAGAGACGAAAAATGATATATCAACCCTTATGAAGGAACCTTAGGTCACCATTCAACACTTCATTGTTGCATTATTTTGTATGGTAGATATAGTGTTATATATTGTATTATATTAGAGATATGGTACAAATCTATTTTTCAACGAGATTGAGTTGTGTGTGCAAGTTTGTTTACATGGAAAATTTTAAGAACCCCCCTTAAATTTCTATGTATAATATATGGGTGAATCCCCATGAGACATGGGAGAGTGTGAAGGCTATTTTATCAATAACATAATATGCATATATAATGTTTTGGTGAATCTTTCACCAAATTATATAATCTTGTAAAATTTGGGCGAATCTTTCATGGAATTATAAAATCTTGTGAAAATGTGGTGAATTTTCACATAATTATAAAACCTTTTAAAAGTCTCAACGAATCTTTTAAAATTCTATCAATTTAAATAAATTTGAATCAATGTTCGATCTTGGGAGTATTCCAGGAAAATATGGTACTGAAACACCGTGTTGAAACACATTGCACGCATGAAGAACGCTATGTAGAATTAATAAGAATGTTCAATGATTGCAGATATGCTGGTTCTAAAACACCATGTTGAAACATGCATGAATAAGACTATGTTAATATACTCAAGTGAGACATTATTGGGTGATAAAATTGCCCCTTTTTCCTTATCATTTCCATGCCATTTTCATCTCATTCTCTTGTATTAATTAATCCCTATTGTTTACATTTTCTATGAGAACATCAATCCCGGAGCAGGTACAATTCATTATCATTCAACATTGTGTTATATTAAATCTTAATTCATACTTTAGTTGTAAACTAAGATGATGTTTCCTTAGTCCTGATTCCTAATTTGAGTAATTACACAGTCATACCTGTAAACCATGGAGATGTACATATATGAAAATATGTTGGTGCTGAAACACTTGGCTTAGGATGTGTTATCTCTTTGCAAACTTCATTCGGCTGAGAAACAAATGACATAGGAAACCTACAAACCAACTTTAAGACCTGAAACTAGCCTTTCAGAACTGGAGAGGGCTCTCTCTTGAGACTTCATCTCGGTACAGGATATGGCTTTAAGCTGTTGGCTAGATTTAACACCTTTAAGAAATAATTTTATGGTTCTATTGGTGAAAGAGAGTAATACCTTGGACTATGGAGTCTATTTAGGAAAAAAATAGAAACAAATGACTTGGTGACTGAACTTGATAGGATAAAGGCGAAGTAAGGAACAATCTTCAGTTAAATTCGTTGTGTGTGGCAAAGGGAAAAACACATGAAGCAACTCGGATCATCGTTGAGGATGAATTCAAAGTTAACTTAGAGGAAACATGGTTTGTCTAAATGGCGTGAATCTAGAGCGTTGAACGATGAATTCTAGGTTCGAAACTACATTCTGATTCAGACATAAATAGATATGAATAAAAGAATAAAAGAAGTACGTACACAAAGCAAGGAAACAATACATCCAACTACTACAATTATAATCTTGTCATCAAAGCTTCAGGACCTTTGCAATAAATTTCAATCGAGCTCAAAGCTACATTCAATAGTCACTGTCTACACTATTTTTTCCAACCAACCCGACTTACATTGAAAGGATAAAATGTATAGAAGAGGGCACCGCTTGGGCTGCCCTGCTCTCTAGCTACTATCCCTAGAAATTAGGAAACTACATGTTCTTTGTTAGATGACCCTTTGTATGACATGTTTCCAAAAATAGAAACCAAATGTATTCGGTCACATCATAACCCCTCATCATTGCCATGACGGTTCGGTTATCAGCAAGTTCTCATTGTGGGATATTGATGTGTCGATGTCTTCCTTTTACAGGGTATCTAAACGATCAAGTGCTCTGTCAGACTCCCTCCATCTACTATAACAACCTTGATTTCTTCCACGTGATCATTTGCTGGAGTGCATATGTGGCGAGTGATAGTGGACTATCGAAGTCGTTACCAAAATGACAACATCATTTGAAGGGTGACACCTTCCTCAAAAATATCAAAATCCGCACCACGTTTGATAATACAAGAATGAACTCAGTTAATCATGCTTCTTTTGCACGCTAGCGAGAGACACATAGACTTTATCCTCAGTCGCTTCACATTCCTTGAATTGTTTCACATTCCTTTCTTCTGACATCCTTTGTGTTTCACGCAGCTTTATGATTGTATCTTGCGCTTCCCTGAGCTATCTCTTGAGCCACGTCATATTTCCTTCGTGGCCTTGTGATGTTGACACTTCAAGGGTCTTCGTTGCTAACTGTTGTCTTAGTTCCATGTTTTCCTGGTAAATCTTGGTGATAGTGAGCTACACTTGCTTCAGCTATTGAGAGAACTCACAAACCTTTGTGCCTTCAACATCTGTCCTCCTCATTCTTCTCTAGATTTCTCAACGTGTACCTTCGACAAGTTCCATCCAAATGGCGCGCATGAGCAATTCTTCGACAGTTGACTTTGTGCACGGTTCGCTCGGGACTCAGGCTTCCCTAGATTCCTTGTTCTTCCTTGGCCTACCCCTTCTCCATGGTATTTTTTGTTGGGGGGACAAGGCTTCTAACGTCTATCCTTCCTGTGCAATATTTCCCGCTCCAGCCTCTGCATGGTGTGATGTTACCCTTTCCGTGGGTGGAGGGAAATATCCCTTTGGATCCTTGGAGATGCCTGCTACGAGAAAAATTGAATCCGAGTTGCTTCCCAATCGTCTTAACTCCTCAACTACCAGCAATTTAATCAGTGAGACATGAGAAAGTTTCCTTTTCGGCTGATCTGCTTCAGCTCGGGAGCTCTCCATTATCTCTCAGAGGTTCTGGTGTAAGAAAAAGGGTAGATTTAATGGTCTCCTTCCTGTGAAGTGCATCAACAGTATAATGTGATGCGAATGTATCCTTTTGAACCTCCCCTCACAGGTGAAATACTTCCTAACTACTCCAAGAAGTTTCTGAAAAGGTTCTTGCAAATATCTACTCAGAACACCCGTCTCGACCTTTCCACCTAAACAGTCTTGCTTGATGAACTCTTCGTAGCGCCCACATCCAAGATCATGTCTTTAAAACACCTTTCGCCTCACAAAGGGATCTATGTCATGCTCGACAAAGTTTCTTCTATCACCTGGATAGTGACACCTGCAATCACCGCACGGAAACCGTCAAAACTAAGTGCGAACTACTCAGCTAGTCTCATATTGAATCCTTGGATTTTCCTGCAAAAGGCCATGCATATGAATTGTTCAAAGTACGCTCTGACCTCCGAATCTTCATTGATCAATGTCAATATTTGGAGGTTGGTCCCAATGCTTATGCCACTTTGTGTGCCTTTCCTTGCGCTCTAATAGGTTTCCATGGAGCAACGCATGTTTGTTCTCCACGCAGTGGATTTGACACGGGCCCAAGGAAGAAATATTGATCAACCTGGACTTGCGAGAATCATTACACATAGTGCATAATCTTGGCTGGTGACCATAATGCATGCATAACCACAATAATTTATAACAGAGCTAGCGAGAGGTCGAATTGTGTCAGGGAACACTGAATTCATGGTGACTGGATGTTTCGAAGCAAACTGAATATTTACCGTAGCGCATCTCTGTGAGAAGTACACTTCGGGGCATGTAAAGTACAGATGATAAGGGATGCAGAGCATACATGATATGAGCATCATGATTTTTCATTCTTTCAGCCCTCATAATGAGTTGATGATGGTCATTTCACTTGCCGATGCGACTTCTATTTAACAACTTTCCTCGACCCTCGGCACATAAAAACTTGCTTCCTGACAGGACCCGACTCTCTGGGAACAAAATTGTACCATTTACACATGTTTTGACTCTGAAATCCCTTCCCAACTCCAAGGACCAACCGACCACTCGTTGACTTTGACCCCTTTGTTGTTTGGTACCTGACCTCACATGCTTTGACACACGGACCATGACTCAACTAAGACAGACTCTTAGTAAATGGAAAAATGATGGTGCTAACATATGGCTCCAACGGGGATTCTATCCTCTGAGTGAGGTAGCAAAGAACAATAGACCAGGTTTCTGACCATTGGGCCTTATTCGAATTTTAGACACTAAAACACGAAAAACCAAAAATGCAACCTAAACTTATTGTCAAAGTTTCTAACAGACTCAACATAAACTCAGGGCCTTCACTTCGGGCTTCAATTTTCTACTGACACACTGACTCGAAAATGCCTATCTTGAAAACAAAATAAAATGACTATTTACAAGGACATGTGACTTAAACGGACTTTATTGCACCAGATAGTGTTTGAGGAACTTTCCATTTACAGGACCCCAACTAATGCATTCTCCATTAAGATCTTCTAGAAAATAAGCGTTGTTCCTGCAATATGCATTGATTCTGAATGGACCCATCCAGAGATGATCGAAAGTCATGTGCTTTCCTTTATCTTTGTTCCTCACATCCCACTTCAGCACCAGGTCCCCCATCTAAAATTCCTCCTGCTTAGAATGCTTATTGAAGGTTTTCTTCATCCTTTCCCTATGGAGTTGTGATCGATTGTACACCTGATCCCTCATATGTTGTGTGCGGATCAGCTGATTTATCATTCTCTGCATTTCATCTGGTTCGGCTTCATGTTCTTGCATCAAATTTCTTACGGGAAACCCCAGCGAGGTGGGGAAAACTGCATCTGTGCCGTATACGATCTGAAATGGTGATGTCAAGATGGAATTCTTAGTAGTGACTCTTTCTTCCCATAGAGCGTAAATGATTTTTTTATGCCAGGCCTTCTTGTTGTCTTGTAGGAGTCTTTTGATGATCCTAGTCAAACTTTTATTTGACAATTATTCTAACCCATTTCCATGTGGTTAATATGTTGTAGAATGTGACAGGGTTATATTGTAATCCTAAAAAAACTTCTCCATATTCTTGGAATTGAATGTGGACGCATTATTTGTTATGATCTTGATAGGGCATATGAATCTCGACAGGATGTTTGTCTATAGAAATTGAATGATGACTGCGTCAGTAGCCTACTTCGTTGGAATTTATTCTATCCATTTCGTGAAGTAATCTGTGGCCGTGAGTATCCATCTGTGTTGCACTGAGGATGGATTATGGATATTCTCTATAAAGTCCAAGACCCACTGCATGAAAGGCGCATCGACCGAGATCAGTTTCAGTGACAGGGGTTGCAGCTTTCTCCTTCCATCAAAAATATGACATTCGTGGCAACTGGAAACTTCTTTCTATACGTATACAAAGATGTTGGTCCAATAGTAACTTGCTCTTAGGATTTTATGCAGGGTGGTTTTCCAATAGTGATTTCCTTCACAGTCACCTTTGTGGAATTCCTCGATAGCTCGTTTCATATCATCTTCCAACAAACAACTCAGTAATATCCCTCCCGGATCTTTCCAATACAGTGAGTTATCCAAGATGCATAACTTCACAACTTTGAGCTTTAAAAATATGGCCTTGGTCTTAGTTAAACCTAGAGGGGCTTACAGATTCCTCAACACATAGATGATGTCTGTATACCACGATGAATTGATGAAATTTTGAGGCACCTGCGCAGTTGTTTCTTCCTGAGGGTTCTCCAAAAGATCAACAATGAAGTTGATTCCCAGGACGTCGCAGTTCAATTGTACCATTAGCTTCGCGAGGCCCTGAGCCTTGATCAGCTTTTTGGGCTTGATTTTGAGGTCGTATTCTAACATGGTCTCTATCCACTTACCCCTTCTTTCCTCGGGGTCGGGTTGAGTGAGGATATCCTTGACAGAGTTACTGGTCACGTAAGCGATAACGTGAGAGTGTAATATGTAAGTTATGAACTCCCTTAGGTATTTTACTAAGGAGTATGCTTGTTTCTCCGTAATCTCGTACCTTAGTGGAGAATCCCTCAACATCCTGCTGAAATAGGATATAGGCTTCTCAATGTTCTGATCATCTTTTTGTAATAGCACGCCGACAATTGTATGCTCTGAGGCAAATGAAAACAAGATGAAGTCTTTCGTCAAGTCTGGTCTGGCCAGCACGGGAGATTTAGTCAGCACTATCTTGATATCTTCAAATAATTTCCTGGATTCTAGGTTGCACTTGATCTTGTTCCCCTTTCTGAGCATGTAGGTGATATGTTTTATAATTTCTGCCAAGTTCGGGATGAATCTTCTCAAGAAATTTACTTTTTCCAGCAAGGATTACACCTCCTTCTTACTGTGCGGAGGGATGATTTTCAGGATTCCTTCAACCCTGTTGGGGTCTATTGTAATACCCTCCTTCGAGATGATGTGCCCCAACAACTTCCCCTCTTGCATCCCAAAATGTGACTTTTCCAGGTTCAATGATATGCTGAATCTCCTGCATTTTTGGAAGACCTTATTCAAATGCTTGAGGTGTTGTTCGTCGGAATTGGAGTACATTGTGATGTCATCCAAATAGATCACGATAAACTTGTCCTTCTTGTCAGAAAATGCTATGTCCATTTCCCTCTGGAAGGTAGCTCCAACATTCATCAGGCCAAAAGGCATATTATCATACATGAACATCCCCCATGTTGTCGTAAAATCCATCTTTTCCCTGTTATCCAGGTGTACCATGATCTGATTATAACCCGAAAAACCATCCAACATGGACATCTGGGACCCCACTACCTTTTGCATAACATAGTCCATTTTAGGGAGAGGTTAGTGCTCCTTGAGGGAAATTTTGTTCAAGTTTCGAAAATCCACACACAATCTTATTTCACTGCTCTTTTTTCTTATAGGAACCAGGTTGGCAACCCATTTGGAAAACCTCAAAGAAATGATAATTTTATCTTCGAAAATATTATTTACCTCCTTTTCAATTAGCGACAGCAGCAGGGGATTTATCCATCTCATCTTTTGTTTGAAAGACCTCTGGTCTTCTTTGAGAGGAATGACATGCTGAATTAAATTAGTGTCATAAACCTTTAAGTCGTCATAACTCCAAGAGAAAACATCGGGGAAATACTTCATGACCTTGATGTAGTCTTGTTTGACCTTTGGACTGTGCGTTTTTTACAATTTGATTATTTTTGGGTTCTCCTGAGTCCCAATGATGTAATCTTCGAAATTCTCATCGTTTACAGTGATATTGGGATTTCTAGCCACGTCATTTTCTTCAAACAACTTTTCCAACAGAACTAACCCCTTTGGGATGATATTATTTTTCAGTTGTACTATGACCCTTCCAGCTATCTGAATCTGGAAAGGGTCATCATTACTATGCGCATCCACGCTCTCATATTCATTGCAACATCACTCATCAATAATGTTTATGTTAGTGAACTCGTCGCTCATTTGGAGAAATATCTCCACCTGCTTGTCATCCTCAAACACTTGCCAATATTTGATATTATCGGGCACCGTCAGCCTGTGTTTGACTTCGATCTCATATTTTCTATTGGGAAATATGGGAATTTTAAAAACCGAGGCCAAAGTAGGGAATGCATCGGTAATTTGATTTTCCCCCCTCGAGATCGCCGATAGATTATTCTTCGATAATTCTTTGAGGAGGTCCAGCACTAGGCTTCTATATGCTCTCATCCTGGGGTGCTTGGATTGATATATGCCTTTCACTTGGTTTATAACTAGCTTAGAGTCCCCATGAACTTCTATCCTCTTTGCGCCCAATTCTTTCAAAACCTTCAGGCCCAAAATCAGTGCCTCGTACTCAACCATGTTATTCGTATAGTCGAAAGCGAGTTTGTATAAGAAGATTTTTGTGCTCAACTTGGGAGGACTTATCCATACACCGAACCCTGCCCCTTCTTTACTGACAGCATCGTCGAAAATCATGTTCCACATCTCATTCTCCATGCGGTTCCCCGGGTCAGTGCACTCTGCTGCTCATTGCACGACTTTAGCATCGATAGTCATGATGGTTGTCGACTCTTCCTCTTCAAAGCTCAGGTTATTGTAGAATATGGAGGAGCCAACCTCAGTGTCGAAGGCGTAGATAGGATGGTTATTCAACTACATCTTACTTCTTACCATGTACTTCAGTAGTACTTCTCTATATAACCGTCTCTCCTAGCCAAAGACAGGAATGGTGGCATACGACATGTCCATTTGCAGATTTCCTTTTACTTTCACATCCCATGACCTAGATAATAGCATGCCAAACTTTGGGGGTATGTCGGCCATGAACACATCCATAACCATGTTCTTGGAAGGAATCTGGGCCAGCAACATGACCAAGTCTTTGATGAGACACAAACATTGGACTTTCCTCGAATCGAAAAAAAAAAGTCCTTATAGGGCCTAATGATGTCCAAACCCAACTCGTCCATGATCACCTTTGGCATGAGGTTGTGCAACGTGCCTGAATCCATCATGGCATTATGCATGGTCATGTCATGAACTTGGAGACTGACATAGAACAGGGAAACATCCTCAGTATTGCTTGTCTCTTCTATGCGCAAACTAAATAAAATGGCAGGGTGATCATCCTGGACATTCAAAGTATCGGGGGTCTCTCCCATTTTTAGCATTTTAATAATTTGTTCCTAGTACTCACCCTTTTTGATAAGTTCGTTGAAAGGGATAGATATTTTGATCTTGGCCATTTCATTCTCAAAGTTAAAGGGGGGAGAGACCTTTTCCATCTCTTTGCCACACATCTCCCGGATCGTCTCTGGCACTTTCCTTGGGACCTCCTCCTTTGACTTTGCCTTTTCATCCGCATCCTTGGTCGGTTTGTATGGCTTTGATAAGCTTGTGGAAGGGATATCCGTCAAAGGTTTCCTTATGGGATTTGTCTCCCAAGGTTTGACAGGAACCTTCTTGCTCTTGAGGTTGTATTGATTTTGGAACTGCATGATGGCATTGTGATAACCTTTCCTGAATTCTTTCGTTTCCTAGGAGAGTATGTCGTTTGTCTTGAGCATAATATTGTCATTTTCCCTCAGGTACTGATCATGTTCTCCCTTCATCAAAAACACGTGCGTGTCTTTGTCATCATAATAATGCATTTGGTCTTGGAACATCTAATCAAAATTCTCATATGCATAATTGTTTTGGAATAGAAACCTTGTTTGTTGGTCTCCCTAGTCTCTCTGCTCCCTCTATATGATCTGCGAAACCTAACCCCTTCCAAGGTTCTGATTTCTAGGTTGGGGGTCATGTTGTTCTAGAGGAGTGGGTCTGATTCCCATGGACATTATT